>RXID01014295.1:512500-540000 GCA_005019695.1 Trichopus zeylanicus subsp. travancoricus | reverse complement strand
AATCATGGAATCGACTCGATCATCAGATTATAAGTTCATTCCATACCGGACCAGACCAGAATAAGGTTATGTATATTCTTATTATAAGAATTATGAGAAGGGGTTATTTGAGCGTATCTAAATAGATACTATGTTTACTTACATATGGAGCCCTACGTCGTTACATTCACATTTTATTTAGGATTAGGAATAGGCATAATCGGACCCACTTTTGCCATATCTATCATTATTTGGGTACCATATTCACTTCTTTGGGGCTTCTATTGAATCAAGAAATAGGTTTGATTGTACATCTTTTTGATATATATAAGATATCCTCTGGATAATGCAAATTGAAGCAATTTGATGTCTGACTCGGGCCTTTATGACCGATCGATAGAAATACTCCAACACTCCACCTTTATCATTTTGTCATATATGGAATATATGACACTAGATAGATATCGTATTCATGGAATACAATTCACTTTCAAGATGCCTTGATGGTGAAATGGTAGACATGCGAGACTCAAAATCTCATGCTAAAGAGCATGGAGGTTCGAATCCTCTTCAAGGCATAATATTGAGAATGCTCATTGAATGAGCAATTCAATAACAGATTTCGGATTGAATCAATATTGTATTGATATATCGAGTATCTTATCTGTTGATACGAAGTATTCTGGCGATCCCCACGATCCATGTCCGGGCTGTTGGAATTGGAATAGATTCGACAACAGATCACGAAATCTTGGTGATCTTCTCTATATAATGAATGAGGAGTCCATTTTGAAATCACCTACCCTGCACCCACCCTTGAGTATATGATTCAACAGGAATCACACAAGGGTAGATTGATAGAAACCTCTAATAAAATATCCACCAGTACCTGTAACCCAGTAGATAAAGGACATAGTCTATTTTAGGGATTGGCGACTTACCCATTCAGTGACTTTGGCGCTGGACATTCCCAAAATGGTATCGGGTCGGATGAATTAGAGAATAGACAGATTTTTGTTGGCATTCTAGCCTTCCTTCTCCTTTCAGGGCTTATTTGAAAGAGAATCCAGTACCTCTTGGTCATGAATATCTGAATAGGATGAACTGGCCTCCGTGGATATCTTTGCTTCGGAACAAAACAATTCAAAATTTTGAATTAGACTCCATCAACTGGAATGTGTATTATTCATATGGGGATATTCCAATTGAGAAGATCCATGGACCTGAGATGAAAAGAGAGGTTTATCTATTTTCTTTAGTTATTCAGTTAAACCAAGGATTTTTTATTGGAGCAGATAGCAACAACCATTTTATCAAACATCTGTATTTTTGATTTTTCGATGGATTTACATGGTTTCATTAATGAAAATTGTTTGATGTAGTGAGTAAGAGGCTCTGGTTGTTCACCATTCAAGAATTCTTGTTTAGGTAGTTCATATCATCCATACATAGTGTTTTGATCTAAGATTTCAATTCTTCCATGTTTCAGTAGTAAGTAGCATATTGTTCCATGGAGCTAAGGTCCAAAATATGGAATAAATAAGTGTTTCCATTTTTTGATTTTTAGTTTTTCTATCCCAGCTTTATAAACTTTAAGCTTAAGACCAGCGAGAAAATTAGTACCAAAAACTCCTTACTCTTTAATCTCCACACAAAATATATTTAATGTAGAATTAGTATACCCCATTTATTTATTTTGGGAGGATTTTGGTTTGGAAAGGACATAGAGATATCTTTCTTTTGCATTTTGACTTAGAACGCATCGTGTGATAATTTACATTTCCTAAATACTAAATATTAGGGCTTCTCTAAGTAATTAACTTAAACTTAAATAGTTATCTTCAATTTCAATCAATTTCAATATAAATATGATTAATACGGGCATATAATATACTTTTTTTTCATCTGCATTTAAGACTTGATTATGTTTGTGAGAAACCAAATAGAAGAAAAAAAATATCATTCTGAGAATTTTTCTTAGAAGTCAAGAACAATCTGATTTGGGGCAGAAGGATTCAAACCTCCGAGTAACGGGACCAAAACCCGTTGCCTTACTGCTTGGCCATGCCCCATTTTGATTTTTGTTCAACACTACTAAACACTAATAATGTAATTATATTAGTTAATAGTCAATTCCAGCCCAAATACATAGGATAAACATCGTTACTAGGATTTGACACATATGATATAGAATAAAAAGATTCATTGATCACTACGTAAATTCAATTAAGATATTGTAGGAAAGTAGAATTACTTATTATTCTTTATTCTCATTTTGTTTTGGAACGGAAGAAAGTTTTTTAATTTGGAAGAGTTGGAAGAAAAAAGGAATTATTTGATCTACTTTTTTTTATTTCACTTCTTAACATTTCAAAAATAACTCAATCAAAATCAAATATCAAATTATATCATCTGCAAGAAAAAAATGTTTGTTATGCTTAATATTGTTAGTTTAATTTGTATCTATCTTAATTCTGTCTTTTATTCGAGTAGTTTTTCCTTGCCAAATTACCCAAGGCTTATGCCCTTTTCATACCTATACTCTTTTTCCTTTTAGCCTTTGTTTGGCAAGCTGCTATAAGTTTTAGATAAAATATTTAATACTCTTCTAAATTCTAAATTCCTGATTCATTCAAAAACAAAGATTTGAAAAATGGATAGGATCTGATATGCCTTATTTTTTTTATTACTTTATTACTAAAAAAATCTATTCCCCTTTAAAAAAAATGATCTTATTTTGGAGATTGTGTAATGCTTACTCTCAAACTCTTCATTTACACAGTGGTGATATTCTTTGTTTCCCTCTTTGTATTAAGATTCTTATCTAATGATCCAGGGCATAATCCTGGGTGTCAAAAATGAAAAAAAAAATAAAATCAAAGGATCGAGATTTTTTGGAATTTGAAACTCTCAAGAGATCAGAAAGAAGGAACAGGGGAGAGAGGGATTCGAACCCTCGGTACGAATAACTCATACAACATATTAGCAATTCGCCGCTTTAGTCCACTCAGCCATCTCTCCCAATTCAAATCAAAAATACAAATTTTTTATGTGATATGTGAAGTAAAAGTTGATAAAAACTCTAGTTTTAAGGATTCAAGAATTCTATGATATAGAAAAAAATATACAATATCGACAAGCAATTATATTTCAATAATGATTTGAAATAGATATTCCCATCCCCATAGAAAGAATACCTTCTTTGAAGAGGTACGAAAGTGTATTCCCCCAGCCCGGTTAAATTCTGGCCTGACCAATACTTCTTTTAATTCAATTAATCATTCATAGATCAATTAATTTCATTTAATTTATATAAAAAAATTTCATTTTATTTTTATAAACAAAAACATAAAATATATTAATTATATGTTCTCTATATAATTAAAAAATATCTCAATAACATTAATATAATATCTCAAAATTTTAAATTCTAATATATATAAATGTTAATTTATATATATATAACAATATCTCAAAACACACATATTTCTAATAGAAATATAATTAATTGAACCCCGCCCAAAAAAAGCCAAACTTTATTTTATTTATTTAAATTTAAAATAAATTTTAGATCCGATTTAACTGAATTCATAAGATCTAATAGTTGAGAAGTAAAAAAGAAAAAGAACCATATATGCAGAATTCATCATTTTTATGGTTCGGCTTCAATGACTTCTTCGGGCCGGGGCTGCCAGTCCAATAATGACTTACTAGCAAACAAAAAGTATAACCCCTTCTTTCTAGTATTTAAATAAGCTTTTTTCTATCACCGGCTTTTTCTCGAATCCCCAGTCAGCGTACGTGTAAACACTAGAATTTTCATGATTCTGATGCAATTTTGTTTTGATTGCATCTCACTTTTTTTGTTTTGTCTTCGACAAATGGTTATTTATATATCATAATATATATATATATATGGTAGCGGGTATAGTTTAGTGGTAAAAGTGCGATTCATTCTATTAACCCCTTAAATAGTTAAAGGGTATTTCAGTATTTTTATTCAAAATAAAAAACTACAAACTTTATTTTGAAAATTTAAAGGGTTTAATCCTTTACCTCTCAATGGCATATTTGAGGAAATATATACATTCTCATGATTTGTATCCAAAATTCCATTAAAAAAATGGATTATGGAGTTGCGAAGCATAATTTTTTTATTTTGAATTGGATCAACTCTTCCAATTGAATAAGTATGAATATAAGTATGAATAAAAGATCTGTGGATAAAGATCCAAAAGTTTATTTCCAATTGTAACTAGATCTTCAATTTTTTTTGTTGTAAAAGGAAAATTGAAACCAATTAGCCAGAGAACGAGGGTTTTGGTTTATTAGAATCATCAGCATATTGTTTCAGCTCGGTGGAAAAACAAAATTATTTTCCCCAGGATCCCATGAGTAGAAATAGGGAATGAAGTAACTAGACTAGACAAATTTGGTATAATATCCCTACTCTAGATCTAGAGGGGTCATCTAGAAAGCGAGTATTCTTGGATGCATTCAGATAGACAAGTTGACATAGATGTTATGGATCTAATTTTATTAGGACTTCCTTCATACATTGAAACTTTTTTATTTCTATTTTTCATTTAAGATCTTAGATCTGGAAATACATCAATTTTCCATAAAGGAGCTGAATGAAACCAAAATTTCATATTCGGTTTTGAATTAGAGACATTAAAAATGATTAACCAACGTCGACTATATAAATCCTAGACTTCCAAGCTAATGATGCGGGTTCGATTCTTGCTACGCGCTCCATATTTCTTATACATATACATACATCATAAAATGGAATATGAATCCTTTTTTGTTTTTAGGGCATAAAAATTCATTTATTTATGTGTAATCAGATTTTATCCAAACAAAAGGTGAAGACTGCGAAAGAACAAAATGGGAATGAAAAAGTGTCCATTGTCTAATGGATAGGACAGAGGTCTTCTAAACCTTTGGTATAGGTTTAAATCCTATTGGATGCGATTTCTTTTTTTTCAACTATTCTTTTTTTTTAATGGCCATGTCAAGAAACCCATTTCTTTTCTAATGATTCGGATCATATATATATATATATATTTCTCAACAATTAGTCTTGTACTAAGACTAAGAATAAGAATGAGAAATTTATGTTTGTTCTTGAAGTAGAAAGAACTCAATCTATTCTTGAACAATTCCCTTCAAAAGGATTTCTGCTTCTTCAGTGAATGTCTTGGTAGAAGATATAATTTCTTGGAATTTAGGTTTATTCTTTTTTAAGTAAGCACGTAACTGAATAAGAAATTTCTTTACCTGCCCAATTTCTAACGGATCAAGATATCCATTCACCCTAGTATAAATAGTAGCTATTTGTTCTTCTACCGCAAGAGGATCCGATTGAGATTATTTGAGCAACTCATGTAATCGTTGACCTCTTGCCAATTGATTCTGAGTAGCTTTATCGAGATCAGAAGTGCATTGTGCAAAGGCTTCTAATTCTGCTAATTGAGCTAGTTCCAATTTTGATTTGTCGGCTACTTGTTTCATAGCTTTAATTTGAGCTGTAGATCCCACTTTGGAAATAGAAATACCCACATTAATAGCAGGTCAAATTCTAGCATTGAATAGGTCGGCGGATAAAATATTTGTCCATTTGTAATGGAAATTACATTAGTGGGGATATAAGATGAAACATCCCTAGATTGAGTCTCAACTATTGGTAAAGTGGTCATACTTCCTTCAACTAAATGAGAACTTGATTTAGCAGCTCTTTCCGAAAGGCGTGAATGCAAAGAAAAAACATCTCCTAGATAAGCTTCACGACTAGGGGGTCTTCTTAATAGAAGAGACATTTGGCAATAAGCTTGTGCTTGTTTGGAGAGATCATCATAAATTATTAAAGTATGTTGTTCATGATGCATAAAATATTCAGCTAGAGTCGCTCCTATATAAGGTGCAAGATATTGTAATGTAGCAGGTGAATCCACTGTTTCGGCTACCACAATAGTGTATTCCATCGCCCCTCGCTCCTAAAAGGTAGTGACTACCTGAGCCACAGAAGATGCTTTTTGACCAATATCTGCATAAACACATATTACATTTTTCCCCTTTTGGTTGAGAATAGTATCTGTGGCTACTACCATTTTGCCGGTCTGCCTATCCCCAATAATTAATTCTCATTGACTGCATCCTATAGGGATCATGGAATCAATAGCAATAAGTCCCATTTGAAGAGGCTCATATACATAGTGTCTTGAAATAATACCTGGGGCAGGAGATTCAATTAAGAGAGATTCAAAAACTGAAATTTGCCCCTTCCCATCAATAGGTTTAGCCAGAGCATTTATAACAATACCCAAATAAGCCTCACTGATAAGTATCTGGGCAATTTTTCCTATTGCTTTTACATAACTTCCCTCTTGTATCATCAAATAGTCGCCCATTAATACAATGCCAACATTATTGGATTCCAAATTCAAAGCATATTCTATTGTACCCTCTTAAAATTCTACTAATTCGCCTACCATGACTTCATCAAGACCATGAATATGAGCAATACCATCACCTACTTGAAGTACGGTACCGGTATTCATAATCTTTACTTCTCTATTATATTGTTCGAGATGTTCACAGATAATATTACTAATTTCATCGGCTCGAAGGGTTACCATTAATGTCTCTTTATTCTTTTTCGGAAGCAAAAAAAATAGTAATACCTAAAGTTTCAGCTAAAGCAAAAGTAGAAAGATTAATCGGTTATTTCTTCCATCGCTGCGAGGATATGAATATTAGCACTGATGATACGGAAATGTAAATCACTATTCAAACAACTATTCAGAGTTCCTAGAGCTTCGTGTAAGGCTTGCTGGAAAACTCATTGTCGTACCTGATTAATCGCTCTTTGTTGTTCAAAAAGAAGGGTTTCCTTTTTATAATTTTCTAATCATTCCAAACTATCACAAGTAGCGTTGATCAAATTTACTTTTTCTCATTCTATCTCAGAGTATCCATTAATTTGACACTCATCTGCTTCCATTTCCACTTTCTATAAGCGAGTTTAGGCCTTTTCAAGCTGCTCAATGGCCCCTTTATGCAATTCTTCCGAATTTTGAATGGTACTCAAGATCCTCTGTTTTCTATTATCTAATAAATCATTTAATGAAAGTAGATTATCTTACTATATAATATAATTTTATGACTTCCATGATCTCTTCCCGAACCAAACATGAATCTTTCAGTTCATTTGGCTCTCACACTCAATTATTTATTTTATAGACATATAGACATTTCCATATCATTTAATGTAATGAGCCTGGCCCATCTTTTCTTCATCGAAATTGATACAAGACCAGAATGTTCTATTATAGTAAAAGGACTTTTCCAACTAAACAAAAATCTATAATTTCAACAAAGTTGTTTCTTTATTTAATTTGTTTTTATTAAATTTCAAATACAAATAAATATAAAATACAAATATATATCTATAATAGATATTTCATTTTAATATATTTGAAATAAATATTATTTGTTATTTGAAATTGAAATATTTTATTTTAATATAATTTAAATTTGTTTATGCCCTTTTTGCAAATCCAAAAAATTCTTCATTTTTTTATACATAGGTCATCGATTCGGTATTGGATAAAAAGAGGCAAGGTGCCTTTTTTTTCTAATACATTTTTTTATAGTAACTAGTAAATAGTTGAAATTATTTTATCGATATGAGTGTCTTATATCGGATAAATTACTAACTATTCATTTTAAAATGAAAATAATTTCGGTACTAACACTAAGATAGTGGTAGAAAGAATACCTATGTTATGCCTGGACTTCAAACAGTTTGGCTTTAACCATGTTAATGGTATCACATTATTGGTTGATAGAAAATCAAAGTCGATTTACCAATGAATCACAAAATGCTATGGTTCTTACATATATTATATTATATAATTTCTGAATGGAATTTATTCATAAGTAATTTGTCAAGATTGTCCACCTTTCTTTCTTATTTTTTATTGTATTTACTAAATATACTAAAAAATAATAAATAGAAATCTATTATATTAAAGTACTACAGGTTGGATCCAACCTATTTTTGAAATAGACAACTCGCACACACTCCCTTTCCAAAAAAAATCAATACACCAAGCACTATACTTAGATTTATTAGATTTGTTGATAAATATCAGTATTAAACCTGAAACTTTCGGTGAATGGCCAGTGTTCAAAAGAAACAAAAGAATAGGTTATATTTTTCATATGCTTCATATAATATAGATAGGAATAAGAAAGAACCAGAATTCTTTTTCTATCATCTCACTTGTCTTTTTTTTTAATCAATTTCTTTTTTCTTCTTTTTTTATTTTTCTATTTTCCATTTTCATTAATTTTTTTATTATTTTTTGTGAAATTTCCAATTTGGAATAAAGTAGTATTATTGTCTTAGGTTTCCTGTCAATTGCAAAATATCTCCTTTGTTCTTTGTTGAAAGGCTCTCTAAAAGTGAAAGTTTCTGGTGTACTAAGGATGAGAAGAAAGAAAGTGAACAAATCTGTGAATTTGCCATCTTCAAATCAGTCCTACCTAGGTAGGGGTATTGTCTCAAGAAAAATAGAAAATTCTAGAAATAATTTTCTATTCTATGAGTAAAGTCTTGCTATAATTTGACGAAACAAAGGGCAAGTCTGAGTTAATGAAATTAATGAAAAAGGTACTTTTTCCCATTTCTAGGATTACATTAAACAAAAGGATTCATAAATAAAAGTGCCAATGCCACAACCAATCCATAAATTGTTAAAGCTTCCATAAAAGCTAGACTAAGCAATAAAGTTTCTCGCACAAAAAAAAAAGAAATGGTTAATAATACAATCAACCAATGAATTATTACATTTTTCACTAAGATCCATCATCAGGTCGAAGTAACTAAAAATTCGAAATTGCAATAAAAATATTACTGAATCAACTAAATTATCAAAACTATTTCCATATCTTTTTTTTTTGTTTTTACCCGCGATAGGTTTTTTCTATAAATCCATATGATACATACAGCTCTAGTTATTGCACTTCTTTCTTTGGAACCATTCTTTCATCAATTCTTCATTTTCTACTATATTCCATTCTCGAGTTCATCTGTTTTTTCATTCAATCTATGCATAGTCACAGACGAAAGAGAAGAAAATTGTATTGGAATACATCTCTATATAAATAGAGGGGACTGTAAATTGTATATAAAATATATTATATAGGGATAAATAATGTATAGGAATAATCCCCTATAATATAATGAATATCTAATATCAAATATACCTTTCTTTCTTCTATAATGTAACTTGACCTACCACGATTATGGGTCATATATACTATACAATACTATACATACATATTTGTATCTATTATGTTCCCCAATCGAGTGGATTCTCTTGAACCATACATGAATTGAAATAAGCTAAAAAAAGACTATTTTGTTTGAAGACTAGTTAATAATGACCCTCCATGGATTCACCTATATAAGCTGTGACTAAGGTTGCAAAAATAAGATCTTAAATACCACTTGTAAATAATCCAAGAAACATGATGGGTATAGTAATTAATAAAGGTACTAAAGAAATAAGAACAACAACTACTAATTCATCAGCCAATATATTCCCGAAAAGTTGAAAACTAAGAGATAGAGGTTTTGTGAAATCTTCTAGGATATTTATTGATAAAAGGATTGGGGTTGGTTGAATGTATTTTCTGAAATAACCCAACCTTTTTTTATAAGACCCACATAAAATATGCCATTGACATGGGTAAAGCTAAAGCAACAGTAGTATTTATATCATTCATGGGGGCAGCTAACTCCCCATGAGGTAACTGTATGACTTTCCAAGGTAAAAGAGCACCTAACCAGTTAGAAACAAAAATAAATAGTTCCAATAAAGGGAACCCAAGGACCATATTCTTCTCTGATTTGGGTTTTGCTCAAGTCTCAAATAAATTCAAGGATATGTTCGAAGAAATTTTGACTATTGGTTGGAATGGGTTGTGGATTCTGAACAGCTATGATGACTGAACATAATAAGATAGCAATTACGACCCAAGAAGTGATAAGTACTTGGGCATGGATTTGCAAACCCCCTATTTGCCAATAGAAATGTTGGCCTACTTCTACACCTGATATATCATAAAACCCTTTAAGTGTTTTAATGGAACATGCTATAACATTCATATTTTCCTCTGACAGAAATCGAAGTTAAAAAAAAAAGGAATTATTTTGATTCAACCATCTCTTTCTGATTTCACCCATTTTAATCCATATATTTCTATTTACAGGCAATCACATAAGATCAATATCCCTGGTACTTTACTTATTTATCTCTTTTGAAAAATTTAGGTAATAGTAACTGATCCAATAAATCTATGGAATTCCCAAATCAAATAATTAATAATTAACCATTTTTTTATTTTGAATAAGAATCAAGGATTTCCTATATAGCTAGAATGACCTGCACAAATTGTGGATACTAATTTGTTGAGAATTAATCGGATTGAAACTATAGCGCCATCATTGGCTGGGATTGAAATATCTACGAGATCCAAGTTACTATTTGTATTGATTAAACAAATTGTCAGAATACCCAAAATGACACATTCTTGAAGAGCCATATATTCTTCTTGCTGATCAAGGATGATTACGATATTGGGCAACCTCGTCATATACTTGATACCACCCATATATGTTTGCAAGGTAACTAATTTTCTCTTCAACATCGCTGCATCTCTTTTTGTTTTTGGGAGACGATTGAGTTTGCCCATCTTTTTGTCTGCTCTTAAGTCTTTGAACTTATGAAGTCTCATTTCTGTCATAGACCAATTTGTCAACATACCACTGAGCCATTTTTTATTAACATAATGACAGCGAGCCCTTATTGCAGCCGATGCTACTGAATCTGCTGCTTTATTTTTGGTACCAATGATTAAAAAGCTTTTTCCTATACTGGCTGCATCAAAAACTAAATCATAGGCTTCTGATAAAAAACAAGTAGTTCTAGTAAGATTTGTAATATGAATACCTTTATGCTTCGCAGAGATGTAAGGGGCCATTCTAGGATTCTATTTCCTAGTACCATGACCAAAATGAACCCCTGCTTCCATCATCTTTGGCAAATTGATGTTCCAATATCTTCTTGGCATTTTCCCCCAATTCCCTCTTTGTTTTTATTTTTTACAAAGAGATGAGATACCCTGAAAAAAGAAATAATAATAATTATTCCAAGGGAACCTTATACCGAGGATTGACCGTCAATACAATACGCGATCCGAACCATTAATTTCTTTTAATTACTTTTTTTTTATTACCAAAGCAATAGACCAGAGATAAATTAAAGGAGAAAAAAGTGAATCTCCTTTTAGGAATCATTAAATCCTATAAATGATTATGCTAATGTCTCATGTTAATTGTTTGGGAGGCACGAACAAAATAATTCTTTGTGGTGTAATACAATATCTCTCATTTCTAATGAGAATAGATTATTCTTTTTGATTTCCAAATGAATATTTTTTGTCTTGTCTTGAACGGTGCACTAATTTTTTAAATCTAGTACCAATAGGTATAATCCCCCCCGGAATAACATTGTCTTTCAGGCCTTTCAACCAATCAATACGATTTCATAGAGCAGCTTTTGCTAAAACCCAAGCGGTTTCTTGAAAACTCGCTTCGGATATGAAACTTTGGGTATTTAGAGATGCCTTCGTTATTCCCAATAAGATTGCCTGATAACAAATCGCTTCCTCCAAAGCACATCCTGCACGTTCCGCTCGCAATAATCCGATGAATTCTCCAGGTGAAAAAACATTAGACATTCCATCTTCTGAAACCAACACTTTTTTTGTTACTTGACGTACAATAATTTCTATATGTCTATTATGGATCTGTACCCCCGAGATCGATAAACCTTTTGAATCCTATTAACCAAAAAGATATGACTTTGAGCTATGGTTAGCTCAGCCCCAATCAAGAATCCCCAAGGTCTTCCCCGAATTCTTGGTATACATTTGTTCCAACTCCCAACCCTCTTTTCCCAATTCACCGATATGGAATCAACCGAACGCACTTCTAAGACTTGTTCCACTTTTGGAAGACCCTGCATTATGTCACCAGATCTCGATTTTTCATAGTTAAATGTAACTAATGTATCTCCTTCGTAAAGGATTTTCCCATAATGTCCATGAATAGTTGCTCCTAGAATGACCAAATAGGCCTTAGCTGATCTTATAACTAAGGAATCAATGTGAACAATTAGAATTTGACCAGATTTTGTTATGTGTGGTCCGTATTTGGATAGACATACATTTTCAAAAAAAAATTGTCCAAGGCTAATTATTGTAGATGTCTCTTCACAATAATTATGATGGAGAAAGCACCAATTCAAAGGGAATGGATTCAAGAGGATGTTACTGCATGGATCAGGACTATAAATCCTCCTATTTTCATCTATTAAATAGTATTGAAGTACTTCAAGTACTTGGAAAGTCTATTTAAAATGAAAATTCTCAAGTAGCAAAAATTTCTTTAACAAAACCTGATTATGAGTTATTAAATGGTAAGATGAATAAAAATTCACTATTTTAAGTACAATAGTACCTAAGGAATCCATAAAATCCATAATTGGAATTGTGGCATCCGATTCTTTTGTTTCATTGTTATATTTTGAACCGTTGAATGGACCAATTTGAGAACAATTGGATGATGACAAAATTAGCAAAGATTGACATTCCTTATTTTGATTCAACAAGGTACCCATAAAGATAGTTCCTTGATGTTGGGTAAGTAATTGAATCTTCAACTTGGAAGAAAAAGGATTGATATTGGTGCAATTTAATCCATTATCGGAAATCAACCCCGAACCCGCCATATCATTCCTTTTTCTGGTATATGAAATAGTGGACTTGATTAAGTCAATTCTTATGAAATTGCAAATCAGATCATTTGCCCTTACCTCAACAAAGGAAGCATAAACCTCTTCTATGGAACTATTTTGTTCTTGGTCCCAATTTAATACTAAGCAAGTCCTAGCTAATTGAATACTTGTGTGAGAAATTCTTCGAATTGACTTGCCATTTCCATAAAGGATATAATTTACAACCCTAAGTTGGACATTATTCTTTTCCTCTAAGAGGTCTTGAGGGAAAAGTGTCGCTAAATTTATCCCATTAGCTATTTCATATGTGATTACAGGCCGAACTGAAACAAAATACTTTTTCTTAGCGGGTGTGATTCGTTGAACATAGATCCAATTTTTCCTTTTTTTTTGGATTCCTTAAAATTTTTCTTTCCCCTTCTTGGTGGTATCAAAATGGCACTGTGCCTGAATATCTTATCTGTCTCACTAGGAAAATGGATTTTTCCAGAAAAGATTTTCAATTCAATACTTTTCTTTTCTCTCCATTCGTACTAATCCGCCTACTCGACTTCTTGTATTTAAGGCGAGTCATGTATCTACTCCAATGAGACTATTGTTCCGAACCATTATCGATGAAGATCCAAGTAAGATATGCACTTCTCTGGGAATGAAAAAAAATTGATCTATTTTGATTTGTATTTTGTATTTCAGACTAAATTCTTTCGTTCCTCGATACTCAATCAAATCCTCTTTTTTTACAATTGAATTTACCTCTACAGTCCCATATTTAGTAATTCCCGAACTACTTTTTCTGTATATTGAATCATTGAAATAAGCAAGAATACTATTTCTATGTAAAATATCATTTATGGGTATTTCAATCAAAATACCAAAATAGGGTATTTGTTCTTTCTCTCGGTCTTGATCATATTTTAATAGGATGATGAATCTATTTCTTTGTCTTTTCACCAAGAAATCTAAATTCTCTTGAAGAATAAATGGATATATGAAATTCCAATGACTCTTGGATATGATTCGATTGGGTATTGAATGTTCAAGAATTTCTTTTTTCTTTTACCAAAAGTATCCAACAATTTATGCCTTACTCGATAATTAGTTATTGAGAAATCAGAAATATATTTTTCTTTGATAGAAAAAGAATGAAAATTCATTTGATCTTGATCCTTGTGGAATGAAAAAGACACTATACTGGATCTACATAGACCTCTTACTACTATCCATAAATGACTTGTTTTGGTAATAAATGAACATTACCATATGGGTATTTGGGTGCATGGTAGACGTGGGTACTCCAGTGCATTTCTCCCTCTGATTCAGAATAAATATGTTTTCGGACCCTTTCTTTAAAATGAAAAGTGGATGCCCTGGCACGAATCTTGGCAATCACTTGTTCTGATCCACATATTGACCATTTTGAAGTAAAATCAAACCTTTTGGTGGAATATTCACATTATGTATAATATCCCGACCCTCAATAGTTACATACACATCTATAGAACATAAAAAAGTAGGATGTCCATGATGGGTACGTGTGGGATGAACCAAATCCTCATTGAATTTGATTTTTCCACTAGAAGGAACTCACACATGTTCAGCAGTACCGCTTGTAAATACTCCACCGGAATGAAAAGTTCTTAATGTTAGTTGAGTCCCTAGTTCCCCAATTGATTGACCCGCAATAATACCTATGGCTTCTCCCAATTCAACCTGATCATCAGGAGTAGGACTCTGACCATAACATAATTGACAGATCCAAGATATACTTTTACAAGTAAAAGGGGTTTGAATATATATCGGTCGTGCTCGAAAAATTATCAAGCGATTGACAAGTCCAATCCCAACCTCTTGATTTTGAACGACAATGCATCGTGGACCCATATATATATCGTCTACTAATACACGACCAATTATTGTTTGGACAAAAAGTTTTTCCATCATCCTTCCTTTTCCCAGACATGGATATCAACTAATCTAATTTCTTAATTTAGATAGCGTATGAGTAGGCCCGAGAAAACCCTTATACAGCTTCTTCCATTTCCCGATAAAAAGAAATATGACCAATGGTGGTTCGAATGTATATACAACGAATTTCTTTTTTTACACTTCTTACGAGCAGATAGTTCCTATAAATCTCTTTATAAGTACCCAAAGATTCATATTGAATTTCGATAGGAACTTCTCTTAAGCCAATGACACATTGATCTAGTCACCACCAAAGCCACAAAGGACTATCCAAATAGATTCATTTTTGCCGATAAGCTCCAAGTGCATCATAGGAACTACAACAATACGTCACTTTCATATACTTATACTTATTCTTATTATTGTTAACTATTTTGTTTTGAGAATTTCTACAATTATATGTATCATACCTATTTCCACAAATACCTCGACGATTCCCAATTGTTAATACATAGGGTCCAATAAGCATATCTTGAGTTGGTATGGAAAAGGGATCTCCAATAGCTGGAGACAAGAGACTCATATGAGAAAACATAAGCAAAGGAGCCTCCGCTTGAGCTTCCAAAGATAAAGGTACATGAATAGCCATTTGATCCCCATCAAAGTCTACATTAAAGCCTCTTCAAACTAATGGGTGTAAACAAATAGCATGCTCCTGCACTAAAATGGGTTGGAAGGTCTGTATACCCAATCTATGCAAGGTCGGTGCTCTATTCAACAATATAGGATGTCCCCGCATAACTTCTTGAAGTATTTCCCATACCATGGGTTGTTTTTCCTGAATTTGACTTTTAGCAATCCCTATGTTAGAAGCAACATATTGTTTGATTAAATCATGAATTACAAATGTTTGGAAAAGCTCTATTGCTATTTTGCGAGGTAATCCACATTGATGTAATGAAAACGAAGGACCCGCAACAATGACGGAATGCCCTGAATAATCAACCTGTTTGCCAAGTAGAGTCTCACAAAATCTTCCTTATTTGCCTTCAATTACATTGGAAAATGACTAGTAAACTTCATTATGACCATCTTTCATCAGTTGTCCACGGATCCCATTATCAAGAACTGTATCTACTGCTTCTTGTACCAATTTCTCTTGACACATTACTAATACACTGGAGTAGATCTACTTGCTACTAATAGATTGGTAAGAGTATTGTTCCAATAGAGAACTCTTCTATAGAGTTCATTAATATTCGAACTCATTAGTTTACCTCCATCTATTTGACTGATTGGTCTCAACTCAGGAGGAAGAACTCGTAATAGGCACAAAATCATCCATTTTGGTTCTACATTTGTCTGAATAAAATGTTTAGCTAATTCCATGTGTTTAACCAAAAAATCCTTTCTTCTTTGAATTTTTCTATCTTTCCATTCATTTCCAGTTCCAATTACCTCCTCGTCTCCTAATTCCTTCCATTCTACAAATGAATTATCTATAATAATTTGCAAATCCAAATCTACTAATTGTTGTCTAATAGAACTTGCTCCTATCACGATTTCTAGATTTTGAAATGTCTCAAATCTTTGGGTAGCAAAAAAAAAGTCGAATGTTGTATTTCCAGGATTGGATTTCATATTCAAATGAAACCTGTAACTGGAAGAAAATTGGTTTTTTTAGATATGAGCCTAGCAAAAGAAAAATTGAGATAGGTTTCTATAGGTTTGGATTCCCCCTTTAAAAGTTGGACGTGAAGGTTTCCTCTCATCCGGCTCAAGTAGTTATAGCAAATAAAGAAAAAGAAAGACGGGTGAAATTTTGTTCAATAAAACCCTACAAAGGCTAAAGGCTACTCCTTACTCAAGTTCCCAGTGAGGACTAATCTTTCATTAATTCATTCTTGTTTTGACTTTCTGAATTACTTAAATCCAATTTACAATTCATTTGCAGCAAAAAAGGAAATGTGAAATTATTGAGTAGTCTACTTCCCTTCAAATGTTGAATCCACTTAAACTTTTAAAGTTAATACTTTGGGACTCATAAGGGATTTACTTGTCTATATATCATCCCATTCAATCTTTTAGGTCCCTACTCACCTTGATGGTGCTTATGCCATTAAGTCCCTTAAAGCGTATATGCGATAGATAAACTTCTGTAACCATGCCACAGTTACTTGCTTGAGCAGAATCTCTTTCTAAAAGAAATGAAATGGCTAATTCCATGAAAAGTATTTTTTTTTCACGAGGTAAAATTAGTAATTCCATTCCTATTTATCTGTTAGGGAATCGACCATGGATCAATTCCCTTTTTTTGGAAGTATTGAATGCATGCAACATTTTGAGCTTCATGTTAGTCCTTCCAAGACACATGTCAGAGCAAGGACATCCCAATCAGATTGAATGGGATGATAGTTTCTAAGTTTGAATATGAAAAATGCAAATTTCGATCAAATCACACATCACAATATACTAGGCCTTCTAATTCCTTAAGGGATTTATCTAAAAGATTTGCAATATAACTAGGAAGACATTTCAAATACCACACATGAGTCACTAGACATGTGAGTTTGATGTATCCCATTTGATATCTTTGTATCTGAGAACCAACAAACTCCACCCCACATTGTTCACAGAACTTTGGGTCTTCTTTTTCAGCCCTAATTGCTCGATAATTTCCACAAGCACAAATTTCACTTTTTATAGGTCCAGAGATTCTTTCACAAAACAATCCATCTTTTTTCGATTTATTGGTTTTGTAATGAAAAGTATAGGGTTTTTTCCATCTCTCCATTAGTTATTGATGTTGGCCCAACCATCTCTCCATTAGGTAGGATTTTATTGGCCCAAGCCTCTATTTGTTGGGGAGAAATTGGTCCAATTTGAAGTTGTTGATGTTTATACTGGTCGATCATAGAATAGAAATTCAGATTTATTTAGATCAAGCTTCCTTCCTATTAATATGAAAGTTCTTCTTAGATACAAGGAAATGATTTAGTTCTAGAGACAAAGATCGTAATTCTTGAATGAGCAATCAAAAAGATTCTGGAGTATCCTCGGGGTTAGGTACTATTCCTCCAATAATTGTAGTACCAAGTACCTCTTGACGAGCTCTGATATGATCAGATTTATAAGTAAGCATCTCTTGTAAAATATGAGCAACACCAAATCTCTCTAGAGCCCAAACTTCCATTTCTCCTACTCGTTGTCCCCCTTGCTTGGCCCTTCCTCTAAGGGGTTGTTGTGTAACAAGTGCGTAATGTCTGCTGGAACATCCATGGATTTTATCATCAACTTGATGGATTAATTTTAGGTTATAGGGTTTTCCTATTAGAACAGGTTGTTCAAAAGGATCTCCTATTCTTCCATCAAATATTCTGCTTTTTCTCGGATACTCGGGTTCAAATACCTATGGATTTTTTGTTTGCTTATTGGCTGAATATAATTCAGAAAATACTAGTTTTCTCGAAGCCTCTTGCTCATATCTCTCATCAAAAGGTGCTATTCTATAATGTCTCTTTAGGAAGTCCCCCACTAACCCGAGCGAACATTCAAATATCTATCCCACATTCATTCGTGAAGGTACTCCTAATGGGTTGAAAGCCATATCAACGGGTGTTCCATCTTGCAAATAGGGCATATCTTGTCTAGGCAAAATTTTTGAAATGATACCTTTATTCCCATGTCTTCCAGTGACTTTATCATCTACTTTGATTTCACATTTCTATAAAATAGATATATGAATCATCTCTAGATTATAACTAGAATGACCCTTTTTCTGAATCCATCTCACATCAATAACTCGACCCCTTCCACCTATAGGTAGTTTTAGAGAAGTTTCTTTTGTAGTGGATACCTAAATGCCAAGTATGGCTCGTAATAATATATCTTCGGGGGCATACGATGATTTGTTCACTGCCTGAGGCATTAATTTACCAACTAAAATATCACCTATTTCTATCCACAATCCAAGCATCGCAATTCCATTTCTGTCTAAATTGCGGAGTAAATGAGCCTCTAAATGTGGTATTTCCTTAGTGATTCTTTTAGGGCCTGACTTGTCACATGAGTCTGAATTTCATATTTATGAATGTAAAAATAAGTATAAATTTTCATATACCGGACGTTCACTAATTAGTATTGTGTCTTTAAAATTATAGCCTTCCCATGGCATATGAGTTACAAATACATTTTTTCCTAAAGAGAGTTCCCCACCAACTGTAGCCGCACCGTCTGCTAAATTTTGTCTCTTTTTAATGCATTTACCCCATGAAACCTGAGGTTTTTTATGCATACAAGTATTTTTGTTAGAACATTGATACGTAACTAATGGAATGCTCATAGTGTCCCCATTACTTGAGAAAATGATCTTGTGGGTATTAGTATAACCAATCTTTCCCTCCCATTCAGCTATAGCTGAAACCCCAGAATCTAGAGTTGTTTGGCCTTCCAGTCCAGTTCCAACAATGCACTTCTCGGATCGAGAAAGCAAAACTATTGACGTTGTATATTAGAACTCATTAAAGCTCGATTTGTATCATTATGCTCAATAAAAGGAATGAGAGAAACTCCAATAGAAACATATTGGAAGGGAAAAATGCTTCTGAGATGAATCTGTTCCCATGAGATGGTCAGAAATTCTTGACGATATCGGGCTGGAACAACTTGTTCTTCTTGAATACCCTGGTTCAAGGCCAAAGAATTTCTTGCTGCTACCATATAATATTCATCTCTACTTGACGATAAATAAATCATCTGTGCATTTTTTGATCTCTCAAATATTTCAGAAAAAGGACTATCTATAGATCCCCAATGACCAATCCTCACATGAATAGCTAAGGATCCAATAAGTCCAACATTGATTCCTTCGGATGTATCAATTGGACAAATACGTCCATAGTGACTAGGATGAATACCTCGTATCCGAAAACTAGCAGTTCACCTAGTCAACCCCCCAGGGCCTAAAAAACTCAACCTCTGCCCATGAACAATTTGGGTCAATGGATTAGTCTGATCCAAAACATGAGATAAAGGGTGTAAGTAGAAAAATGATTCATAAGTGGTTGTTAATGAAGTTGAAGTTACCAAATTTTGGGGAGTCGGTATCAATTTATGCCTGATTGATCCACATATAGTTCCTCGAACTGCATTTTTCTAAACCCATTCCAAATTTCATTTCGATCAAATAATCCACAGCAGCCAATACATCTCGTGGTAACAAAAATGTATTGTTCTAAGGTATATCAAGATTCAATTTCCAGTTCATATTTCATCAACCAATCCTTCCTAATTCACATCTTTGTTGAAAAAATTTCTTTCATAATTCCTTACATAAGGACTTAGAAAATATCGGATCCCCACCTACACAAGCAAATTGTTGGTAAAACTCTAAAATAGCACTTTCTTTTGACCCAATCTTTTTTTTCCTTATCATTCAAGAAAGACAAGAAAATTTCAGGGTAACAAATATTATCTAGAATTTCTCTTAGATTCGAACCCATAGTCGATGATAGAATTAGAATAGATATTTTCTGTTTCCTACTCACATGGGCCCATATCCTCACTTTTCTATCAATTTCAAATTCCAATCTTCCTCCCCAATATGATATTATAGTTCTAGTATAAACAAAAATTCCGTTATGGTCTAATTCTGAACGATAGTAAACATCGGGACTTCGCAATATTTGATTGATCACAATTTTGTATATTCCATTTACTTTAGAGGTTCCCAATGAATTCATTAAAGGAATGGTTCCAATAAAAATGGTTTGTTCTTGCATAGCTCTATTGGCTTTCCAAATTAGTCCCGTGGGTACATATAACTCAGAAGAATATGTGAGTGATTCATACACAACATCTCTTTCTTTTATCAAGGGTTCTACCAATTGATATGTTTCCACAAACAATTGAAATTAGATTTCTTGATCTCTATCTTCAATTTTAGGAAACTTCTGAAGTTCTTCCATCAAGCCCTGATTAATGAACCTACAAAATCCCTCAAATTGGATCTGATTAAATCCAAGCATTGTACACATTTCCCCATTTCGATCCCAGAGAATTTTAATCTTAAATTTCCTCTTTATCAAAAAATCTCCCACTCTTCGTCAAACTATACAAATTGATCTAGCAATGATGGAATGTATATTCTATTTACTAAATCACATACAATTTTAGGCAACCCCCGTACATGTCTTTGATTCATACGTATCAAGTGAGAGGAGACGAAGCAATGAAGAATATTTTCAACAGGTACAAATAGAAATGAGTTGATAAAATATTCCTGGAAAAAAACCCTACCACTTACCTTACAAACACTTGTAGAGTCTTGTATAGAAGATCAAAATGGGTCTCTACCTATTATGTATGATATTATGATCAAATTGGGTAGCAAAAAATAAATGGATTCAGAATTTAAATTAAATTTAAATCTACTTCCACTTTTTATGATTATGAATGCGATAAAGATAGAATAATTGGTTAATGTTCAAAAAGAATTCACGGATTCTTTTTTTATACTAAAATGTAAAGAATACAATTGAGGAACAGAATAGCATTTAGTAGGTGTATGGCGATCTGATATAGTTATCTAGCAATCTTCATATTGTATCCTTTCATTGTAGTTTTATTTTGGCGACCTAAATATGGAGTAGGTCACACTATATCATAATTCCTTTTTCTTATTCAATATATCCAATGAAAAAGCACAATAGTTTTCTACTTTCTACTTTTCTATAGGGATATGTGCATAAGAGGAAGACCCCACTCAATACAATCAATATCTATGTAACAATTTCTATTCTGGGGTTTACATAAACACATATATATTGTTATAATGGAAATGGAAAAGGATCTATTATTCATAATAATTTAATTTATACTGATTAGTCATAAATCAATTTGCTTTTCTTGTGGCATTTTGCTTTTCTTATGCCATTAAGGGAACACAGTTTGTCCTGAATTTTGCAGTCTGTGAATGTAAATTCATTTTTCTCTTTTCTTTTCTATTAAAAAAAATACAAGGGAAATTTTTGTTAAGCAGGATGTATGTTTTAAGATACAACCAATCGAAGAGAATAATCTAAATGGGATTCAATCAAAAAGATATAGGGATGGATTAATTTAGGGATATAATGGGACTCAAGATCTAAATATAAAATATAAAAAGGAGATTCTCAGTAATTTCATAGTTTTCAAAAGAATTATTAGTAATTGAATATTGATAATGTTTTATCCATTTTTTATCAGATTTGGCGGCATGGCCAAGTGGTAAGACGGGGGACTGCAAATTCTTTATCCCCAGTTCAAATTTGGGTGTCGCCTAATCAACTCAACAAATGACTTGAGATTTCATATCCTATTGGCTGTTCGATGAATTCTTGAACCACAAAAGTAGGGACAAAGGGCTGCGCCCATTGATACTGGGGATACTGGATTTTTAGGATATATAGGTAAATTCTATATCTGTAAAAGATTGTCAATTTTTTCAGTGGTTCAGTACATGTCCCAAACCAATATCAACAGAGATAAAACAACTTCCGCTTATTAATGATTGTTTCATGCCATTCTTTTGCTAAATAAAGTGGAATCAAACAAATAAATAGTGAGAGTCAATTTGGGGATTTAGAACTATTAAAGTAATAGGTCGAAAATCCTATAAACTAAAGGACTCCCCATTTTTTTCTTCTAGGATTGAAGAAAGCATTATACAAAAGACTATCCAAAACTTCATAATTATCTTACATTACCTTAGTATAGGTAGTGTTTATTGATTCTATCTGGAATCAGATTGGATAGGCTATAATCTAATGGGAAATCAATTTAGGAGTTGTGGAAAGGACTGAAAATACTTTATATCGAGACTCACTAGAAGTTCTGAGTGCTCAGATATTCAAACGGGGTGGCTATGTCACCTTGTATTTTATTCTTTAGAGATAGCCTTAAGTCAGAATCCTTATCCCTTTTTGTTTTGACTATGCACCATTAATTTTACTATAATCATTTATCAATAAAATAATTCCTTCATAGAGATAGGAGTATAATTCGACATGGATATAGTAAGTCTCGCTTTGGTTGCTTTAATGGTAGTCTTTTCATTTTCCATTTCACTTGTTGTATGGGGAAGGAGTGGGCTCTAGGGTACAATTGATTACTCCATTTGGTAATCAAATTGTATTAATTCTTTACTTTAATTGATCATTTTCCAAAACCTTAACCCTTTCAAAATTATACTGAATTATAGTAAAAAAATACAATAATGAATAATAATCATTCAATCAAAGAATGAATGATTACCATAGTTATATTTCGAGACTCAAATCTACACATAATAGGAAAATTTTTTTCCAATGAAATTCTTCCTAAATATTCTATTTTTGATGCACCAGTTCTTAGTTCTTAAAAGAATAATGGATATTAAATGAGAAAAAGCAATCCCTATTGCTTTTCCTTATTTTTGTTTTCCTCCTTTCTTTATTTTTTTTATTATTCTAAGAAAAAGTTGTTCTACTATTATAACAATATATACTTACTACTGGAAATAGCTAGAGATTCGATTATCAAAAGAGGTCCTACATAAGAAAATAAGAGTTTCCTTACGTTCTACTCCTTTTTAAACCTTGAAGAAGTTAGTTACCATAGAACTCCGTGGATTATTTGTTAATAGTTCAATTGATGACATCTTGTCTTGAGATGGGAATCCAAAAAATATTCCTTTTCCTTCGTTTCATTTTTTTTATAGTATATAATCATACTATTCTTGATTCTTTCGAATGAAAAGAAACTTATGAATTAGAAGAGTTGAGTTAGGCTTCCATTATTTTGTTTGGATTAATTGAAATTCGTATAAATTGATCTATTGAAGAAAACAAAATAAAATAGAAAAGGCTATTCAAATTTATAGATGTACATCTAATATATGAGATATATGTTATCCAATGATCTATATAAATTAGGATCTATGTAAAGCCTATATCTGTATACAATACAACTTTAACTAAAAATACTATACAAACAACTATAGAATAGAGGATAGTATGGTAGAAAGAACTAGAATAATATTCTAGTTCTTTCTACCATACTTTCTCACATAGTATCTCAGACACTTCTGATTCCACCCCTAATCATTTAAGACTTGGAGTTTGAATCCCTTTCTTTCATTTCTTCAATCATTGATAAGAACTAATAATTCAACTTTCAGTCAAATTAATCATTTTGACTGACTATTTTTACGTAGATGATAAGTAAAAAAGTAGTAGGAACTAGAATAAATAGTGCAGTAGCAATAAATGCAAGAATATTGACTTCCATAATCTCATGGTTTTTTGTTTCACAATAACGCAGAATCTAATCCCATAGAAATGAGAAATTGTAATTCCTGTAAATTCACTGGGATGAATTGAATCTTGATGATATTGAATCGGATCAATATTATGAATAATAATATCTGATGTATCAAATTGATTCATAGTCAAGAATTGAATAGTATAACATAACACAGGAAAATTTTTATCCATAAAAAATAAAATATGGGATTCCTGATCCAATAAGGAAATCCTGTTGAATTTTCTTTTATGTATGTATGCCAACTTTAATCCAAAATCCAAAAGGAGGATAGTCAAAACGTAAAAGACCAAAGAAGATGCTTTTATTTAGTTTTTGAGTAAATTTGTTGGAATTTTAAATTTTATAGTTGACATTAACTCGCCCTTTTCCATCTCACTTTTATTCTTTGGGATATGTGTATAACCCATAGAATAGCAGGCATATGGTATTTTATATTTTATATGGTAATTGTATGTAAAAGTGTAAAAAAGATGGTAGGTGGTAGGTTATAGAAAAAAGTATACGACAAAAAATTCAATGGGAAATTGGAATGAGAATCAAATAGATTGTTTCCAATTAGTAATTGAGAAAACACAAAGAAAGTCAGAGCTAAGCTAGAAAAAGTGTGATTTAACCCAAAAAATACTCTGCCGAGATAATTATGGTAAATACTTTCTCTATCCTACAATAAATCAATTTCATTTGTGTATGTACTCTGACTATACTAAAAATATCGGCATTCTATCACATTTCATTGATTAGGAACAATCAAAAAAGAAAGTCAAACATGTATCTCTTACTATACTTAATTTAATATTAATACTACCACTTGTACCTACTCATATCTCTCCCAAATCAATCAGTACTGGGGGAAGAAATGGAAATTTCTGTATTTATCTAATGATAAAAAACAAAAGAAATAAAGATCAGAGGGAATTATATTTTGATGCCTATCTCCTTTTTCTTTTCACATAAAATAGAGAGATAATGGTCCTAGTTTGGGACTGACACGGCTAGAATGCGTAGCTTCCGCCTTGACAGGGTGGTGCTCTGACCGATTGAACTACAATCCCGGTGAGGTCTATGATGGCATACATATTCTTAATGCTTAAGGATTATCAATCTAGGTCATTAGAAAGATCAAAACGGATGAGAAAAACATATGGATAGAGGAAAAAAAAAGGACTCTTTCTCTATATTTCTATGTATTGGTCTACATATTGGACGCTTTTGAAGGTTATATCATACTCGTGGGATGATGAATTTTTGGGCCAAGATGGATTTGAACTAGCATAGACATATCACGAACTAATTTACAATCCATCCCCATTAACCACTAGGGCATCGACCCAGGAAGAATTAATTCTAGGCTTATTGATAATCTAATCCATGATCAACTTCCTTTTGTAGTACCATACCCCTAAGGGAAGTCAAATCCCCACTACCTCCTTGAAAGAGAGATGTCCTAAACCACTAGATGATAGGGGCATATCGGACCAACCACCATCATACTACCATGATAGTATGAACAGTTTTTTGGAATTTTCAATATAATCTAATGTAATGACTAGATTCGAATCTGAAGAGTCTTTCCTATTTTTAGAATGATACTATAGTAAGAGTAAGAATTTTATTTTTTATATTCAAAAAATTCGGTTTAGGGTATGAATTGAATTCCATCATCACATGATTCAATAAGAATATCTTGCATTTTTTTATGTTGATGTTAGATTGGTACATGTATCGATCAAGTCAATTGTGTTCTAATTGATTACAAGTAATATCGGTCTTCAAAAAATTCAATACATTTATTTTATTTATTTAAATACAATTCTATTAAATAATAATATTAATAATATTAAATATTAATACCCAATTACCAATTACTACTAGGCAACTCCCATTTTTTATTCTTGAATGAGTATCTATATATGTACGTATATAGATATATGCAGTAAACTCATAATTGAAGATGGCTAATTCATGAATTGAAAAAGAATAAGCCCTTTTAACTCAGTGATAGAGTAACACCATGGTAAGGCGTAAGTCATCGGTTCAAATCCGATAAAGGGCTTTTTCCACTAAACTCAAGCTTACTCTTTAATCTTCATTTTTCCACAAAGAATAAAAGTTGATACCTCTAGAAAAAAGTAAAAGGGCAACTACTATATTATTCTAATCAATTCTTATTATTGAAAGCTATAGTTACAAAGTTGAACAATTAGTAATTAATAATTGTACTGAGTATACCCTGTAGTAACATAGTAGTCCTCTTCATGTCTCATTATTCAAATTATCTTAGGACATAAAAATTATTCTAGATATCCAATCCTGATTATTAATCACAAAACCAAAGTATTCCTAATTGTTCCTATCAAACCCGTCATAGAATTTTGAATCAAAAAAAGTAAGTGAACCTGACCCATTGAATCGTGACTATATCAGCTATTCTGATATTTAAATTCAATATACATTAAATTGTAGAAGCGGATTTTATTTATTTCCTTTTCCTTGGACCACGAAAAAATTTGTTAACATTTTTTCAATTTTATCTTTTTGTTACTGGATGCTCTTTCATAGGAAAAAATCATTATTCTTTTTTGCTATAGATAAATATTTTGAAAATCTCTTTTGCAATATTTTTTTTAATTCCAGAATTATATATTCTATTTTTTTATTGCAAAAATGCAATAGCAAACAAATGTAAGAAGAGAAAAGGGCTTTCATTTCCAATCTACTATTATTTAATATTAATATTCAATTTAGGGGCAAGGAAAAAATAAGGAATTTTCTTTTTTTTGCCCCTTACTTAAACGATATACTCGGTGGTATGAGTCATAGGACAATTCGAGGTTCAAATTTGTATTCTTATTAACTTATTTTATTAAGTTAAGAATGGGATAATAATGGAAATAGTAAGGTCTAATCGAATCGAACTCATGGATTTACCTAGGTTGCTATGTGTTCCAATAGAAAAGAAGAATTTGTATCTTCAAAACCTATCATAAAAGGCATTGAACAAGGAATTGTCCATAGACAATGAACTATTGTATGCCCCAAAAATGATATGAGGTGTTTGAAAATGGTTGAAGTAATTGAATAGGAGGATCACAATGACTATAGCCCTTGGTAGATTTACCAAAGAAGAAAAGGATTTATTTGATATTATGGATGATTGGTTATGGAGGGACCATTTCATTTTTGTAGGTTGGTCTAGTCTATTGCTCTTTCCTTGTGCTTATTTGCTTTAGGAGGTTGGTTTACAGGTACAACTTTTGTAACTTCATGGTATACCCATGGATTGGCCAGTTCCTATTTGGAAGGTTGTAATTTCTTAACCACTGTAGTTTCTACTCCTGTGAATAGTTTAGCTCACTCTCTGTTGCTACTATGGGGTCCTGAGGCACAAGGAGATTTTACTCG
>RXID01014295.1:342500-510000 GCA_005019695.1 Trichopus zeylanicus subsp. travancoricus | reverse complement strand
TTCACATAATCCACTATGTTTGTTTGTGGAGTAAATACTAAACTCCCCCTGACCATATGCTCGAATAAAAAAAAAGTGTAATAAGTTCTAAAGACTCAATTGATTTGCAATCGAATCCCTACATGATTTTACTAAGCGAGGGATCAAATGAAATGGTATAGTTTATAGTTCATTTGTTGGTAACTTGGAGGATTACAAAAATGACTATTGCTTTCCAATTAGCAGTTTTTGCATTAATTGCAACTTCATCAATCTTACTGATTAGTGTACCCATTATATTTGCTTCTTCTAATGGCTGGTCAAGTAATAAAAATGTTGTATTTTCAGGTACACCATTATGGATTGGATTAGTCTTTCTAGTAGCTATCCTTAATTCTCTTATTTCTTGAATCTCTTTGGATCCAAAAATGCCACTCTTTTTTTAAAAAGTATTGTGAAAGACATTAAGATTCAATCTGAAGTATCTGAGTATCTGGTCCTGCACAAATATGATCCAGACGCATATATGATATATCATATATGCATGGACATATGCATGTGCATCAGAAAGGAAGAAAATGCGGATATGGTCGAATGGTAGAATTTCTCTTTGCCAAGAAGAAGGTGTAGGTTTGATCCCCACTATCTGCCCATAGTGAAGTAATATACTTCTTAATAAAACTTCAATTTAAGAAAACATTTGGTATAGTTGACTGCGATAGTATCATAGTTCTATCTTCCTCCGTTTTATCTCCCATCCAAACAAAAAATATTATGGAGACAGGATTTGAACCTGTGACTTCAAGGTTATGAGCCTTGTGAGCTACCAAACTGCTCTACTCCATGCTAAAGAACTGGGAACTAATAGACGAAGAAAGATCAGATATGCCTCTCTACCATATATATACAAATAGAATAGTCTATTTATACAGAATGGTAAAGAGGGCCCCTCTATGATCTATGATCATATACAAATATGAAATGCTATTTTTAACTTTACAAACTTGATCTTAATGCACCTGGTAACAAACATTCATGAACCATTTCTCAAAGTATGTGTCTAGATAACCCAAAGTCTTGATAGTTACCTCTAGGTCCTCCAGTCAAAAAACAACGTCGATGAAGACGTATAGGTGCACTATTACGTGGTGGGGATTGCAATTTTCTATGAATTTCCCATTTTTCACTCAATGATAGAACTTTGCTTATTTCTTTTTTTGAAGATCAATGAATCAAATGATATTTCTATTCCAGTTTCTACCGTTTCTTCCCCCTATGGATCAAATTTTTTTTTGCCATAATGTTCAATTCCTATTATTATCAATGACAGAGTTCGGGTCCTAGATGTAAAAAAAAATAGAAGAAGGTTGATCTCCCTCCCTCTCCATTGAAAGAAATGAGATTGTTGCTGATATAGTACATAAAAAATAACTAAATTAACCAAAATTTCCCAATGTAGAGGCAATCAAGAAAGTTGCATAAGTAAATATATAACCTACGAAAAAGTGGGCTAATCCAACCAATCTTGCTTGGACAATGGAAAGAGCCACTGGCTTATCTCTCCACTGAATCAACTTAGCCGAAGGTGTGCGTTCATGAGCCCATGCTAAAGTTTCAATCAATTCTTGCCAATATCCATGCTAGGAAATTAAGAACATAAATCCTATAACCCAAACAAGATGACCAAATAAAAACATCCACGCTGACACGGATAAACTATTCATACCAAAAGGATTATATCCGTTGCTAAGTTGTGAAGAGTTCAACCATAGATAATCTCCTAACCATCCTATCAAATAAGTGGAGGATTCATTAAATTGTGAAAGGTTACCTTGCCATAATGTGATGTTTTTCCAATGCCAATAAAAAGTCACCCATCCAATGGTATTTAACATCCAGAAAACTACCAAATAAAATGCGTCCCAACCAAAAATATCACAAGTACCACCGCATCCTGGGCCATCACAAGAAAAACTATAACCAAAATCCCTTTTATCTGGCATTAGCTTAGAACCACATGCATCTAAAGCACCTTTTACAAAAATCAATGTAGTTGTGTGCAAAACTAGAGCAATAGCATGATGGACCAAGAAATCTCCAGGACCTATTGTTAAGAAGAGTGAATTACTATTCTCATTAATAGCATTCAACCAGCCGGGTAACCATATGTTTCAACCCGCATTGAATGCTGGGCCATTCGTTGAAGATAAGAGTACATCAAACTCATACGATGTCAAACCATGAGCAGATTGTATCCATTGGGAAAATATGGGTTCAATCAAGATTTGTTTTTTCGGAGTACCAAAAGTGAGCATGACGTCGTTATGAACATAAAGTCCCAAAGTATGGAATCCTAGAAATAGGCTGGCCCAACTTAAATAAGATATGATAGCTTCTTTATGGTTTAACATTCTTGTTAATACATTATCCTCATTCTGTTTTGGATTATAATCTCTAATGAAGAATATAACTCCATGAGCAAAGGCCATCGTCATGATGAATCTTGTGATGTATTGGTGATGAGTATATAATGCATCTTGAGTAGTAAAGTCTTGTGCTATGAATGCATAAGCAGGCAAAGAGTATATGTGTTGATCTACTAAAGAAGTAACAACCCCTAAAGAGGCTAGAGCAAGACCTAATTGAAAATGAATCGAATTGTTGATTGTGTCATAAAGGCCCTTATGCCCACGTCCTAATCAACCCCCTGGGGGAATATGTGCTTCTAAAAGATCTTTGATACTATGCCCAATCCCGAAGCTAGTTCTATACATATGACCAGCAACAAGAAAAGGAAATGCAATCGCTAAATGATGATAAGCAATATCAGTCATCCATAAACTTTGTGTTTGTGGATGGAATCCTCCAAGAAGGGTTAGAATGGCAGTTCCCGCCCCTTGGAGGTACCAAATAAATGACTGCTAGAATTAGGGTTTTGTGCATAAAGATTCCATTGACCGGTAAAAAGTGGTTCCAATCCTTGGGGATGTGGTAATATGTTTAAGAAATTATTCCATCTGACATACTCCTCCCTGGATCCTGGAATAGCGACATGAACTAAATGTCCTGCCCAAGACAAAGAACTTAGTTCAAAAAGTCCTGACAAATGATGATTGAGATGAGATTTGACATTTTTAAACCAGAAAATGCTCAGTCTCCATTTTGGTTGTAGGTGTAACCAACTCGCTATTAAAGATATACTAGAAAGACATAATAGAAAAAGAGCTCCAGTATAAAGATCTTTATTGGTGTGTAATCCAATTGTATACCACCACTGATAAAGACTGCAATAAGCAATATTCATGTGGCCGATAGCACCTCCTCGAGTAAAGGCCTCTATGGCGGGTTGACCAAAATGAGGATCCCAAATTGCATGAGAAATAGGTCATACATGTAAAGGGTCTTGTATCCATGACTCCAAATTTCCTGGCCAAGCTACATGAAATAGATTTTCAGATGTCCACAGAAAGATTATTGCTAATTGCCCAAAGTGAGAAGCAAAAATGTTCTAATAAAGACGTTCCTCAGTAATATCATCATGACTTTTGAAGTCATGTGCGGTAGCAATACCAAACCATATACGATGAGTAGTGGGGTCCTGAGATAAACCTTGGCTAAATCTTGTAAATCTTAATGCCATAATGCCTTTCAAATCCTCCTAGCCATTATCCTACAGTAATAATTCTTACTAAGAAGAATGCCCATGTTGTGGCAATTCCACCCAAAAGGTAATGGGTTACTCCTACAGTGCATCCTTGTACAATGCTCAAGGCTCTAGGCTGGTAGCAGGAGCAACTTTTAATTTATTATGAGACCAAATGATAGATTCAATGAGTTCTTGCCAATAACCACGACCACTGAATAGAAACATTAAACTGAAAGCCTAGACAAAATGAGCACCTAAGAAAAAAAGACCATATGTAGATAATGAAGAACCATAAGACTGAATTACCTGAGATGCCTATGCCCATAAGAAATGTCGTAACCACCCATTAATAGTAATGGAACTTTGTGCAAAGTTTCCTCCTGTGATATGGGTTACCACTCCTTGATCACTTATAGCGCCCCAAACATCTGACTGCATTTTCCAACTGCAATGGAAAATTACTACTGAAATTGCATTGTACATCCAGAATAGACCTAAGAAGACATGATCCCAGGTAGATACTTGACATGTTCTTCCTCTTCTAGGCCCATCACAAGGGAAACAAAAACCAAGATTTGCTTTATCAAGTGTTAAATGAGAACTGTGAACAAATAGAATGCCTTTCAGTAGTATCAATACAGTCACATGGATCATAAATGCATGAATGTGATGGGCCAAAAAGTTTGCAGTTCCTAATGGAATAGGTAACAAAGCTACTTTGCCACCTATTGCTACTAATTCATCACCTCCCCAAGTTAAGTTGGTACTTGTTGTTGCACTAGGAGTTGTTACACCCGGCACTAAAGCATGGGCATTTTGGGTTGGAGTTGTATAGCGGTATCTGAAAACATATCTTGGGGATGCCCTTAAGCACTCATGGTATCATTGTGAATATATAAGCCAAAACTGTGAAATCCTAGAAATATACATGCCTAGTTAAGATGTGATATGATTGCATCATAGTGCCTAAGGACACGATCTTATAGATCATTATATCGAGTAATTGGATCATAATCTCTTACCATAAAAATAGTTGCATGTGCAGCAACACCAACTATGAGAAATCCACCGATCCACATATAATGTGTGAACAGCAAAAGTTGTGTACCATAGTCAATAGCTAAGTATGGATAGGGGGGCATGGAATACATATGGTGAGCTACAACAATGGTTAAAGAACCTAACATAGCTAGGTTAAGAGCTAATTGAGCATGCCATGACGTTGTTAGGATTTCATAAAGGCCCTTATGATCCTAGCATGTAAATGGACCTTTATGGGCTTCTAAAATGTCTTTAAGGCCATGGCCAATACCCTAGTTGCTCCTACACATATGACCGATGATCAAGAAAAGAATTACAATTGTTAAATGATGATGTGCTATATCGCTCAGCCACAGACCTCCCGTTATTGGATCTAATCATCCACGAAAACTTAGAAATTCTGTGTATTTTGACCAATTCAAGGTGAAAAGGGGTTGCTCCCTCAGTAAAATTGGAATAAAGCTGAATCAAAAGATCCCTATTCAAGATAAATTCATGAGGAAATGGTATCTCTTTAGGATCAACTCTAGCATCGAGAAATTGGCTAATAGGTAATGATACATGGATTTGGTATCCCGCCTAAGAAAGAGACCCAAGTCCTAGTAACCCCGCTAAGTGGTGATTCAACATAGATTCTACATCTTGGAACCAAGCCAATTTTGGCTCTGCTTTGTGATAATGGAACCAATCAGCAAAAAGCATTAAGGATGCAAAGACCAATGCACTAATTGTGTTACAATAGAGTTGTAATTCACCAGTTATTCCAGATGCTCGCCAAATCTGAAAAAAACTGGAGGTTATTTGTAATCCTTAGAAACCCCCGCCTACGTCACCATTCAATATTTCTTGACCTACTATTGGCCAAACCACCAGCGCATTGGGTCCAATGTGAGTAGGATCACTTAGCCATGCTTCATAATTGGAAAAATGGGCATCGTGGAAGTACATGCTGCTCAACCAAAGAAAGATAATGGAGATTTGACCAAAATGAGCACTCAATACTTTTAGAGAGATCTCCTCTAAATCACTAGTATGACTATCAAAATCATGAGCATCAGCATGTAGGTTCTAGATCCAAGTGGTAGTATCGGGACCCTTAGCTTTTGTTCTTAAGAAATGGCCGGGTCAGGCCCATTCTTTGAAAGACATTTTTATAGGATCCCTATCTACAACAATTTTTACTTCTGGTTACGGTGAACGAATAATCATTAAGTCCTCCTCTTTCCGAACAACAAAAACAAAGAGACCTGCCAATAGTCAGATTTTTACTGAACCTCTGAAAGATGGATATTTTATTTAATTTATGATTAGTCCTTTTTTTTCCTATCTCCCATCCATCTATTTAGTTTTTCACTAGATCAATTATGATATCCAACTCAATCCAGGGCAAGTGTTTGGATCTATTATGACATAATGATTAGGTGCCTAACGGACAATTTAAGATCTTGTAAAACCTTTTCTCATAAAACCCTTTCCTAGTGTGACAAAAAATTATTTTTTGTGCAACCTAACCTTGTCTAATATATTTCTATCTGAATGTATAAATGCCCATATGTATATACTTCCATGGAACATAATATCTTAATTACTGTACTGTATTACATTACATTAAAAATCTCAAAATAATTCATTAGAATTAATAGGATTCATTTTGATATTTATATTTAGTCATTCAAAGGTATTATTTCCTTTATTAGATTAGTTTTTTGTACCTGTATCTCTTTTATCCATATAAGATACCATACAATAATGGTTTTTTACCTGTATCTCCTTTATCCATATAAGATACCATACAATAATGATTTTAGAAGTAAGAGTATAATGAAATTTCTAAATGGATCTTATCATAGGATATGTATGATCTATTTTATTTGATTAATAGATCCAACAATCAATTATAATGAATTACAAATTTCATTCAAACTCTAAATGCCTCATAATCTTCAACCAATTATGTGCTTCAATATAATTATTCAGGGTAAGCGCCATAGCCTATTTCCAATACTCAGCAGCTTGATTGAACCAAGCTTCTACAATTTTAGAATCACCCCTAGAATGGCCCATTCTCCCTGGTTGGAATAGGTGAGTAAATTCCTTTCCTTAGAACCGTACTTGAGCATTTCCTACCTCATACAGCTTAGCAATTAATTCTTTTGGCATCCCTTTTTAATCTATACTAACTGTATTAGATTTTTAAGAAATGAACCCCCCTTAACAAAAGAAGGGGGGGGGTTAACCACAACTAAGCAGACGAAGTTAATTAACTAAGTTTCGAACTCTAATTTTCTTGGTCAAAAATCCGTTTTATCTTTTCTCCCCCCCTTCCGAAGAATGAAGCATAGAGATATTTCCTTATCTCATTACATTCGATTTTTCTGAAAGGGAACTATCTCGTTTTCATATATGAAATTGAAATTTATATAGAATCTCTTAAAAGGACTTTCCCTCCATAAGAAAAAAGAACTTCCTATCTTTGGGATCTGACACTACACCGCTGCTCAATATCTTATACCTTAGTGGATCGACTTTATTACATAAGTTGATTACTTCCAATATCTTGAAGTATAAGTAAGCAGTTCTTAATTGTATTGATCCAATAGCTCACTAATTGATCTTTATGGTGCTTTGTCTGTCAATTTGATCCTTTACCCATAGAATATAGTATATAGGTGTATCTATTTCTTCATATTTTGGTTCTTGTGAAGTCTCTTTCCTTACTACAGCTGAGAAAAATTGTTTCTTTGGATGATGCATATGTAGAAAGCCTTTTTTATAGTATTTAGTTTACTAGCCAATTTGATCTTCTTTTTCCTTCTTTCTATATTGGAATAGCCACACGTAATGACAGATCATGGCCATATTATTAAAAGTTTGCGGTAAGAATGGATTTCATTCTAGTGCCTGGAAATAATATTCCAAAGCCTTCATATGTTCTCCGTTACTTATGTGTATAAGGCCTATGTTATAGAATATTAAACTTCAATCATAGGGATCAATTTCTGGATGTGTAGCTTCATAATAATTTTGTAAAGCTTCCACATAATTTCCTTCGAATTGAGCTGACATCCATTATGGTTGTTCATTCTATTCAAAAAATCTCCGTTCCAGAATTGTACATGAGATTTTCATTTCATACGGCTTCTCCCATTAGTGCATAGTACTAAGTAAATCCATGGAATCCAAATTTGACTATTCTCATTATATTATGAACTAGCAGGGGCTAGTATTTTTACAAGAAATCTCTAGCCAGCCTCCCTGTAAGGTAAGAGGTTTTTCTTTCTTAACATCAATCTAGTTCTATATAGAATTGGTAATTCCAACAATTTCTTTGTCCCCAAGCCCCCTATTTTTAGGAATTAGTCACCTCAACGATCTTTGATGGTTATATGAATATCCAAAGTATGAATGAGATGGATGTTTGTTGTCCTAACCATTCTTCTTAGTCTCGATACCAATAAGTTAAGGGATAATTTATAACAAAGTTTTCATTTTGTTGATTCCTAAGTGTAGTGCTTCTTTCCCTATGCCGCCTATGGGTACTAGTGAAGTAGAATTGACCTACAATACATAACCTATAGGGGTACCCTTTCGCTCAATACTAAAATTGGCAATTGAAGCATTTGAGGCTGCATTTCCCTAGAATACACGAAAGAATGAATTTTTCTATCTCCAAACTTCACCTTCACCAAATGTAGGTTTATTTCAATAATTTGTTTCTTTCCATCTCGAACCACACCCCTTTTCGTAAGACTGAGAGAGCCAAGAAAACAAGAAAAAAGAATTAAATCGCACCATCTCTGTAATAAGTAAATGCCTTTTTTTCTCCCCAAATTGTCAGAATTATTTGTAATAAGATACTAGCTACAATTGAAGAGGTCTTATCGATAAAAGTTTCATTTATCTGAGATCTAGGCATAATTAATTAACAATCTATTCTATAATTTTTCTCATTACCTCGAGAGGTAGTAATAATCCCACAAATAAAGGAATTCTACAGTACAAGATAACATAAAAACAAACAGACTAATTAGGTTCTAAAAAATGTGAACCCTTCACTCAAATTATAAATTGAAATTATGCTTTTGGTAAGGAGAGATATGAAATATTTAAATCAGATTGGATTTCATCACAATTATCAAATTATTTATTATTTATATAGTACACCAATGAACAGAACTACTACTATTGAATAGAACTATTACTATTTTGTCTAAGTTGAATAACCAAGCCAAAGAGTTTTTTTATTCTTATGGAACCATTGATCGGTTGAACCTGTATTGCAGTAATATGAATGACTCATTATTTATTCAATTACTATTTCTAGTTAATAATAAGATTATATTATGTAGGAGAGATGGCTGAGTGGTTCAAGGCGTAGCATTGGAACTGCTATGTAGGCTTTTGTTTACCGAGGGTTCAAATCCCTCTCTTTCTATTTATTTATGTTAATTCACCAACGTTACTGACTAAAATATATCAAATATAATAAGAATCAATATCCTTGTTCCAACACTAAGTCTCTTATTTCTATTTCATAGAGATTCTCTATTCCTAATTGCATTACTTTGTTTGATACATAAAATACAAATATAAATATCAGAAAGAGTGAAGATAAATGAAAATTCTTGATTTATTTGTAATACAAAAATGGGAAAATGAACTCTTAGATTTATTTATAAAAAGTTTACTTCAGCGCAAAGGGGGGGGGGGGGGTGAGTCTGGACCTTTCCTTGTTATTTTCATTAGGTTCAAGTCTGACGGGAGTAATATTCTATGACTAACAACTCATTTATTTTGAAATCGATCGATTTATTACCTATTATTTGATTTACTAATCCTTTATATTGTAATAAGTCAATAGTCAAATGTTTTGACAATTCTTCATGAGCTTTCGATCTTTGTTTATTCTTCATAGTAATAATATCTCTACTTGCAACGATAACTTGGTATATCACTATACGATTATTAACTAAATATGTCTATGATTAACTAATTGCCTGGCTCTAGGAAGAGTCAAAGCCATACCCAATTGAAAAAGGATGTTATCCAAATGCATCTCAAGTAGTTGTAATAAAACTTGACCTTTGACCCTTTGGCTTTTCCAGCGATATGTACATATCTAAGTAATTGTCATTCTATCAAACCATATTGAAAATGCAATTTTGTTTTCCTTCTAGACAAATACGATATTGTGATCTTTTCCCAAAATGTGATTTGTTTTTAAGATCACTTCTAGATTTAGGCTTTTTATTAGTTAGTCCTGGTAAAGCCCCCAGACGGCATATTTTTTTGAAACGAGGTCCTCGATAATGTGACATAAAAAAAGACTCCTTTTTGTATTTTATTGACATTGCATTTCCTCATATTACATTACAAAATAAATCTAAATAAAGACTAAACTAAATGAGAAACAACGTAAAGCTAAAGTGAATTTATTGAAGTACTACAAACAACTATTGACATACTACAAATCAAATAAAGTAGAATGGAATAAATTGTATCAATATATGATTTTTTGTATATATAGGAAATAATGTATATACTAAGAAATTTAGACTCCGTCTTCGGATTTGTTCTATACAAATCTAATTCCTCCATTTTGTATTTTTGGATTTCTAGTTACAAGTTATCACCACATAATAGATCTGATTGGTGACCCAACATTTGGGGAAATGGAGAAGGGGGATTGTCAATCATGGAAAAAAATAGATAGAGAAAAAGCCGGCTATCGGAGTCGAACTGATGACCATCGCATTACAAATGCGATGCTCTAACCTCTGAGCTAAGCGGGCTCGCATAACAGAAATGTATAGGAATTCTATAAAGTACCTGATCTTAGTTAGCTATTAATAAATTCATAATTGAATACTAAAATACTCAAATTCATTTAGAATTTTAATTTAGTAAATTAACTTTAACTATCTAATAACTATCACTATAATATAAGTATTTAATAAGTACTTTATAAGTATTTAATAAGTTTTTATAAGTATAATTTGATTATGAATTAAAGTATTAAAAAATTAAATATTCAAAATAATTCAATATATATTTTATATTATTAAAATAAAATATTATGACTTGATATTATCAAACTTGAAATTTTGACTAGAAAAAAATGGAATTATTTTTTAGAGCAGTTATAGCAAACTATATTAATTATATTAACTACTCGATCGGTTCTCAGATCAGAAAAGAATAAGAAAAGGAGAATAAAGATACAAGAATAAGGTATTCTTCTGGTTTCATTTAGAACATAGGAGATAAGAAAGAATGAATATCGATCATTCCAGTATTGCAAATTGTGTCATAAAAATGAAAGAGGGGGGAAGCATATATATCTGGGATATATGTATCCATATTGAATTGCAGATATATCAATAATAGAGTCAGTCTGATTGAGACAAATATAGTTTATCCAATATAGATGAAATAATAGAGGTTGGTGATTAAAATAAAATAGCAGTAGACACTTTTCCAATACAATATAAGAATCATTATCTAATGAATTCAACGGTTTCAAGATAAATCAAAGAAGTAGAAAGGGGGATATGGCAAAATTGGTAGATGCTATGAACTTGATTGAATTGAGCCGTGGTATGGAAACCTACTAAGTGCTAACTTCCAAATTCAGAGAAACTCTAGAATTAAAAATGGGCAGTCCTGAGCAAAATCTTTATTTAAAATTTGAAAAGGTTTGCTTTATAAAAAAAAATAGAATCAAAAATCAAAAAAGGATAGGTGTAGAGACTCAATGGAACTTATTCTAAAATGGAATTGATTATGTTATGTTAGTAGTTGGAATCCCTCCATCAAAATTATGAAAAGGGGAACTCTATATACCCAATACGTACGTACACATACTGACATATCAAATGATTAATCATGACCCGATTCCATTATATATATATATATATGGTATATATGTATATGACATTATATATGAAATGAATTGAATATATATGATATAAAAAAAATGCAAAGTCAATTAGGAATCTATTCCAACAAAAGTTGGAGGTTGAAGGAAGAATTGAATAATTAATGATCAAATCATTGATTCTAGAGTCTAATAGATCTTTTGAAAAATGAATTAATCAGACAAGAATAAAGAGAGAGTACCATTCTTCATGTCAATACTGACAACAATGAAATTTATAGTAAGAAGAAAATCTATCGACTTAAGAAATGATGAGGGTTCAAGTCCCTCTATCCCCAAAAATCCCATTTTACTTCTTTTTTGTTTCATCAAGGATTCAAATAAAAAAATAAATAAACTTTTGGAAGATCTAAAAAATTTTGGGATTAAGTAAGATTTAAAAATTTTTTTTGGTTATTGACATAGATACAAATACTCTACTGTAGTAGAATGATGCACAAAAAATGGTCGGGATAGCTCAGTTGGTAGACTAGAGGACTGAAAATCCTCGTGTCACCAGTTCAAGTCTGGTTCCTAACATCCCAATACTATATCACATCGATATTTATACCAAATCTCACTTAAAAGGTAAATATATATCTAAAATAAATAAGTTGGCTAAAAAGTTTCAAAAATCTACAAGAGTTGAAGGATAGCAATAGACAAGATGCATTTCAGACATAGTACAAATAAAATTCTATCCCTTTTCATATTTTCTCATATTTCTATTCTATTTCTTCACTCCTACTTATGTTACTTTACTAAGTGATGTGCATGGTATAAGGTTTATGGTGTGGAACTTTTTTGATTCATCTTATTTATAGTTTTTGCTCATATGAGATATCTTACAAATGAAACTATGAGATATCTTACAAAAAGCCTTTTTTTTATTTTAGCCCTTCCATAATATGAATTGGAGTATGATTACTCTATTTCATTTAGAACAGAATGTAAAAATGTTCTTGATTTGACTTAAATGAAGTTTGGAGTCGTGTCATAGAAGTGAACATAAGTTTCTTATCATTCAATGAGCATCTTGTATTTCATAGAAATTGGGGGTAATATAGTCTTTACGTAGGGCCCAACCTATTCAATTTTTTGGCATCAAGATACATTTAAGATGTGGAAGATTATCATAAGAGATTCCTAACATATCATAGGATTCCTGCTCTTGAAAATTCGCACTTTTCCAAATCCTGAAAATAGATGGGATTCTAGGATTATTCCTAGATACAAATACTTTTATGCATACATCTTCTGCTTTATCTATACCATTTTCTATTCTCGTAAGATGATATACACTAGCTAAAAATCTGCTTGGTGCTACATCATAGGCACATTGGGAATGTAAATAATTGTAACCATATATATATATGAGATAATAGCAATGGAGTCCCAATCCTTTGTTTTTATTTGTAAAGTCTCTATTCCTTGATACTCGAAGCCCAAGGGTCTATGAACAAGCTCATGCTTGACTAGCCAATCAGATAAATGACCCTGCATCTTCTTGATTTCTCCCACATTTATTTGTACTTGTGCAAGTATTTCTCAATTTAGAATGAAAATTTTGAAAGATTGACTTGTTCTTTCTCATTCTGCACAATAAAACCCTACCTAATTCGCTAATTCATAGGAAGATACTGAATTTTGAGATTTGCAAAATCTTTCAAAAGGTATTTCTGAAGTATATGATGTTTTATAGAACAATCCTTGATCGTAATTTCCAGTATGAGTACTGTGTCGAACATAAAACTTGTGATTAGTAGTAAAATATCGATTTTCCCATTGAGACATAATTCTATATTTAGGGAGTTCTCAAGATATCTTCTTACAAAGTTTTGTTATAGCATCTATAACTACCTCTGGTTTAGGGGTGCAGCCCCGCAAATAGACATCCACAGGAATTAGCTTATCGACTCCCCGAACAGTATTATAAGAATCAATACGGAACATTCCTCCTATAATAGTAGAGGCTTCCATAGCAATAACATATTTTTGGTTTAGGCATTTGCTCACATAATCTCACTAAAGAAGGAGCCATTTTCATTGTTACTGTGCTGGCTGTTAAAATTAGGTTTGCTTGCATAGGACTTGATCTTGGTACCAATACATAACTATTAAAATCGAATCGCGAGCCTATTAATGAAGCAAATTCAATGAAACAACAACTAGTACCATAGAGAAGCGGCCATAAACTGGAGAGTCTTGACCAATTTGAAAGATCATTTGATGTAGTTGAAATAACTGAATTGTGGGTCGTTTGGTCAAGTAACAGAAACTCAATCAAATTCATAACTGTCTCAATTGTAATCTTTGTTCTTATTTTTGATTGTCTAAATATTTAGCTAAAACCATTCTAATCCTCCTTTTCGCCATGCATAACCTAACACAACAATTGGGATAAACACGAAAATGAAAGCTTCAATAAATACAGATACGCCAAATACATCGAAACTCATTGCCCATGGATAAAGAAAGACCATTTCAACATCAAAAATAACAAAAACTAGAGCAAACATGTAATAGCATATTTAGAATTGTAACCAAGCATCCCCCCTAGGTTCTATACCCAATTCATAATTAGAGAACTTCTCTGGTCCTTTACTAATCAGGGTTAAAACTTCAGAAATTAGAAATTCCAAGATAGGAATAATGCTTGATATTATCAGAAATGCCCAGAAAATATCATATTCATGAAGCAAAAACATAAATGTATTCCTATTAATATGGAATATGTTAAATTATTTGATTCCGGATTGGGATCATCAATTCATCTATAGAATTTCTTAGTTGAAACAAGAATTGATTTTGATCGAATCAAACTGCATAGCTTAGAGTTTGTTTGTTGTATGGTAGGCATGTCTTGTTTAAAGATTCATCCAACAGAGTACCACTTAGCATTTCTAATGAAATAGTAAACACTAATAAACTAAGAAAAACTAATAAATAGAACTATAATATTATTTATTATTATAACATAAGGATTATTAAGGTATAAGGATTATAAGAATAATGAATATCTATTATCAATAAATATATAGAATCACACATTATTGAACGATTGAAAAAATTAAATCCCTAATCCAACTCGTAGCATAGAATAAAGTTGAAGAGAGGCTAATACGTTTAGGGCCGATTCATTATCTCTGAAATAATCAATTCAATGGAGGTTCTGACAAAAAGCAATCAATCAAGGGACTTCTACAAATACAAGACTAAGAATAGGTCTCAATCCATGTGACTTAGGATTAAATTTGGTTGGGTTGGGTTAGAGTTTCTAGACAGGATCGATCATGTCATGATTTTCACTTAATAAATTGACTGGGATTGAGTATACCAAAAAAACAAATGTATCACTAACTCCTTGATTGTGGACAGGAAAAGAAATTAATCCATGAGGATTAATAAAAATAAATAAGTATGGACACTTAGGTTATGCCAGATTTGACAAATACCAATAGGATCCATTAGAGTGGATTATTTTTTCTTGTCCCTATACATACGTTACTATGTAATACTTTCATTTCTATAGATTGACTGGTCGATCAGTCTGTCTATAAATAAAATAAGGAGATGAAAATTATTATAAATTCAAATAGAATATCTATACAAAAATACAATCTATTAGGGCTATACCGATTCAAACCATAGACCTTCTTGGTAAAACAGACCAAACATTATTATATTATCAAAATGATTCGAACTATTTCAAAGACCCAACATGCATTTTGTTTCATTGGGCTCTTTCATCAATTGATGTAAAGATCAGTTAGTCCACCATATTTTTTCTTCATAGGAAGATAAAAAGATAATAAGATGGCTTCGCGTGCTCTGATTCATATTCATTATTTGAATTCTGATATAGGAGCAATACCAAAGTCTCTCAAAGAAGGATTACTTTGACTTAGGTTTGCCTCTGGCCTAGATCAACCTAAGTTAAATGGAGTTTCTATCACTCCTCTGCAAGAGTCAAATATGAGACTTCATACACCTAAAAGTTCATAGGATGAAAAGAGATGATTTTGAGGTCCTTATACTCATTATGCCTAGCAATGAATGTGGATTGGGTATTTACCCTATCAATTATCAAATCAATGGTAGGTTTTCTACTTGGCACTTAAATTTGCACTAAATCTAAATCAGACTGAATCAAACCAAATAAAATATATGTAAGGCTATTGTTCTCTTGTTCCTCAAATCTATGGAGTAAGACGTTGATTTTTCATCTCAATAAGATCAATTATGTTCATTGTATAATTGCTTTTTTTGAAAAGCATTGGCACACGTGTAAATGAGATGCTCTACCTAACTGAGCATAGCCCTTGCCCTTGTCATAGATATCTTAACAAATGGATAATTTCTTGTCAAGATGGATAGTCCATGATCCTACATCGTATGATAGCTTTGCGATTGGTTTACTATTTTAACAAATTGGAATTGCTTGGAAATACTATTCTATCTATAATCCTCAAAGTGATGGGTTTTTTGTGGTGATAAATGACCTACTTAATTTAGTGGTTAGAGTATTGCTTTCATACGGCTGGAGTCATTGGTTCAAATCCAATAGTAGGTAGAACTTATTAAATACCGGAGTGGAGTAAATGGTATCTAAAGTCAATGGTATCTAATAAGTTTTTCCACCCATCTTCTTTTTCTTGGTTTCATTGTATTAGATTAGAGTTTTGAAGATTTTGATGTATTTTGTTGACTAGGAGGAAAAAACATTCATAGCCTCTACTTGTGTCCTAGCTCATCTAAGAGCTAGATTCACCTCAATTGCTTGTCTTTTACCCTCAGCTCTACTCAAGTTAGCTTCAGATATTTCAAGAGCTTGTTGAGCTTCTTGCGGATCAATGTCAGTACTCATCTCTGCATCATTTCCTAAAATGGTGATCTCATTATTACCTATTCTAGCGAAACCGCCCATCATAACCACCGTTAACCATTGGTCATTGAGGCATATTCTCAAAAGACCTATATCCACGACCGTGGCAATAGAAGCATGGTTTGGTAATACGCCAATTTGCCCACTATTAGTAGATAAAATTATTTCTTTTACTTCTAAATCCAAAATAATTCGATTAGGAGTCAATACACAAAGATTTAAGGTCATTTCTTGCTCTCCACTTCAAACTTTATAGCTTTCACAGTAGCTTGATCGATGTTACCCACCAAATAAAAGGCCCATTCGGGAAGACTATCTAATTCTCCAGAAAGGATGAGTTGAAACTCCCTAATTATTTCTGTGAGACCAACATATTTACTCAGAGAACCAGTAAATACTTCTACCATGAAGAAGGGCTGTGATAAGAAATGCTCAATTTTTCGTGCTCTTGCTATAGTTAACTGATCCTCTTCAGATAATTCATCCAACCCTAGGATAGCAATAATGTCCTAAAGTTCTTTGTAATGTTGTGAAGTTTGCTTAACTTTTTTTTGCAGTTTCATAATGTTCCTCGCCAACAATTCAAGGCTGTAACATAGTTGACTTTGAATCTAAAGGATCTACTGCTGGATAAATACCCTTGATAGTATGGTAGTAGCATCTAAATGTGCAAATGTCATGGCAGGAGCCGGGTCGGTCAAATCGTCCACAAGTACATAAACTACTTGGATCAAAGTTATAGATCCCTCTCTAGTAGAAGTAATTCTTTCTTGTAAAGAACCCATTTCTTTACTAAGGGTTTACTACTTTGGGTATTAGTACTATGGCTTTCAATTTAAATGGTTTCAATTTCAACCAATCTGTAGTTGATAGTCAAGGCCATGTCATTAACACTTGGTCAGATATTATAAATTGTGCTAATCTTGGTATGGAAGTAATGCATGAACATAATGCTCACAACTTCCCTCTAGACCTAGCCACTATTGAAGCCCCATCTACAAATAGATAAGACTTTTGTCTTAATGTATATGGATTGTTGAAGGAGAAATATCTAATATCTTGTTCCAAAGTAAGAGATTTGGTATTGCTCCCCCTCTTGAAGTCGAGTTCTTTATCTTTGTCATAAGGCTATCTCCTACCAATGAATGATAACTACTTTTGCTACTTTACTAAAATAGAAAATAAAAATGAAAAAAATAACGACGAGATTTATTATCATTTCTCGCATGTCTCGCGAGAGTCAGAGTAGGCGAGAATTCTCCAAATTTGTGACCTACCTACCATATGATCTGTTATATAAATAGGTAAATGTTCTTTTCCATTATGAATGGGGATTGTATGTCCAATCATTGTAGGTATAATGGTAGATGCCCGAGACCAAGTTACTATTATTTCTTTCTCGTCCCTCATGTTGAGTTTTTCCATTTTTCCCGATAAATGATTAGCTACAAAAGGATTTTTTTTTAGTAAACATGTCACAACAGATTACTCCTTTATTTTTACATTTTAAACTATGTTCAATATCTCAATCTAATAAGGTAAGAATAAATACAATAATGATGAATGGAAAAAAGGGAAAATCCTTTAGCTAGATAAGGGGCGGATGTAGCCAAGTGGATCAAGGCAGTGGATTGTGAATCCACCATGCACAGTTCAGGATCATGGGATCCTTTTCTATCATATAGGAAGGGCTGTTTCACAAAACGTACTTCTAAGTAATTACCCCATAGATCCTATATCTATCTATATGAAGAAGAAATCACGTAAGGAAGGGGATTTTTATTTGTACGGATGGTACTTTGAACTTGGAACGAGCATGAAGAAATTAATGATACTTCTTTATCTTTTGAGTTGTTCTGCTGGATCCGTCACTCAAGATCTTTGGTCTTCACCCAGATCCAATGAAAAAAATTGGATCACTTCTTATGGATTCATTGAGAATGATTCTGATATAGTTCATGGCCTATTAGAAGTAGAAGGCACTCTAGTGGGATCCTTGCAGACAGAAAAAGATTGCAATCAGTTTGATAATAATCGAGTGACATTACTTGAACCAAGGAATCGGTTAGATATGATGCAAAATGGATCTTGTTCTATCATTGATCAAATATTTCTATATGAAAAATACAAATCAGAGTTTGAAGAAGGGGAAGGAGAAGAAGCCCTCAACCCGCAACAGATAGTGGAGGATTCATTCAATCACATAGTTTGGGCTCCTAGACTACGGCGCCCATGTGGTAATCTATTTGATTGTATCGAAAGGCCCACTAAATTGGGATTTCCCTATCACAACGATTCATTTCACGGCAAGCAGATCATTTATCATAAAGAGGATAAGCTTCAAGAGAATGATTTGAAGTTCTTGCAGAGTGGAACCATGCAGTACTAGACACAAGATATATCTTCCAAAAAATAAGGCTTTTTTCGAATAAGCCAATTCATTTGGGACCCTGTAGATCCTTTTTTTTTTTCCTATTCAAAGATTAGCCCTTTATCTCTGTGTTTTTACATCAAGAATTCTTTGTAGATGAAGAGATGTCAAAGGGCTTATTACTTCCCAAACAAATCATCCTACATCTATATATAAATGTTGGTTCATCAAGAATACGCAAGAAAAACACTTCGAATTGTTGATTCATCTCTAGAGATGGCTTAGAACCAATAGTTCATTATCTAATGGATCTTTTCGTTCTAATACTCTATCCGAGAGTTATCAGATTTATCAAATCTATTCCTATCTAACGAAATGCTATTGGATCAAATGACAAAGACATTGTTGAGAAAGAGATGGCTTTTCCCAGATGAAATGAAACATTTGATTCATGTAACAGGAGAAAGATTTCCCATTCCTTAGCCATAAAGATATATGGCTATGAAAAGGGGATTAAGTGAAACAGAATTGGCCGGGTGGTAGAGTCATGGAAACACTTGTTTATTCCATATTTTGGACATTAGCTCCATGGACCAATATGCTACTTACTGCTGAAACATGGAAGAATTGAATCTTAGATCAAAACATATGTATGGATGATATGAACTACCTAAACAAGAATTCTTGAATGGTGAACAACCAGAGCCTCTTACTCACTACATCAAACAATTTTCATTAATGAAACCATGTAAATCAATCAAAAAATCAAAAATACACATGTCCGATGAAATGGTTGTTGCTATCTGCTCTAATAATGAATCCTTGGTTTAACTAAATAACTAAAGAAAATAGATAAACCTTTCCTTTCATCTCAGGTCGATGGATCTTCTCAATTGGAATATCCCCATATGAATAATACACATTCTAGTTGACTAAATCTAATTCAAATTTTGAATTGTTTTGTTCCAAAGCAAAGATATCCATGGAGGCCAGTTCATCCTATTCAGATATTCATGACCAAGAGGTACTAGATTCTCTTTCGAATAGACCCTGAAAGGAGAAGGAAGGCTAGAATGCCAACAGACGTCTGCCTATTCTCTAATTCATCCGACTCGATACCATTTTGGGAATGTCCAAGGCCAAAGTCACTGAATGGGTAAGTCGCCAATCCCTAAAATAGACTATGCCCTTTATTTGCTGGGTTACAGGTACTAGTGGATATTTTATTAGAGGTTTCTATCAATCTACCCTTGTGTGATTCCTATTGAATTATATACTCAGAGGTGGGTAAAGGGCGGGCGATTTCAAAACGGACTCCTCATTCATTAGATAGAGAAGATCGCCAAGATTTTGTGATCTGTTACTAAACCTTTTCCAATTCCAACAACCCGGACTCAGATCGTGGGGATCGCCAGAATACTTCGTCTCAACAGAGAAGATACTCGGTATATTAATACAATATTGATTTGATCCAAAATCTGTTATTGAATTGCTCATTCAATGAGCATTCTCAATATTATGCCTTGAAGAGGATTCAAACCTCCACACTCTTTAGCATGAGATTTTGAGTCTCGCGTGTCTACCATTTCACCATCAAGGCATCTTGAAAGTGAATCGTATTCCATGGATATGATATCTATCTAGTGTCATATATTCCATATATGACAAAATGACAAAGGTGGATTGTTGGAGTATTTCTATCCATCGGTCATATAGGCCCGAGTCAGACATCAAATTTCTTCGATTTGCATTATCCAAATGATATCTTATATATATCAAAAAGATGTACAATCAAACCTATTTCTCGATTCAATAGAAGCCCCAAAGAAGTGAATATGGTAGCCAAATAATGATAAATATGGCAAAAGCGGGTCCGATTACGCCTATTCCTAATCCTAAATAGAATGTGAATGTAACGACGTAGTGATCCATATGTAAGTAAACATAGTATCTATTTACATATGCTCGAATAACCCCTTCTCATAATTCTCATAATAAAAATATACATAACTCTATTCCAGTCTAGTCCGGTATGGAATGAACTTATAATCTAATGATCAAGTCAATTCCATGATTATAAGTTCATAAACCTAGTCCCTTCCCATTTTGTGTAGAACAAATCTACTAATTCTTTTATTCTAGTTAGTAAGAGGGATCTTGAACTAAGAAATAGAACTAGAAGTTAAAAGAAGGTATCTTGAGCAATTGCAAGAATTGGGTTCATTGATATTCCTGGTATAGTAGATGCTATCACACATACAGTCATACTCAATTTGATGGAATTGTTTGATCTTAAAGGGGATCTTCTATAATTTCGCACGTGAGGGGTTATTGCTTGGTTTCGTCCAGTCATTAATAACTTGATTATTTTTAGATAATAGTATATAGAAATAATGCTTGTAATGAGTCCTATTGAAACCAAGAAATATAGGCTCGCCTACCATCCACACTAGAATAGATGGAGTTTGCCAAAAAAAACTATTAGTGGAGGAAGACCTCCTAGGGATAAGAGACATAGGGTTGAAGAAAGGGCCAAAAAAGGATCTTTCGTGTATAATCCTGCATAATCTCAAATGTTATTAGTTTTGGTATGTAGACCAAATGATACAATGCAAGCAAAAGTTCCTAGATTCATGGAGATGTAGAACACCATATAAGTTATCATGCTTGCATATCCATCATTTGAGTCTCCAATAATTATTCCAATAATTACATAGCCAATTTGACCGATGGACGAATATGCAAGCATATATTTCATGCTTGTTTGAGTAATAGCAATGATATTCCCCAATATCATGCTAAGAATAGCTAGGATTTTCAGAAGAAGATGCCATTCATTTGATGAGAAATAAAAAGGAATATCGAAAATTCGTGTGGCTGAAGCTGAAGCAGCTACTTTCGAAGTAACAGAAAGAAAAGTTATGACTGGAAGGGGAGAGTCAGAGTCGAGAAGAGGATTCCTCACTTCTTTCTCTCATTCAAAACCATGCATGAGACTTTCATCTCGCATGGCTCCTAAGTGATAAAAGAAAGAAGAACTCATCTTGTTTCTTTTTTGATTACCTTCCTCGCATATGTATAAGACTGAATCCATTCGATTTCAGAAAAGGATTACTAATCCTTAACTTTTCAAGGATTCCTTCATCAGTGGTTGTGAATGACTGACTTTCTCAATCTTTTCGACCTTGGTTCCATAGGTGCAAGTCAGAAAGATTGAGAAATAGAACCATCTGATTTGATTTGTTCTCAATAGCCATGAGATGATCATCTTAGGGTGATCTTTTTGTCAATGGATGCTCCTACTACACTCGTAGTCTCTGAAGGATGAGAACTAACTATGTACATCTACATCGATAATTCAAGTATTGTATACGTCATTAGTCCAACTTTGTAGGAACTACCCGTAATAATGAACTTGCAAAATGATCTATTTATCATAAAGAGATTCATTGTTCCTAACCTTGCTTTGCCTTAATTGTTATTTGAACAAAAAGATCACAATAAACTTTTGGTAAAAGTTATGTCTTGGTTCGAGTGGGAATAGCATTTCTCTTCTGCATGTCTATGGAGTTTTGAAAATTTGAAACATCTCAGAGATAGATTTAGAGGTAGGAATTTGTCAAACGAATTGCACTCCTTTGTATATGTCAGGAGTCCATTGATGAAAAGGGGCTGGAGAAAGCTTGAACCCAATTCCTACAATGATGGATATTAGCACAATTGAAATTCCTGGGGAGTTATATATTTGTGTATTGATAGGACCATTCACTATTTCTTGAAGCTCGATCTCCCCCCCAGATGGGCCATATAGCCAAGAGAAACCATGAACCAGAATAGAAGAGCTTGCCCCAACCATGAGTAAACATTTCATAGTAGCCTCATTAGACCATAAATCTCTCTTGGTATATCCAAATAATAGGTAGGAACATAAACTAAAACATTCTAGAGCTACAAAGATAGTTATTAAATATTAGCACCACATAAAAACATTCCTACTAGAGTAGCTGTTAATACAAATAATAGAAATTCTGTTATACCCAAATCCGTACATTCAATGTACTCTATGGATAGAGGAATACATAGAGTTGAACATAGTAAAATAAGAAATTGAAAGATTTCATTGAAATTGTTCATTTGGAAATTTCCCAAAAAGCTAATTATAGGTTCTTCTCTCCAACAGAACAATAGGGCCGTTATGCTCATTACTGAACTTGTTGAAGAGATGAAATAGAACCAACGTCTATCTTTTTGATCAGAGGTTGATTCGATCATCAGAAGAAGAATTAGGACAAAAATTAGGATACATTCTCAAAAAATGAAACTTCCATGGAAGAGAAGAAAATGAAAGGCTTTCATAAAAATTCTCGTAGAATCAAGAATGAAGTTTTCAGTCTGTACATGCCAGATCATGAATTAGTAACTGCATCCAATCTCTAAAAAAGTCCCAATTGTTTTGAACTTTCTACTTTTGGAATGGAATATTTATGGAATCCCCATGAATAAATAGGATCAAACCTTATTCCATGATATTTCCATAAGATTCCTCTTTCTTATTCTTAAGCAAGCCCCCGAGAGGGCTTAGTTGATCCATGATTTATTTTCATCTTTCTTTTCCTTTTTGTTTTTTCGAGAAAGTATTGATCAATTCTGATTCTTTCTTTTTCTGTTGATTCTTTTCTGATCGAGATGTATGGATCCATGGACTATTCCTGTTCATGGATTAATGAAAATGTGCAAAAGCTCTATTTGCCTCTGCCATTCTATGAGTCTCTTCCTTTTTGTGTATGGCATCGCCACTCCCTTTGGCAGCATCTACTAATTCTGAACTTAATTTGAAAGACATATTTCAACCCAGACATTTTTAGGATGCCCCTAATAACCAACGAATGGCAACTGCTTTTCCATGTGTAGATCCTATTTCAATAGGAACTTGATGGGTCAATCCACCTACACGTCTTGCTTTTACTGCTATATGGGGAGTTACTCCACGTATTTCTTGATGTAAAATAGATAGTGGATTTTTTTCTGTCTTTTGTTGAATCTTTATCATGGTTTAATGGATAATTTGATAAGCCAATTATTTTTTTTCGTGTTTCAGAATACGGTTAACCAACATGTTAACTAATTGATTACAATAAATTGGATTGGATTTTGCAGTTTTTTCTTCTGCAGTACCTCGACGTGACATGAGCTTGAAAGAGGGTCAAGAATCAGTTTTCTTTTTATAAGGGCTAAAAATAAATCACTTATTTTGGCTTTTTTACCCCATATTGTAGGGTGGATCTTGAAAGATATGAAAGATCTCCCTCCAAGCCCTACATATGACTTTCATCGAATACGACTTTCCACAAAATTCTATATGTATCTTATCTATAAGATCGAGTATGGAATTCTGTTTACTCACTTTAAATTGAGTATCCATTTCCCTACTTTTCCTGCTAGGATTGGAAATCCTGTATTTTACATATCCATACGATCGAGTCCTTGCGGTTCTAAAATAGTGTAATGTAAAAATAAGTGCTTTGAATCATTACTATTTGACTCGGACCTATTCTAAAAATGTTGAGGTATTTGAAATTGTTTGTTGACATGATCAAAGTAAGGGAAAACCTCTGAAATGATTTCAATATTGGACCTTGGACATATAAATAGAGTAGTAATAGTTCTGAATCGAATCTCTTTAGAAAGAAGATCTTTCTTTTGTCTCATGGTAGCCTGCTCCAGTCCCATTATGAAACTTTCATTATTGGGTTATCCATACACTTCACATGTTTCTAGCGATTCACATGGCATCATCAAATGATACAAGTCTTGGATAATAATCTACAATGCACTAGAACGCCCTTGTTGACGATCCTTTACCTCGACAGCATCTAGGGTTCCCTGAACAATGTGATATCTCACACCCGGTAAATCTTTAACCCTTCCTCCTCTTACTAATACTACACAATGTTCTTGTAAATTATGGCCAATACCTAGTATATAAGTAGTGATTTCAAATCTAGAGGTTAATCATACTCTGGCAACTTTACGTAAGGTAGAGTTTGGTTTTTTGGGGGTGATAGTGGAAAAGTTGACAGATAAGTCACTCTTACTGTCACTCTTTAGAACCATACATGAGATTTTCGCCTCATATGGCTCCTCATTCAATTCTTTCAAAGTAATTGGATCCTTTTCCTCATTTGTGAGAATCTCCTCCCTTCTCCCATTCCATCCTAAAGAGTAACTAAGACCAGTTCAGTCAAGTTTTCATATTCCAATTGAACACTTTCCATTTATAATCAAAGGAGAAGATTATTCTTTTTACCAAACATAACATATGCGGATCAAATTGTGATCTTATAACTTATAATAAGATAATAAGAACAAGTAATAAGAACAAGAGATCTTTCTCAATCAATCCCCTTGCCCCTCATTCTTCAAGAATCAGAAAGATCCTTTTCGAGTTTGAATTTGTTCATTTGGAAACTGGGCTCTTCTATCTTCTACTTGATTTATTTATATTTACTTCTTTTTTTGTTTTATCCTTTATTTCATTTTGATTATCTTTCCCTCTATTTTTATTCCATTCCATCATTCCTTATGTTCCATAGGTTTGTTAATACTGTAGAATCTGACCCATTTTCTCATCGAGCGAAGGGTACGAAATAAATCAGATTGATTTTTCGATGAAAAGTACTATGTGAAACCTTTGGCATTTTTCCTCTTCCTCTATCCCTATTCCAAAGGTATAGCATTTGAATCAATAGAGAACCTTTTCTTTTGTAAGAATTGATATTATTACATTCCAATTCCTTCTCGATGCCTCCCAAGGAAAATCCCAAATTGGATCCAAAATTTATGGGTTGGTGTGAGATTATCCATGCAGTTATGCACTCTTCAAATACGAATCTATTTTCTGAAAGATCCTAGCTTTTGTGCTTTGGTGAGTCATCTGAGATCCTTTTGATGACCTATGTTGTGTTGAAGGGATATCTATATGATATGATCGATTGCATAAGACCCGCGGTAACAATAGAAGTGGGGGAAGTATATAGAAAAGATAGTTCTTTTCTATTATATTAGTATTAGTTAGTCATCCCAGCTTGGTGAGTCCTTTCTTCCATGATGAACTGTTGGTACCAATCCAACATTTTATATTATCTCTGTGGACCGAGGAGAAAGGTGGCTTAGCGGGAAGAGGGTTGTACCTTGAGAGAAGCAAGGGGGTCAACCTGCTTCAAATATACAACATGGATTCTGGCAATGGAGTTGGACCCTCATGTTGATCTGAATGAATTAGTCTTTTGACAAAGGTCAATCTTTGCCTGCTAGGCAAGAGAGGATAGCAAGTTACAAATTCTGTCTCAATAGGACATGTATTATTATGAAATTCATAAATGAAATAAATTCATAAATGAAAATGAAGTTAAGTAGTTAATGGTGAGGTTACCATTATCCTTTTTGTAGTGGCGAATCTTGTATGTGTTCCTAAGAAAAGGAATTTGTCCATTTCATTTTTGAGGTCTCAAAAAAAAAGGAAAAAGGGCATGGCAATGCATAGGAACTCTTGAATGGAAATTGAAAAGAAATGTAGCTCTAGTTCCTTCGGAAATGGTAAGATCTTTGGCACAAGAAGAAAGGGTGATCTGTATCATCTTGACTTGGTTCTGCCTCCCCTCATTTTTTAACAATACTAAGTCGGCTTCTTTTCCTACTAGTATCGAATAGAACACGTTGAACAAAATCTTCTTCATGTAAAACAAAACCTACTCGATTTAGATTGGGAAAATCGTATGAATTTTATGAAATCATGTGCTATGGTTTGAATTCATAGTCAATCCTATTTCCAATAGGAGTAGTTGATAATGGAATCCCATTTTTCCCATTATTTTACTCTATCCATATCCATAATAGTCATAATGTGAAAAGAAAGCCCGACTCCAAGTTGTTTAGGAATAGTGGCATTGAGTTTCTTGACCCTTTGCCTTAGGATTAGTTAGTTCTATTTCTCGATGGGGCCGGGAAGGGATATAACTAAGTCGTAGAGTGTCACCTTGACATGGTGAAAGTCATCAGTTCGAGCTTGATTATCCCTACCCCCAATGGGAGCTTTTCTATTTTGACTTGTCCCCCAGCCGTGATCGAACGAGAATGGATAAGAGGCTCGTGGGATTGACGTGATAGGGTAGGGATGGCTATATTGCTAGGAGCAAACTCCAGGCTAATATGAAGTGCATGGGTACAAGTTATGCCTTGAAATGAAAGACAGTTTCGAATCCGCTTTGTCCATGAACAAGGAAGCTATAAGTAATGCAACTATGAATCTCATGGAGAGTTCGATCTTGGCTTAGGATGAATGCTGGCGGCATGCTTAACACATGCAAGTTGGATGGGAAGTGGTGTTTCCAGTGGTGGATGGGTGAGTAATGCATAAGAACCTGCCCTTGGGAGGGGAACAACAACTGGAAAAGGTTGCTAATACCCCCATAGGCTGAGGAGAAAAAGGAGGAATCCACCCGAGGAGGGGCTCGCATCTAATTAGCTAGTTGGTCAGGTAATAGCTTACCAAGGCGATGATTAGTAGCTGGTCCGAGAGGATGATCAACCACACTGGGACTGAGACATAGCCCAGACCCTTACAGGAGGCAGTAGTGGGGAATTCTCTACAATGGGTGAATGCCTGACGGAACAATGCTATTTGGAGATAGAAGGCCCATGGGTCGTGAACTTGTTTTCTCAGAGAAGAAGCAATGACGGTATCTAAGGAATAAGCATCAGCTAACTCTGTGCTAGAAGCCATGGTAAGATAGAGGATGTAAGCGTTATCTAGAATGATTGGGCCTAAAGCATCTGTAGCTGGCTTTTTAAGTCTGCCATCAAATCCCAAGGCTCAACCCTGGACAGGTGGTCGAAACTACCAAGCCGGAGTATGGTAGGGGCAAAGGGAATTTTTGATGGAGTGGTGAAATGCATAGAGATCAGAAAGAACACCAACGGCAAAAGTACTCTGCTGGGCCAACACTGACACTAAGAGATGAAAGCTAGGGGAGCAAATGGGATTAGATACCCCAATAGTCCTAGCTGTAAATGATGGATACTAAGCACTGTGTGTATCGACCCATGCAGTGCTATGGCTAACGCGTTAAGTATCCCACTTGGGGAGTACATTCACAAGAATGAAACTCAAAGGAATTGATGGGGGCCTGCACAAGTGGTGGAGCATGTGGTTTAATTTGATGCAAAGAAAAGAACCTTACCAGGGCTTGAGATGCCGTGAATCCTCTTGATAGAGAGGGGTGCCCTTGGGAACGCGGACACAGGTGGTGCATGGCTATCATCAGCTCCTGCCATAAGGTGTTGGGTTAAGTCCTGCAATGAGTGCAACCCTCATGTTTAGTTGCCACCATTGAGTTTGGAACCCTGAACAGATTGCCGGTGATAAACCAGAGGAAGCTGAGGATGATGTCAAGTCATCATGCCTCTTATGCTTGGGCGACACATGTACTACAATGGGTGGGACAAAGGGTCATGATCCCGCGAGGGTGAGCTAACTCCAAAAACTCATCCTCAGTTCAGATTGCAAGCTGCAACTCACCTGCATGAAGCCGAAAAGTCTAGTAATAGCCAGTCAGCCATACGACAGTGAATTTGTTCCCGGGTCTTGTACACACCGCCTATCACACTATGGGAGCTGGCCATGCCCAAATTCATTACCTTAACTGCAAGGAGGGGGATGCTGAAGGCTGGGCTAGTGACTAGAGTGAAGTCATAACAAGGTAGCCATACTAGAAGGTGCTACTGGATCACCTCCTTTTCAGGGAGAGCTAATGTTTGTTGGGTATTTTGGTTTGACACTGCTTCACATCCAAAAAGAAGCGAGCTATGTCTGAGCTAAGCTTGGATATGGAAGTCTTCTTTTGTTTCTTGATTATGAAGTAAGACCAAGCTCATGACCTTATTATCCTAGGTCGGAACAAGTTGATAGGATCCCCCTTTTTACATCCCCATGTCCCTCTTGTGTTGCGACAACACGGGGATGTAAAAAGGAAAGAGAGAAATGGGGTTTCTCTCACTTTTGGTGTAGCAGGCCTCCCAGTGGGAGGCCCACATGATGGGCTATTAGCTCAGTGGTAGAGCGCGCCCCTGATAATTTTGTTGTTGTGCCTGGGCTGTGAGGGCTCTCAGCCATATGGATAGTTCAATGTTCTCATTAGCGCCTGACTCGAAGATGTGGATCATCCAAGGTACATTAGCATGGCATACTCCTCCCGTTCAAATTAGAGTTTGAAACCAAACTTCTCCTCAGGAGGATACATGGGGTGATTCAGGTGAGATCCAATATAGATCTAAATTTTTATTCACTCGTTGGATCCGGGCGGTCTAGGGGGGACCACCACGGCTCCTCTCTTCTTGAGAATCCATACATCCCTTATCAGTGTATGGATAGCTATCTCTCGAGCATATGTTTAGGTTTGTCCTCAATGGGAAAATGGAGCACCTAACAATGCATTTTCACAAACCAAGAACTACGAGATCACCCCTTTCATTCTGGGGTGACGGAGGGATTATACTATTCGAGCCTTGTTTCATGCTTTCCCGGAGGTCTAGAGAAAGCAGCAATCAATAGGATTTCTCTAATCCTCCCTTCTCAAAAGGAAGAAGAGAACATGAAATTCTTTTTCCTTTCCGTAGGGACCAGGAGATTGGATCTAGCCATAAGAAGAATGCTTGGTATAAATAACTCACTTCTTGGTCTTCGACCCCCTCAGTTACTATGAGTGCCCCCTGATCAATGCCATGGGATGTGTCTATTTATCTATCTCTTGACTCAAAATGGGAGCAGGTTTGAAAAAGGATCTTAGAGTGTCTAGGGTTGGACTAGGATGGGTCTCTTAACGCCTTCTTTTTTCTTCCCATCGGAGTTATTTCACAAATACTTGCCATGGTAAGGGAGAAGGTAAGCACACTTGAAGAGCATCATACAATGGAGAGCTGTATGCTGCATTCGGGATAGATGAATCACTCCCAAAAAAGAATTATTGATTCTCTCCCAATTGGTTGGATTGTAGGTGTGATGATTTACTTCACGGGCGAGGTCTCTGGTTCAAGTCCAAGATGGCCTAGTTGTGCCAGGGAAAAGGATAGAAGAGGCATTTGACTCTTTCATGCATACTCCACTTGGCTTGAGGGGATATAGTTTAGTTGGTTGCAATTACGGGTTGGATGTCTAATTGTCCAGGTGGTAATGATAGTATCTTGTACTTGAACCGGTGGCTCACTTTTTCTAAGTAATGGGGAAGAGGATCAAAACATGCCACTGAAAGACTCTATAGAGACAAAAAGATGGGCTATCAAGAACATAGAGGAGGTAGGATGGGCAGTTGGTCAGATCTAGTATGGATCGTACATGGACGAGAGTTGGAGTCGGTGGCTATCTTAGGGTTCCCTCATCTGGGATCCCTGGGAAAGAGGATCAAGTTGGCCCTTGCGAATATCTTGATGCACTATCTCCCTTCAACCCTTTGAGCGAAATGTGGAAAAAAGGAAGGGATATCCATGGATCGACCCCAGCGTCTCCACCCCGTAGGAACTATGAGATCACCCCAAGGATGCCTTTGGCCTCCAGGGGTCACGGACTAACCATAGACCCTGTTCAATAAGTGGAATGCATTAGCTTTTTGCTCTCTAGTTGGGCAATAAGGGTCGGAGAAGGGCAATCACTCGTTCTTAAAACCAGCATTCTTAAGACCAAAGAGTTGGGGGGGAAAAGGGGGGGAGAGCTCTCCATTCCTGTTCTCTTGTAGTTGGATTCTCTAGAACCACAAGAATCCTTAGAATGGGATTCCAACTCAGCACCTTTTAAGAAGAGTTGCTCTTTGGAGAGCACAGTATGATGAAAGTTGTAAGCTGTGTTCGGGGGGGTGTTATTGTCTATCATTGGCCTCTATGGTAGAATCAGTCGGGGAGGTTTGAGAGGATGTGGTTTACCTTGTGGTGGATGTCAGTGGTTCGAGTTCGCTTATCTCCAGCCCATGAACTTAGCTGATACTATAATAGCACCCAGTTTTTCTGATCCGATAGCTGGATCTATGATTTCTCATTCATGGATGTTGATAAGATCCTTCCATTTAGCATTAGTCATACCTTAGGATGGCATCGCTTTAATGTTAATAGCAAGGTTCAAATGAGGAAAGGCTTATGGTGGATACCTAGGCACCCAGAGATGAAGAAGGGCATAGCAAGCGACAAAATGCTTCGGGGAGTTGAAAATAAGCATAGATCCAGAGATTCTCGAATAGGTCAACCTTTTGAACTACTGCCGAATCCATGGGCAAGCAAGAGACAACCTAGTGAATTGAAACATCTTAGTAGCTAGAGGAAAAGAAAGCAAAAGTGATTCCCATAGTAGCAGCGAGAAAAATGGGAGTAGCCTAAATCGTGAAAATGGGGTTGTGCGAGACCAATACAAGCATCGTGCTGCTAGGCGAAGTGGTGGAGTAATGCACCCTAGATGGCAAGAGTCCAGTAGCCGAAAGCATCACTAGCTTACACTCTGACCCGAGTAGCATGGGGCATGTGGAATCCTGTGTGAATCAGCAAGGACCACCTTGCAAGGTTAAATACTCCAGGGTGACCAATAGGGAAGTAGTACCTTGAGGGAAAGGTGAAAAGAACCCCCATCGGGGAGTGAAATAGAACTTGAAACTGTGAGCTCCCAAGCAGTGGGAGGAGAATGTCATCTTTGACCACATGCCTATTAAAGAATGAGCTAGCGACTCATAGGCAGTGGCTTGGTTAAGGGAACCCACCAAAGCCATAGTGAAAGCAAGTCTTCATAGGGCAATTGTCACTGCTTATGGACCCAAACCTGGGTGATCTATCCATGGCTAGGATGAAGCTTGGGTGAAACTAAGTGGAGGTCCAAACTGACTAATGTTGAAGAATCAGTGGATGAGTTGTGGTTAGGGGTGAAATGCCACTCGAACCCAGAGCTAGCTGGTTCTCCCCAAAATGCATTGAGGCATAGCAGTTGACTAGACATCTAGGGGTAAAGCACTATTTTGGTGCAAGCCATGAGAGTGCTACCAAATCGAGGCAAACTCTGAATACTAGATATGACCCCAAAATAACAGGGGTCGAGGTCGACCAGTGAGACGATGGGGGATAAGCTTCATTGTCGTGAGGGAAATAGCCCGGATCACCAGCTAAGGCCCCTAAATGACCACTTAATGATAAAGGAGGTAGGGGTGCAGAGATAGCTAGGAGGTTTGCCTAGAAGTAGCCACCCTTGAAATAGTGCATAATAGCTCACTGATCGAGCGCTCTTGCGCCAAAGGGCTAAGAGATCTGCCAAAGCTGTGGGATGTAAAAAATGCATCGGTAGGGGAGCGTTCTGCATTAGAGGGAAGCACCCGTGCAAGTAGGTGTGGATGAAGCAGAAGCAAGAATGTTAGCTTGAGTAACACAAACATTGGTGATAATCCAATGCCCTGAAAACCTAAGGGTTCCTCTGCAAGGTTCATCCACGGAGGGTGAGTTAGGGCCTAAGATCAGGCCAAAAGGCATAGTCGACGGACAACAAGTGAATATTCTTGTACTACCTCTTGTTGGTCATGAGGGATGGAGGAGGCTAGGTTAGCTGAAAGATGGTTATCAGTTCAAGAATGCAAGGTGACCTTGTTTTTTCAGGGTAAGAAGGGGTAGAGGATATGTTCTTACACGTTACTCACCCATCCACCACTGGAAACACTACTTCCCGTCTGACTTGCATGTGTTAAGCACACCGCCAGTGTTCATCCTGAGCCAGGATCGAGCTCTCCATGAGATTCATAGTTGCATTACGTATAGCTTCCTTGTTCGTGGACAAAGTAGATTCAGAACTGTCTTTCATTTCAAGGCATAACTTGTACCCATGCACTTCATATTAGCCTAGAGTTCACTCCCAGTAATATATCCATCCCTACCCTATCACGTCAATCCCACGAGCCTCTTATCCATTCTCGTTCGATCACGGCGGGGGGGGCAAGTCAAAATAGAAAAACTCCCATTGGGTTTAGGGATAATCAGGCTCGAACTGATGACTTCCACCACGTCAAGGTGACACTCTACCACTAAGTTATATCCCTTCCCGGCCCCATCAAGAAATAGAACTAACTAATTCTAAGGCAAAGGGTCAAGAAACTCAATGCCACTCTTCCTGAACAACTTGGAGCCCGGCCTTCTTTTTGCATTATTACTATTATGGATATGGATAGAGTAAAATAATGGGAAAAATGGGATTCCATTGTCAATTGCTCCTATTGGAAATAGGATTGACTATGGATTCGAACCATAGCACATGGTTTCATAAAATCTGTAAGATTTTCCCAATCTAAATTGTGTAGGTTTTGTTTTACATGAAGAAGATTTTGTTCAACATGTTTTATTTGATACTAGTAGGAAAAGAACCTAACTCGGTATTGTTAAAAAAAGAGGGGAGGCAGAACCAAGTCAACATGATACGAATCACCCCTTCTTCTTGCGCCAAAGATCTTACCATTTTTGAAGGAATTGAAGCTATTTTTCTTTTCAATTTCCATTCAAGAGTTCCTATGCGTTTCCACACCCTTTTTCCTTTTTTTTGAGACCTCAAAAAATAAAATGGACAAATTTCTTTTCTTAGGAACACATACAAGATTCGTCACTACAAAAAGGATAATGGTAACCTCACCATTAACTACTTAACTTCATTTTCATTTATGAATTTCATAATAATACATGTCCTACCGAGATAGAATTTGTAACTTGCTATCCTCTCTTGCCTAGCAGGAAAAGATTGACTTTTATCAAAAGACTGATTCATTTGGATCAACATGAGGGTCCAACTCCATTGCTAGAATCCATGTTGTATATTTGAAGCAGGTTGACCCCCATGTTTCTCTCAATGTACAACCCTCTTCCCACTGAGCCCCCTTTCTCCTCAGTCCATAGAGACAAAATAAAATGTAGGATTGGTACACAGTTCATCATGGAGGAAAGGACTCACCGAGCCGGGATCACTAACTAATACTAATATAATAGAAAAAGAACTATCTTTTTTGTATACTTCCCCTGGTTCTGTTGTTATCGAGGGTCTTACGCAGTTGATCAGATCATATAGATATCCCTTCAACACAACAAAGGTCATCAAAAGGATCTCAGATGACTCACCAAAGCACAAAAGCCAGTATCTTTCAGAAAATGGATTCCTATTTGAAGAATCCATAACTGCATGGATAATCTCACACCAACCCATCAATTTTGGATCCAATTTGTGATTTTCCTTGGGAGGTATCGGGAAGGAATTGGAATGTAATAATATCAATTCATACAGAAGAAAAGGTTCTCTATTGATTCAAACATTATACCTATGGAATAGAGATAGAGGAAGAGGAAAAAAGCTGAAGGTTTCACATAGTACTTTTGATCAAAAAATCAATCTGATTTATTTCGTACCCTTCACTCGATGAGAAAATGGGTAAAACTCTATAGGATTAACAAACCTATGGAACTTAAGGAATGATGGAAGGGAATAAAAATAGAGGGAAAGAAAATCGAAATGAAATAAATAATAAAACAAAAAATAGAAGTAAATATAAATAAATTAAGTAGAAGATAGAAGAACCCAAATTCCAAATGAACAAATTCAAACTAGAAAAGGATCTTTCTGATTCTTGAAGAATGAGGGGCAAGGGGATTGATCGAGAAAGATCTCTTGTTCTTATTACTTTTTCTTATTATCTTATTATAAGTTATAAGATCATGATTTGATCCGCATATGTTATGTTTGGTAAAAAGAATAATATTCTCCTTTGATTATAAATGGAAAGTGTTCAATTGGAACATGAAAACCTAGCTGAATTGGTCTTAGTTACTCTTTCGGACGGAATGGGAGAAGGGAGGAGATTCTCACAAATGAGGAAAAGGATCCAATTACTTCGAAAGAATTGAATGAAGAGCTATATGAGGTGAAAATCTCATGTACGGTTCTATAGAGTGATAGTAAGAGTGACTTATCTGTCAACTCTTCCACTATCACCCCCAAAAAACCAAACTCTACCTTACGTAAAGTTGCCAAAGTATGATTAACCTCTAGATTTGAAATCACTACTTATATACCAGGTATTGGCCATAATTTATGAGGACATTTTGTAGTATTAATAAGAGGAGGAAGGGTTAAAGATTTACTGGGTGTGAGATATCACATTGTTCGGGGAACCCTAGATGCTGTTGGAGTAAAGCATCATCAACAAGGACATTCTAGTGCATTGTAGATTATTATCCAAGACTTGTATCATTTGATGATGCCATGTGAATCGCTAGAAACATGTGAAGTGTATGGCTAACCCAATAACGAAAGTTTCGTAAGGGGACTAGAGTAGGCTATCATGAGACAAAAGAAATATCTTCTTTCTAAAGAGTTTCGATTCAAAACTATTACTATTCTATTTATATGTCCAAGGTCCAATATTGAAATCATTTTAAAGGTTTTCCCTTACTTTGTCTGTGTCAACAAACAATTCGAAATACCTCGAATTTTTTAGAACAAGTTCGAGTCAAATAGCAATGATTCAAAGCACTTCTTTTTACATTACACTATTTCAAAAAACCCAAGGACTTGATCGTATCGATATGTACAGGATTTCCAATCCTAGCAGGAAAAGGAGTGAAATGGATACTCAATTTAAAGTGAGTAAATAGAATTCCATACTCGATCTATAAAAAACTATTCTATTTTTCCATAGAAATCCGCTCGCTCAAGAAAAGCCCCATAAGATGTTAATAGTAAAAAAAGATAATTATTTACAAAAAATAATATAAATTCACATTCAGAGACATAAGAATTATATAGGAATCAAAAAATCATTGATTTTATTTTGAATTTGAAATTGAAATGATGTAAATAGATTTTCTCAGAGTAATGAAACTATTCCAATTATAATATTCTTGAAGAAAGAATCACAATAAATGCAAAGAAGAAACATCTTGGGTCCAGCATTGAAGGATTTGAACCAAGATTTCCAGATGGGTGGGATGGGGTATTAATATATCTGACACAAAATTAAAATGTGAAAATTTGTCCTCTAAAAAAGGAAATATTGAATGAATAGATCAGAAATTTTGAGATTTAGGTATTTCTTTTTGTTCAAGGGAAAGACCCTAATCGCCACAAGAATGGAATTTCCATAATGACTGCAAAACCTTCTAATATCATTTGGGAATAAAAAAAATTGTTGTGCCCAATGCTTTGATTTTGGCTCGAATCATCAACTGAATAAATCAAATAATTTTGTTGATACATTTGAATAATTACTTTCACAAGTACTGAACTAGATTTATTGTCATAATCCAAAATTTTGACAAAAATTGAACCATTTAAACCATGATCATAAGCAAGTGTATAAATATATTCCGGAAAGAGAAGCGAATATAGGAAGTGCCTTTGCCTAGATCCATCTTTTTCTAAATAGCCTTGTAATTCTTCCATTTTTATTTCTACTTGAACAGGAAATGAGGGGCATTTCTTGTGTTATCAAATTATACATAGTGCAATAAGGTCAGAACAAGATATATATTATGTATATAGTAATAGTAAGAAAATATATACCGAGAGACAAAGAGAGTCCAATCAACAGATCTTTTTCTCTACTTTTCTATCCAATGGGTTTATGTTTTTATGTTCGTTAAAATTACAAGAGTGTAAAAATCCTTTATTTTTGCAACCTAATCACTCTTTTGACTTTGGAATAAAGTTTCTTTATCAGTATACAATTTCTTCTACACATTTGTATCCAACCCATAATTCTACTATAATTAGAATAAAAGAATAGCTAGGATTCAAAAAATAAAAAATAAAAAGAATCATTTACACGAGAATCCTTTCCCCCATCAGGTATTAATTAATTTTTAACATCTAATTAGATCAAATAATTAATTATTCAAATTAAGAATACAAGCTTGTTGCTTTTTGTTTTACTCCAATTGGGACCATAAGACTCTATGCATTTATCCACTAGACCTAAAGAATAAACCCAAAATTCCATTTTGATTTTTTTAAAATTTAAATTCCAAATTTCTTATTTTTTTATTACGACATGCTGTTTTCCCCATTCATTACCTTTCAGGATCAGTCATGGTCTTATAGACTCTACCAATAGTCTAGATGAATTTGGTGCCTCATTTTTTGCTTTTTTTTTCCGCCTTTTATTTTGTTTCTTCATCTAAATGTGTAAAAGATCATAGTCACACTTAAAAGCCGAGTACTCTACCATTGAGTTAGCAACCGGGATAAATATGCTATATAGATACGATCGAAATAAGAAAAAGACCAATTGAATTGCAATGTGCGATCCCGACAAAAACAAAACATTGAACTAGAAAAAAAGAAGGATTTTTTAATAACCAATTATGAACTTATGAACGAACATCAAAATACTAAAATAGTGTATTCTCTTAAAAAACAACAAACAAACTATTAATAGAAATGTAAAAATTGACATTTATTTTGATTTTCTCAATTTTGATTTTTTATTTTCGTTAATGTCACTAAAATATATGCCTTGTCTTCCATAACTATAGAATAAATCTAATAACCCACCATTTGATTGAAGTGAAGGAAAAAACCAATCAACTCAATTTTAATATAGGGTGGATATAAACAGATCCATTTATCCATGATCGAATTATATTTGTTCAGTACATTATTGTCAATATGAATTGAATGTTGAGAAAAAAAATTAAATTAGTAAGTAAATCAAATATCTCATTCACTAAAGAGACACAAAATTGACCATATCCAATTGAATTATCAATGGTTTAATTGAAATTTTTAATTAGGAACGTAGATTGAGAATCTAGTTTTTCCATAGGTATGGAATAGAAAAGGTTTCACATAAGGTCAGTTAAGTTCCTTATTCTTGCTTTCCTATGAAAAAGAAAACATTAATATATATAGGACTATTATCTTTTCTTTCATATCCCTCATATACAACGAACCATTGTTATCAAAGGTACTCATAAATGTTCAAGGAATTGTAGATACTTTTACTTAATGGAGAAAAAGGGCTCTTGGCCATTGTTACTGAATACTGAAATAGAGGAATAAATATAATAACAATATATAATATCATATCATAGGCCTTGTTCATTCATTTTATGCATTTACTTAGGATTCCTGAATCTTCTCATCAACTCCATCACCAATTCCATATTCCATTTCCATAAAGTAAATGGAATATATAAATATATAAATGCCCTACTAGTCAATACACTACATTGATTTACAATTATTCATTTGAATAAGTGCAAATACAATTTCCCATTTTTCAATTTTTAGTTTTTCTATCCCAGCTTTATAAACTTTAAGCTTAAGACCAGCGAGAAAATTAGTACCAAAAATCCTTATCCTTTAATCTCCACACAAAATATATTTAATGTGGAATTAGTATACCCCATTTATTTATTTTGGGAGGATTTTGGTTTGGAAAGGACATAGAGAGATCTTTCTTTTGCATTTCAACTCAGAATTCATCATGTGATAATTTACATTTTCTAAATACTAAATATAGGGGCTTCTCTAAGTAATTAACTTAAACTTAAATTTTTATCTTTAATTTCAATCAATTTCAATATAAATATGAGTAATACAAGCATATAATATACTTTTTTTTCATCTACATTTAAGACTTGATTATGTTTGTGAGAAACCAAATAGAAGAAAAAAAATATCATTCTGAGAATTTTTCTTAGAAGTTAGGAACAATCTGATCTAGGGTGGAAGGATTCAAACCTCCGAGTAACGGGACCAAAACCCACTGCCTTACTACTTGGCCATGCCCCATTTTGATTTTCGTTCAATACTCCTAAACACTAATAATGTAATTATATTAATTAATAGTCAATTCCAAACCAAATACATAGGATAGGCATCATTACTAGGATTTGACACATATGATATAGAATAAAAAGATTAATTGATCATTACATATAATTCAATTAAGATATTGTAGGAAAGTAGAATTACTTATTATTCCTTACTCTCATTTTGTTTTGGAATGGGAGAAAGATTTTTAATTTGGAAGAGTTGGAAGAAAAAAGTAATTATTTGATCTACTTTTTTTTATTTCACTACTTAAAATTTCAAAAATAACTCAATCAAAATCAAATATCAAATTATATCATATTCAAGAACAAAATGTTTGTTATGCTTAATATCTTTAGTTTAATTTATATCTATCTTAATTTTGTCTTTTATTCAAGTAGTTTTTTCTTTGCCAAATTACCCGAGGCTTATGTCCTTTTCAACCCAATCGTTGACATTATGCCCATCATAACTATACTTTTTTTTCTTTTAGCCTTTGTTTGGCAAGCTACTATAAGTTTTAGATAAAATCTTTAATACTCTCCTAAATTCTAAATTCCTGATTCATTCAAAAAAAAGATTTGAAAAATGGAAAGGATCCGATATGCCTTATATTTTTTATTATTTTATTACTAAAAAAAACAACTAATCTATTCCCCTTTCAAAAAAAATTTGATCTTATTTTGGAGATTTTGTAATGCTTACTCCCAAACTCTTCGTTAACTTAGTGGTGATATTCTTTGTTTCCCTCTTTGTATTCGGATTCTTATCTAATGATCCAAGGTGTAATCCTAGGCATGAGAAATGAAAAATAAAATAAAATCAAAGGATTGATATTTTTTAGAATTTGAAACTCTCAAGAGATTAGAAAGAAGGAGCGAGGAGAGAGGGATTCGAACCCTCGGTATGAATTACTCGTATAATAGATCAGCAATCTGCCACTTTAGTCCACTCAGCCATCTCTCCCAATTCAAATCAAAATTGCAAATTTTTTATGTGATATGTGAAGTAAAAGTTGATAAAAACTCTAATTGTAAGGATTCAAGGATTCTATGATACAGAAAAAATATACAATATCCACAAGCAATTAAATTTCAAAAATGATTTGAAACAGATATTCCCATCCCCATAGAAAGAATACCTTACTTCATTGAAGAGGTACGAAAGTGTATTCCCCCATCCTAGTTAAATATTGGCCGGGCCAGTACTTCTTTTAATTCAATCAATCATTCATAGATAAATTAATTTCATTTAATTTATATAAAAAAATTTCATTTTATTTATATAAACAAAAACATAAAACATATTAATTATATGTTGTTTATATAATTAAACAATATCTCAATAATATTAATATAATATCTCAAAATTTTAAATTCTAATATATATAAATGTAATATATATAACAATATCTCAAAACACACATATTTCGAATAGAAATATAATTAATTGAACCCCCCAAAAAGCAAACTTTATTTTATTTATTTAAATTTAAAATAAATTTTAGATCCGATTTAACCAAATTCATAAGATCTAATAGTTGAGAAGCAAAAAAAAAAAAAAAGAACCATATATGTAGAATTCATCATTTTTATGGTCCGGCTTCAATGACTTCTTCGGGCCGGGGCTGCCAGTCCAATAATGACTTACTAGCAAAGAAAAAGTATAACCCCTTCTTTCTGGTATTTAAATAAGCTTTCTGCTATCACCGGCTTTATTTTCGAATCCCCAGTCAGCGTACGTGTAAACACTAGAATTTTCACGATTCTGATGCAATTTTGTTTTGATTGCATCTCACTTTTTTTGTTTTGTCTTCGACAAATGGTTATTTATATATCATAATATATATGGTAGCGGGTATAGTTTAGTGGTAAAAGTGCGATTCGTTCTATTAACCCCTTAAATAGTTAAAGGGTCTTTCAGTATTTTTATTCAAAATAAAAAACTACAAAACTTTATTTTGAAAATTTAAAAGGTTTAATCCTTTACCTCTCAATGGCATATTTGAGGAAATATATACATTCTCACGATTTGTATCCAAAATTCCATAAAAAAATGGATTATGGAGTTGCGAAGCATAATTTTTTTTTATTTTGAATTGGATCAACTCTTCCAATTGAATAAGTATGAATATAAGTATGAATAAAAGATCTATGGATAAAGATCCAAAAGTTTATTTCCAATCGTAACTAGATCTTCCATTTTTTTGTTGTAAAAGTAAAATGGAAGCTAATTAGCCAGAGAACGAGGGTTTTGGTTTACTAGAATCATCGGCATATTGTTTCAGCTCGGTGGAAAAACAAAGTAACTAGACTAGATAGATTTGGTATAATCTCCCTACTCTAGATCTAGAGGGATCATCTAGAAAGTGAGTATTCTTGGATGCATTTAGACAGACAAGTTGACATAGATGTTACATATCTAATTTTATTAGGGCTTCCTTCATACATTGAAACATTTTTATTTTTGTTTTCTATTTAAGATCTTAGATCTGGAAATACATCAATTTTCCATAAAGGTGCCGAATGAAACCAAAATTTCATGTTTAGTTTTGAATTGGAGACATTAAAAATGATCAACCAACGTCGACTATAACTCCTAGCCTTCCAAGCTAACGATGCAGGTTCAATTCCCGCTACCCACTCCATATTTCTTATACATATACATACATCATAAAATGGAATATGCATCCTTTTCTATTTTTAGGGAATAAAAATTCATTTATTTATGTGTGATCAGATTTTATCCAAACAAAAAGTGAAGATTGCGAAAGAAGAAAATGGGAATGAAAAAGCATCCATTGTCTAATGGATAGGACAGAGGTCTTCTAAACCTTTCATATAGGTTCAAATCCTATTGAACAAAATTTCTTTTTCTTCAACTATTCTTTTTTTTAAATGGCCATGTCAAGAAACCCATTTCTTTTCTAATGATTCAAATGAAATAAATAAATATATATATTTCTCAACAATTAGTCTTGTACTAAGACTAAGAATAAGAATGAGAAATTTATGCTTGTTCTTGAAGTAGAAAGAACTCAATTTGTTCTTGAATAGTTCCCTTCAAAAGGATTTATTCTTCTTTAGTGAATGTCTTGGTAGAAGATATAATTTCTTGGAATTTAGGTTTATTCTTTTTCAAGTAAGTACATAACTGAACAAGAAATTTCTTTACCTGCCCAATTTCTAATGGATCAAGATATCCATTCACCCCAGTATAAATAGTAGCTATTTGTTCTCCTACTGCGAGAGGATCTGATTGAGATTGTTTGAGCAACTCACATAATCGTTGACCTCTTGCCAATTGATTCTGAGTAGCTTTATTGAGATCAAAAGTGAATTGTGCAAAGGTTCTAATTCTGCCAATTGAGCTAGTTCCAATTTTGATTTGCCGACTGCTTGTTTCATAGCTTTAATTTGAGCCGCAGATCCCACTCTGGAAATAGAAATACCCACATTAATAGCAGGTCAGATTCCAGCATTGAATAGATTGGCGGATAAAAATATTTGTCCATCTGTAATGGAAATTACATTAGTGGGGATATAAGCTGAAACATCCCCATATTGAGTCTCAACTATTGGTAAAGCGGTCATACTTCCTTCAACTAAACGAGAACTTGATTTAGCAGCTCTTTCCAAAATGTGTGAATGCAAATAAAAAACATCTCCTAGATAAGCTTCATGACCAAGGGGCCTTCTTAATAGAAGAGACATTTGGCGATAAGCATGTGCTTGTTTGGAGAGATCATAAATTATTAAAGTATGTTGTTCACGATGCATAAATTATTCAGCTAGAGCCGCTCCTGTATAAGATGCTAGATATTGTAATGTAGTAGGTGAATTCACTGTTTCGGCTACCACAATAGTGTATTCCATCACCCCACGCTCCTGAAAGTAGTCACTACCTGAGCCACAGAAGAAGCTTTTTGACCAATAGCTACATAAACACATATTACATTTTTCCCCTTTTGGTTGAGAATAGTATTTGTGGCTACTGCCGTTTTACCAGCCTGCCTTTCCCCAATAATTAATTCTCATTGACTGCATCCTATAGAGATCATGGAATCAATAGCAATAAGTCCCGTTTGAAGAGGCTCATATATGGAGCATCTTGAAATAATACTTGGGGTAGGGGATTCAATTAAGCGAGATTTAGAAGATGAAATTTCCCCCCTCCCATCAATAGGTTTAGCTAGAGCATTTATAACACGACCCAAATAAGCCTCACTGATAGGTTTCTGAGCAATTTTTCCTATTGCTTTTACAAAACTTCCCTCTTGTATCATCAAACCGTCGCCCATTAATACAATGCCAACATTATTGGATTCCAAATTCAGAGCAATGCCTATTGTACCCTCTTCAAATTCTACCAATTTGCCTACCATGACTTCATCAATACCATGAATACGAGCAATATCGTCGCCTACTTGAAGTACGATACCCGTATTCACAATCTTTACTTCTCTATTATATCATTCGATATGTTCACAGATAATATTACTAATTTCATTGGCTCGAAGGGTTATCATTATTGTCTCTTTATTCTTTTTCGAAAGCAAAAAAAAAACCTAAAATTTCAACTAAAGCAAAAGTAGAAAGATTAATCAGTTATTTCTTCCATCACTGCCAGGATATGAATATTACCACTGATGATACAGAAATGTAAATCACTATTCAAATAACTATTCAGAGTTCCTAGAACTCTGTGTAAGGCTTGCTAGAAAACTCATTGTCGTACCTGATTAATCACTCTTTGTTGTTCAAAAATTTCCTTTTTGTAATTTTCTAATCATTCCAAACTATCACAAGCAGCATTAATCAAATTTACTTTTTCTCGTTCTATCTCAGAGTATACATTAATTCGATACTCATCTGCTTCCATTTCCACTTTTCGTAAGCAAGTTCGGGCTTTTTCAAGCTGCTCAATGGCCCCTTTATGCAATTCTTCCAAATTTTGAATCGTACTCAAGATCCTCTGTTTTCGATTATCTAATAAATCATTTAATGAAAGTAGATTATCTTACTATATAATATAATTTTACAACTTCCATGATCTCTTCCCAAGCCAAACATGAATCTTTCAATTCATATGGCTCTCAATCTCAATTATTTATTTTATAGACATATAGACATTTGCATATCATTTAATGTAGTGAGCCTGCCCCATCTTTTCTTCATCGAAACTGATACAAGACCAGAATGTTCTATTCTAGTAAAAGGACTATTCTGACCAAACAAAAATCTATAATTTCAGCAAAGTTGTTTCTTTATTTAATTTTTTCTTTATTAAATTTCAAATACAAATATATATAAAATACTAATATATATCTATAATAGATATTTCATTTTAATATATTTGAAATAAATATTATTTGTTATTTGAAATTGAAATAATTTTTTAATATAATTTAAATTTTTTTATGCCCTTTCTTCAAATCCAAAAAATTCTTCATTTTTTTATACATAGGTCATCGATTCGGCATTGGATAAAAAGAGGTAAGTGCCTATTTTTTCTAATACATTTTTTTATAGTAGCTAGTAAATAGTTGAAATCGTTTTATTGATATGAGTGTCTTATATCGAATAAATTACTAACTATTCATTTTAAAATGAAAATCATTTTGGTACTAACACTAAGATAGTGGTAGAAAGAATACCCATGTTATGCTTGGGCTTCAAACAATTTGGCTTTAACCATGTTAATGGTCTCACGTTATTGGTTGATAGAAAATCAAAGTTGATTTACCAATGAATCACGAAATGCTATGGTTCTTACATATATTATATTATATTATTTTTTAATGGAATTTATTCATAAGTAATTCATCGAGATTGTCCACCGTTATTTCTTATTTTTTATTGTATTTATAAATACAATAAAAAATAAGAAATAGAAATCTATTATATTAAAGTACTGCCGGTTGGATCCAACCTATTTTTGAAATAGACAACTTGCACACACTCCATTTCCAAAAAAAATCAATACACCAAGCACTATACTTAGATTTATTAGATTTGTTGCTAAAATATCGGTATTAAACCCAAAACTTTCAGCGAATGGCTAGTGAACAAAAGAAACAAAAGAATAGGTTACATTTTTCATATGCTTCATATAATATAGATAGGACTAAAGAAAGAACCAGAATTCTTTTTCTATCATCTCACTTGTCTTTTTTTTAATCGATTTCTTTCTTCTTTTTTTTTTAAATTTTTCTTTTTTCCATTTTCATTAACTTTTTTCTTATTTTTTTGTGAAATTTCCAATTTCGAATAAAGTAGTATTATTGTCTTAGGTTTCATGTCAATTGCGAAATATCTCCTTTGTTCTTTGTTGAAAGGCTCTCTAAAAGTGAAAGTTTCTGGTGTACTAAGGATGAGAAGAAAGAAAGTGAATAGATCTGTGAATTTCCCATCTTCAAATTAGTCCTACCTAGGGTAAGGGTATTGTCTCAAGAAAAATAGAAAATTCTAGAAATAATTTTCTATTCTGCGAGTAAAGTCTTGCTATAATTTGATGAAACAAAGGGCAAGTCTGAGTTAATGAAATTAATGAAAAAGGTACTTTTCCCCATTTCTAGGATTACATTAAATAAAAGAATTCACAAATAAAAGCACCAATGCCACGAGTAGTCCATAAATTGTTAAAGCTTCCATAAAAGCTAGACTAAGCAATAAAGTACCTCATATTTTACCCTCTACTTCTGGTTGCCTTGCAATACCTTCTATGGCTTGGCCTACAGCAGTACCTTGACCAACTCCAGGTCCAATAGAAGCAAGGCCTATAGCCAATCCAGCAGCAATAACGGAAGCGACAGAAATCAATGGATTCATGGTAAGTTCCTTGCACAAAAAAAAGAAATGGTTAATAATACAATCAACCAATGAATTATTACATTTTTTTCACTAAGATCCATTGTTAGGTCGAAGTAACTAAAAATTCTGAATTCCAATAAAAATATTAATGAATCAACTGAATTATCAGAACTATTTCCATATCATGTTTTTTTCAGTTTCTACCTACGATAGGTTTTTTTGTAAATCCATTTGATGCATACAGCTCTAGTTATTGCACTTATTTCTTTGGAACCATTCTTTCATCAATTCTTCATTTTCTACTCTATTCCATTCTTGAGTTCATCTGTTTTTTCATTCAATCTATGCATGGTCACAGACAAAAGAGAAGAAAATTGTATTAGAATACATCTCTATATAAATAGAGGGTATTGTAAATTGTATATAAAATATATTATATAGAGATAAATAATATAAAGGAATAATGAATATCTAATATCAAATATACCTTTCTTTCTTCTATAACGTAACTTGACCTACCATGATTATGGGTCATATATACTATACAATACTATAAATACATATTTGTATCTATTATGTTCCCCAACTGAGTGGATTCTCTTGAACCATACATGAATTGAAATAATCTAAAAAAAAAAAAAGACTATTTTGTTTAAAGACTATTTAATGATGAACCTCCATGAATTTGCCTATATAAGCTACAACTAAGGTTGCAAAAATAAGAGCTCGAATACCACTTGTAAATAATCCAAGAAACATGATGGGTATAGGAATTAATAAAGGTACTAAAGAAACAAGAACAACTACTACTAATTCATTAGCCAATATATTCCCGAAAAGTCAAAAACTAAGAGATAAATGTTTTGTGAAATCTTCTAGGATATTTATTGGTAAAAGGATTGGGGGTTGGTTGAATGTATTTTCTGAAATAACCCAACCTTTTTTTTGTAAGACCCACATAAAAATATGCCACTGACATGGGTAAAGCTAAAGCAATAGTAGTATTTATATCATTCGTGGGGGCAGCTAACTCCCCATGAGGTAACTGTATGACTTTCTAAGGTAAAAGAGCACCTGACTAGTTAGAAACAAAAAAAATAGAAACACAGTTCCGATAAAGGGAACCCAAGGACCATATTCTTCTCTGGTTTGGGTTTTGCTCATGTCTCAAATAAATTCAAGGATATATTCGAAGAAATTTTGACTGTCAGTTGGAATGGTTTATGGATTCCGAACAGCTATGATGACTGAACATAATAAGATAGCAATTACAACCCAAGAAGTGATAAGTACTTGGGCATGGATTTTCAAACCCCCTATTTTCCAATAGAAATGTTGGCCTACTTCTACACCCGATATATCATAAAACCCTTTAAGTGTTTTAATGGAACATGCTATAACATTCATATTGTCCTCTGACAGAAATCGAACTAAAAAATAGGAATTATTTTGATTCAACCATCTCTTTCTGATTTCACCCATTTTAATCCATATATTTCTATTTACATGCAATCACATAAGATCAATATTCCCAGTACTTTACTTATTTATCTCTTTTGAAAAATTCAGGTAATAGTAACTGATCCAATAAATCTATCGAATTCCCAAATCAAATAATTAAATAATTAACCAATTTTTTACTTTGAATAATAATCAAGGATTTCCTATATAGCTAGAATGACCCTCACAAATTGTGGATACTAATTTGTTGAGAATTAATCGGATTAAAGCTATAGTGTCATCATTGGTTGGGATCGAAATATTTGTGAGATCCGGGTTACTATTTGTATCCATTAACAATTGTCGGAGTACCTAAAATGACACATTCTTGAAGAGCCATATATTCTTCTTGCTGATCAAGGATGAGTACAATATTGGGCAACCCCATCATATACTTGATCCCACCCAGATATGTTTGCAAGGTAACTAGTTTTCTCTTCAACATTGTTGCATCTCTTTTTATTTTTGGGAGACAGTTGAGTTAGCCCATCTTTTGGTCTGCTCTTAGGTCTCTGAACTTATGAAGTCTCATTTCTGTCATAGACCAATTCATTAACATACCACTGAGCCATTTTTTATTAACATAATGACACCGATCCCTTATTGCAGCCAATGCTATTGAATCTGCTACTTTATTTTCGGTACCAACGATTAAAAAGCTTTTTCCTCTACTTGCTACATCAGAAACTAAATCACAGGTTTCTGATAAAAAATGAACAATTCTAGTAAGATTTGCAATATGAATTCCTTTATGCTAAGCAAAGATATAAGGGGCCATTCTAGGATTCCATTTCCTAGTATCATGACCAAAATGAACCCCCGCTTCCATCATCTCTAGCAAATTGATGTTCCAATATCTTCTTGGCATTTTCCCCCAATTCCCTCTTTGTTTTTATTTTTTACAAAGAGACAAGATACCTTGAAAAAAGAATTAATAATAATTGTTCCAAGGGAACCTTATACCATGGATTGACCGTCAATACAATACGCGATCTAAACCATTAATTTCTTTTAATTACTTTTTTTTATTACAAAATCAATAGACCAGAGATAAATTAAAGGAGAGAAAAGTGAATCTCCTTTTAGGAATTATTAAATCCTGTAAATGATTGTTCTAATGTCTCATGTAAATTGTTTGGAAGGCAAGAACAAAATAATTCTTTGTGGTGTAACAAAATATCTCTCATTTCTAATGAGAATAGATTATTCTTTTTTATTTCCAAATGAATATTTTTGTCTTGTCTTGAACGGTGCACTAATTTTTTAAATCCAATACCAACAAGTATAATCCCCCACAGAACAATGTTCTCTTTCAGGCCTTTCAACCAATCAATACGATTTTGTAGAGCAGATTTTGCTAAAACCCATGTGGTTTCTTGAAAACTAGCTTCGGATATGAAACTTTGAGCATTCAGAGATGCCTTCATTATTCCCAATAAGATTGCCCAATAATAAATCACTTCATCCAAAGCACGTCTTGCACGTTCTGCTCGCAACAATCCGATGAATTCTCCAGGTGAAAAAACATTAGACATTCCATCTTTTGAAACCAACACTTTTGTTGTTACTTAACGTACAATAATTTCTATATGTCTATTATGGATCTGTACCCTCGGGATCGATAAACCTTTTGAATCCTATTAACAAAAGAGATACAACATTGAGCTATGGTTAGCTCAGCCCCAATCAAGAATCCCCAAGGTCTTCTGAGAATTCTTGGTATACATTTGTTCCAACTCCCAACTCTCTTTTCCAGGTTCATCAATATGGAATCAACCGAACACACTTCTAAGACTTGTTCCACTTTTAGAAGTCCCTATGTTATGTCACCAGATCTCAATTTTTCATAGTTAAATGTGTAATTGGAATTATGGCATCCGATTCTTTTGTTACATTGTTATATTTCAAACCGTTGAATGGACCAATTTGAGAACAATTGGATGATGAAAAAATTACCAAAGATTGACATTCCTTATTTTGATTCAACGAGGTACCTATACTGATAGTTCCTTGATGTTGGGTAAGTAATTGAATCTTCGACTTGGAAGAAAAAGGATTGACTTTGGTGCAATTTAATCCTTTATCAGGAATCAACCCCAAACTCATCGTATCACTCCTTTTTTCTGGTATACGAAATAGTGGACTTGATTAAGTCAATTCTTATGAAATTGCGAATTAGATCATTTGCCCTTACCTCAACAAAGGAAGCATAAACATCTTCTATGGAACTATTTTGTTCTTGGTCCCAATTTAATACTAAGCAAGACCTAGCTAATTGAATACTTGTGTGAGAAATTCTCCTAATTGATTTGCCATTTCCATAAAGGATATAATTTATAACCCTAAGTTGGACATTATTCTTTTCCTCTAAGAGGTCCTGAGGGAAAACTGTTGCCAAATTTATCCCATCAGCTATTTCATATGTGACTACAGGCTGAGCTGAAACAAAATACTTTTTCTTAGTGGGTGCGATTCGTTGAACATAGATCCAATTTTTCCTTTTTTTTTTGGATTCCTTAAAATTTTTCTTTCCCCTTCTTGGTGGTATCAAAATGGCACTGTGCATGGATATCTTATCTGTCTCTCCAAGAGAATGGATATTTCCATAAAATATTTTTAGTTCAATACTTTTTTTTTCTCTCCACCTGTACTAATCCACCTACTCGGCTTCTTGTATTTAAGGTGAGTCGTGTATCTACTCCAATGAGACTATTGTTCCGGACCATTATCAGCAAAGATCTAGGTAAGATATGCACTTCTTCGGGAATGAAAAAAAACCAATCTATTTTGATTTGTATTTTGTATTTCAAACTAAATTCTTTGGTTCCTCGATACTCAATCAAATCCTCTTTTTTTACAATTGAATCTACCTCTACAGTCCCATATTTAGTAATTCTTGAACTGCTTCTTCTATATACTAAATCATCGAAATAAGCAAGAATACTATTTCTACATAAAATACCATTTATGGGTATTTCATTCGAAATACCAAAACAGGGTATTAATTCTTTCTCTCGGTCTTGATCATATTGTAATGGGATGATGAATCTATTTCTTCATCTTTTCGCCAAGAAATCTGAATTCTAGTGAAGAATAAAAGGATATATGAAATTCCAATGACCCTTGGATATGATTCGATCAGGTATTGAATGTTCAAGAATTTCTTTTTTTTTACCAGAAGTATCCAACAATTTATGCCTTACTCGATAATTAGTTATTGAGAGATCAGAAATATATTTTTCTTCGATAGAAAAAGAATGAAAATTCATTTTACATTGATCCTTGTGGAGTGAAAAAGACACTATACTGGATCTACACAGACCTCCTGCTACTATCCATAAATGACTTGTTTTTGGTAATAAATGAACATTACCGTATGGGTATTTGGCTGCATGGTAGACATGGGTACTCCAGTGCATTTCTCCCTCTAATTTAGAATAAATATGTTTTCGGACCCTCTCTTTAAAATGAAAAGTGGATGACCCGGCATGGATCTCGGCAATCACTTGTTCCGATTCCACATATTGACCACTTTGAACTAAAATCAAATCTTTTGGTGGAATATTCACATTATGTATAATATCCCGACCATCAATAGTTAAATACACATCTATAGAACATAAAAAAGTAGGATGTCCATGATGGGTACGTGTGGGATGAACGAAATCCTCATTGAATTTGATTTTTCCACTAGAAGGAACTCACACATGTTCAGCAGTATCGCTTGTAAATACTCCACCGGTATGAAAAGTTCTTAATGCTAGTTGAGTCCCTAGTTCCCCAATTGATTGACCCGAAATAATACCTATGGCTTCTCCCAATTCAACTAGATCACCATGAGCGGGACTCTGACCATAACATAATTGATAGATCCAAGATGTACTTTTACAAGTAAAAGGGGTTCGAATATATATCGGTCATGCTCGGAAAATTATCAAGTGATTGACAAGTCCCATCCCAACCTCTTGATTTTGAACGGCAATGCATCATGGACCCATATATATATCATCTACTAATACACAACCAATCTGTATTTGGACAAAAAATTTTTCTGTCATTCTCCCTTCTTGAGGACTCACGAAAATACTTCAGATAGTACCACAATCTGTTCTACATACAATAATGTGTTGAACTACTTCAACAAGTCTATGTGTGAGGTATCCAACATCTGATGTTTGTACAGTAGTGTCTACAATGCCTTTGCGGGCTCCGTAGCAAGAAATTATATATTCTATCAAAGAACGTCCCTCGCATGGATTGCTTTGAATGGGTAAATCAATCATTTGTCCTTGAGGATCTAACATTAATCCTCTCATACCCACCAATTGGTGTACCTGAGATACATTTCCTCGAGCTCCTGAAAAGCACATTAAATGGACTAGATTAGAAGGATCAATCATCCAAAAATTAGGATTCATTTCTTGTCTCAAATATTCACTTGTAGCATACCATATCTCAATGGATTGACATAATTTTTCTACCACGTGTACGTTCGCATAATGATAGTATTTTTCCAAGAGAAAACTTTGTTGTTCAGTGTCTTGGACTAACCATTCTTAGAAGGTATTGTTAAAAGTTCATCAATTCCTAATGAAATAGACATAGTAGTGGCTTGCTGAAAGCCCAGAGTCTTCGATTGTTCTAGGATATGTGATGTATATGCCATTCTAAAATGATCTATTAATCTGTTAATAAGTTGTTTCATAGCAGTTCCATCTATCACTTTATTGCGAAAGACCATATCAGCCTGTTCTTTCATAAATAGCCCCATATTATGCTTAATAGGATTCCACATTGGACCTGAGTCAAGGATTCAAAAACTTACTTCCCTTAATCTTAGTTCATGCAGAAATTCAGGAATTCTGATACTAGCGAAAATGGAGAGAACCGAATTCCCAAACACGGATATCAACTAATCTAATTTCTTAGTTTAGATAGTGTATGAGTAGGCCCGAGAAAACCCTAGTACAACTTCTTTCATTTCTCGATAAAAATAAATATGACCAATGGTGGTTCGAATGTATGTACAATAATTTCTTTTTTTACACTTCTTACGATCAGATAGTTCCTATAAATCTCTTTATAAGTACCCAAAGATTCATATTGAATTTTGATAGGAACTTCTCTTGAGCCAATGACACATTGATCTAGTCACCACTGGAGCCATAAAGGACTATTTAAATTGATTTTTTTTTTTGCTGATAAGCTCCAAGTGCATCATAGGAACTACAATAATATGTCATATACTTATACTTATTATTATGATTGTTAAATATTTTGTTTTGAGAATTTCTGCAATTATATGTATTATACCTATTTCCACAAAATACCTCGACAATTCCCAATCGTTAATACATAGAGTCCAATAAGCATATCTTGAGTTGGTACAAAAATGGGATCTCCAATAGCTGGAGACAAGAGATGCATATGAGAAAACATGAGTAAACAAGCCTCCACTTGAGCTTCCAAAGATAAAGGTACATGAACAGCCATTTGATCCCCATCAAAGTCTGCATTGAAGCCTCTACAAACTAATGGGCGTAAACAAATAGCATGCTCCTCCACTAAAATGGGTTGGAAGGCCTGTATACCCAATTTATGCAAGGTTGGTGCTCTATTCAACAATATAGGATGTCCCCGCATAACTTCTTGAAGTATTTCCCATAAAATGGATTCTTTTTCCCAAATTTGACTTTTAGCAATCCCTATGTTAGAAGCAACATGTTGTCTGATTAAATCATGAATTATAAATGTTTGGAAAAGCTCTATTGCTATTTCGTGAGGTAATCCACATTGATGTAATGAAAGCAAAGGACCCATGACAATGATGGAATGGCCCGAATAATCGACCCATTTTCCAAGCAGAGTCTTATGAAATCTTCCCTCTTTGCCTTCAATTACATTGTAAAATGACTTGTAAACTTTATTATGACCATCTTCCATCGGTTGTCCATGGATCCCATTATGAAGAAGTGTATCTACTGCTTCTTGTACTTATTTCCCCTAACACATTACTAATTCACCTGGTATAGATCTACTTGTTGCTAATAGATTGGCAAGAGTATTGTTTCGATAGATAACTCTTATATAGAGTTCATTAATATCTGAACTCATTAGTTTATCTCCATCTATCAAAACGATTGTCTCAACTCAGGAGGAAGAACTAGTAATAGGTGCAAAATCATCCATTTTGGTTCTACATTTTTTCAAATAAAATGTTTAGCTAACTCTATGCATTTAACCAAAAAAATCCTTTCTTCTTCGAATTTTTCTATCTTCCCATTCATTTCTAGTTCCAATTGCCTCCTTGTCTCCTAATTCCTTACATTCTACAAATGAATTATCTATAATAATTTGCAAATCCAAATCTGCTAATTGTTCTCTTATAGCACTTGCTCCTATCATGATTTCTCAATTTCGAAATGTCTCGAAGCTTTGGGCAGTAAAAAAAAGTGGAATGCTATATTTCCAAGATTGGATTTCATATTCGAATGAACCTCGTAACTGGAAGAAAGTTGGATTTTTTGATATGGGCCTAGCAAAAGAAAAATTGAGATAGGTTTCTATAGGATTGGATTCCCCACTTAAAAATTGGACGTGAAGGAAAGAGGGGTGAAATTTTGTTCAATAAAACCCTACAAAGGCTAAAGGCTACTCCTTACTCAAGTTCCTAGCAAGGACTAATCTTTCATTAATTCATTCTTGTTTTGACTTTCTGAATTACTTAAATCCAATTTACAATTCATTTATGGCAAAAAAGGAAATGTGAAATTATTGAGTAGTCTACTTCCCTTCAAATGCTGAATCCACTTAAACTTTTAAAGTTAATACTTTGGGACTCATGAGGGATTTAATTGTCTATATATCATCCCATTCGATCTTTTAGGTCCCTACTCACCTTGATGGTTCTTATGCCATTAAGTCCCTTGAAGCGTATATGCAATAGATAAACTTCTGTAACCATGCCATAGTTACTTGCTTGAACAAAATCTCTTTCTAAAAGAAATGGAATGGCTAATTCCATGAAAAATATTTTTTTTCCACGAGGTAAAATTAGTAATTCCATTCCTATTTATCTGTTAGGGAATGGACCATGGACCAATTCCCTTTTTTTTGAAGTATTGAATACACAGAACATTCTGAGCTTCATGTTAGTCCTTCCAAGACACATGTCCGAGCAGGGACATCCCAATCAGATTGAATGGGAAGATAGTTTCTTAGTTTGAATCTGTAAAATGCAAATTTTAATCAAATCACACATCACAATATACTAGGCCTTCTAATTCCTTAAGGGATTTATCTAAAAGATTTGCAATATAACTAGGAAGACATTTCAAATACCACACATAAGTCACTGGACATGCGAGTTTGATGTATCCCATTTGATATCTTCGTATCCGAGAATCAACAAACTCCACTCCACATTGTTCATAGAACTTCAAGTCTTCTTTTCAGCCTTGATTGCTCGATAATTTTCACAAGCACAAATTCCACTTTTTATAGGTCCAAAGATTCTTTCACAAAACAATCCATCTTTTTCCGGTTTATTGGTTTTGTAATGAAAAGTATAGGGTTTTGTCACCTCCCCAACCATCTCTCCATTAGGTAGGATTTTGTTGGCCCAAGCCTTTATTTGTTGGGGAGAAACTAGTCCAATTTGAAGTTGTTGATGTTTATACCGGTCGATCATAGATTAGAAATTTGGATTCATTCAGATCAAGCTTCCTTCCTATTAATCTGGAAGTTCTTCTCAGATATAAGAAAATGATTTAGTTTCAGAGACAAAGATCATAATTCTTGAATGAGCAATGAAAAAGATTCTGGAGCATCCTCGGGGTTAGGTATCGTTCCTCCAATAATTGTAGTGCCAAGTACCTCTTGACGAGCTCTAATATGATCAGATTTATAAGTAAGCATCTCTTGTAAAATATAAGCAACACCAAATCCCTCTAGAGCCCAAACTTCCATTTCTCCTACTCGTTGTCCCCCTTGCTTGGCCCTTCCTCTTAGGGGTTGTTGTGTAACAAGTGCATAATGTCTGCTGGAACGTCCATGGATTTTATCATCAACTTGATGAATTAATTTAGGATATAGGGTTTTCCTATTAGAACAAGTTGTTCAAAAGGATCTCCTGTTCTTCCATCAAATATTCTACTTTTTCCCGGATACTCGGGTCCAAATACCCATGGATTTTTTGTTTGCTTACTGGCTGAATATAATTCAGAAAAGACTAGTTTTCTCGAAGCCTCTTGCTCATATCTCTCATCAGAAGGTGCTATTATATGATGTCTCTTTAGGAGGTCCCCCGCTAACCCGAGCGAACATTGAAATATCTGTCCCACATTCATTCATGAAGGTACTAATGGGTTGAAAGCCATATCAACAGGCATTTCATCTTGCAAATAGGGCAGATCTTGTCTAGGAAAACTTTTGGAAATGATACCTTTATTCGCATGTCTTCCAGCTACTTTATCACCTAGTTTGATTTCATGTTTCTGTAAAATAGATATACGAATAATCTCTAGATTATAACTAGAATGACCATTATTCTGAATCCATCTCACATCAATAACTCGACCCCTTCCACCTATAAGTAGTTTTAGAGAAGTTTCTTTTGCAGTGGATACCTAAATGCCAAGTATGGCTCGTAATAATCTATCTTCGGGGGCATACGATGATTCATTCACTACCTGAGGCATTAATTTACCTACTAAAATATCACTTATTTCTATCCACGATCCAAGCATCACAATTCCATTTCTGTCTAAATTGCGGAGTAAATGAGCCTCTAAATGTGGTATTTCCTTAGTGATTATTTCAGGGCCTTGACTTGTCACATGAGTCTGAATTTCATATTTACTAATGTAAAAAGAAGTATAAATATCTTCATATACTAGATGTTCACTAATTAGTACTGCATCTTCAAAATTATAGCCTTCCCATGGCATATGAGTTACTAATACATTTTTTTCCTAAAGAGAGTTCCCCACCAACTGTAGTTGCACCATCTACTAAAATTTGTCCGTTTTTAATGCATTTACCCCATGGAACCTGAGGTTTTTTTATGCATACAAGTTTTTTTGTTAGAACATTGATACATAACTAATGGAATGCTCATAGTGTCCCCATTACTTGAGAAAATGATCTTGTGGGTATTAGTATAACCAATCTTTCCCTCCCGTTCGGATATAGCTGAAACCCCAGAATCTAGAGCTGTTTGGCCTTCCAGTCTAGTTCCAATAATACACTTGTCAAATCGAGAAAGCAGAACTACTTGACGTTGCATATTAGAACTCATTAAAGCTTGATTTGCAGCATTATGCTCAATGAAAGGAATGAGAGAAGCTCCAATAGAAAAATATTGGAAGGGAAAAAAGCATCTCAGATGAATCTGTTCCCATGAGATGGTTAGAAATTCTTGACGATATTAGGCTGGAACAACTTGTTCTTCTTGAATACCTTGTTTCAAGGCCAAAGCATTTCTTGCTGCTACCATATAATATTCATCCCTACTTGATGATAAAGAAATCATTTGTGCATTTTTTTATCTCTCAAATATTTCATAAAAGGACTCTCTATAGATCCCCAATGACCAATCCTCACATGAATAGCTAAGGATCCAATAAGTCCAACATTGATTCCTTTGGACGTATCAATTGAACAAATACGTCCATAGTGACTAGGATGAATATCCTATATCTAAAAACTAGCAGTTTGCCCTGTCAACCCCCTAGGGCCTAAAAAACTCAACCTCCGCCCATGAACAATTTCGGTCAATGGATTAGTTTGATCTAAAACTTGAGATAAAGGGTGTCAGTCAAAAAATGATTCATAAGTGGTTGTTAATGAAGTTGAAGTTACCAAATTTTGGGGAGTTGGTATCAATTTATGCCTCATTCATCCACATATAGTTCCTCGAACCACATTTTCTAAACGAACAAGAGCCAACCCAAATTGATTGTGTAACAAATCTGCTACAAAATGAATACATTTATTTTTCAAGTGATTCATATTGTCAAGCATACCCATTCCAAATTTATTTTCTATCAAATGATCCGCAGCAGCCAATACATTTCATGGTAACAAAAATGTATTGTTCTGAGGTATATCAAGATTCAGTTTTTGGTTCATATTTCATTGACCAATCCTTCCTAATTCACATCTTTGTTGAAAAAATTTCTTTTGTAATTCCTTACATAAGGACTCAAAAAATATCGGATCCCCACTACACAAGCAAATTGTTGGTAAAACTCTAAAATAGCACTTTCTTTTGACCTAATCTTTTTTTCCTTATCATTCAAGAAAGACAAGAAAATTTCAGGGTAACAAATATTATCTAGAATTTCTCTTAAATTCGAACCCATAGCTGATGATAGATCTAGAATAGATATTTTTTTTTGTTTCCTACTCACACGGGCCCATATCCTTGCCTTTCTATCAATTTTGAATTCCAATCTTCCTCCCCAATCTGATATTATAGTACTAGTATAAACAGAAATTCCGTTATAGTCTAATTCTAAATGATAGTAAACACCAGGATGTTGCAATATTTGATTGATCACAATTCTGTATATTCCATTTACTATAGAGGTTCCCAGCAAATTCATTAAAGGAATGGTTCTAATAAAAACGGTTTGTTCTTGCATAGCTCTACTGGCTTTCCAAATGAATCCCGCTGGTACATATAATTCAAAAGAATATGTGAGTGATTCATACACAACATTTCTTTCTTTTATCAAGGGTTCTACCAATTGATATGTTTCCACAAAATAATTGAAATTCGATTTCTTGATCTCTATCTTCAATTTTAGGAAACTTATGAAGTTCTTCCATCAAGTCTTGCTTAATGAACCTACAAAATCCCTCAAACTGGATCTAATTAAATCCAGGCATTGTACACATTTTCCCATTTCGATCCTGGAGCATTTTAATCTTAAATTTCCTCTTTATCAAAAACTCCCCCACTCTTCATCAAACTATACGAATCGATCTAGCAATGATGGAATGTATATTTTGTTTACTAAATCACATAAAATTTTAGGCAACCCTCATACATGTCTTTTATTCATACGTATCAAGTGAGAAGAGACGAAGGAATGAAGAATATTTTCGACAGGTACAAATAGAAATGAGTTGATAAAATATTCTTGGAAAAAAACCCTGCCAATTCCCTTACAGACACTTATAGAGTCTTGTATAGAATATCAAAATGGATCTCTACCTATTATGTATCATATTATGATCAAATTGGGTAGCAAAAAATAAATGGATTCGGAATTTAAATTAAATTTAAATCCACTTCCACTTCTTATGATTATGAATGCGATAAAGGCAGAATAATTGGTTAACGTTCAAGAAGAATTCGCAGATTCTTTTTTTATAGTAAAAATGTACAAAATACAATTGAGGAATTGAATAGTATTTAGTAGGTGTATGGCGATCCTAAATAGTTATCTAGCAATCTTCATATTGTATCATTTTATTGTAGTTTTATTTTGGCAACCTAAATATGGAATAGGTCACACTATATCATAATTCCTATTTTTTATTCAATATATCCAATGAAAAAGCACAATGGTTTTCTACTTTCTACTTTTCTATAGGGATATGTGCATAAGAGGAAGACCCCACTCAATACAATCAATATCTATGTAACAATTTCTATTATGGGGTTTACATAGACACATATATATTGTTATAATGGAAATGGAAAATGATCTATTATTCAGAATAATTTAATTTATACTGATTAGTCGTAAATTGATTTGATTTTCTTATGGCATTTTTCTTTTCTTATGCCATTTTCTTATGCCATTAAGGGAACATAGTTTGTCCTGAATTTTCCAGTCTATGAACGTAAATTCATTTTTCTCATTTCTTTTCTATTGAAAAAAAAGAGAGAGGAAATTTTTTTTAAGCAGGATGTATGTTTTAAGATACAATCAATCGAAGACGATAATCTAAATGGGATTCAATAAAAAAGATGTAGGGATGGATTAATTTAGGGATATAATGGGATTCAAGATCAAAATATAAAATATAAAAAGGAGTTTCTTAGTAGGTTCATACTTTTCAAAAGAATTATTAGTAATAGAATATAGATAATAATTTTATCCGTTTTTTATCAGATTTGGCGACATGGCCAAGTGGTAAGGTGGGGGACTGCAAATTCTTTATCCCCAGTTCAAATCTGGGTGTCCGCTAATCAACTCAACAAAAGACTTGAGATTTCATATCATGTTGATTGTTTGATGAATTCTTGACCCACAAAAATAGGGACAAAGGGCTGGGCCCGTTGATACTGAGGATACTAGATTTTTAGGATATGTAGGTAAATTCTATATCTATAAAAGACTGTCAATTTTTTCGGTGGTTCTGTATATGTCCCAAATCAATATCAATAGAGATGAAACAACTTCCTCTTCTTAATGATTGTTTCATGCCATTTTTTTGCTAAATAAAATGGATTCAAACAAATAAATAGTGAGAGTCAATTTGGGGATTTAGAACTATTAAAGTAATAGGTTGGAAATCCTATAAACTAAAGGACTCCCCATTTTTTTGGATTCAAGAAAGCATTAAACGAAAGACTATCCAAAACTTCATAATTATCTTACACTACCTTAGTATAGGTAGTGTTTATTGACTCTATCTGGAATTAGATTTGATAGTCTATAATCTAATGGAAAATCAATTTAGGAGTTGTGGAAAGGACCAAAAATACTTTATATCAAGACTCACTAGAAGTTCTGAGTGCTCAGATATTCAAACAGGGTGGCTATGTCACCTTTTATTTTATTCTTTAGAGATAGCCTTAAGTCAGATCCTTATCCTTTTTGTTTTGACTATGCACCATTAATTTTACTATAATTATTGATCAATAAAATAATGCCTTCATAGAGATAGGAGTATAATTCGACATGGATATAGTAAGTCTCGCTTTGGTTGCTTTAATGGTAGTCTTTTCATTTTCCCTTTCACTTGTTGTATGGGGAAGGAGTGGGCTCTAGGTACAATTGATTACTCCATTTGGTAATCAAATTGTATTAATTCTTTACTTTAAATGATCATTTTCCAAAACCTTAACCCTTTCAAAATTATACTAAATTATAGTAAAAAAATACAATAATAAATAGTAATCATTCAATCAAAGAATGAATGATTACCATAGTTATATTTTGAGACTCAAATCTACACATAATAGGAATTTTTTTTTCCAATGAAATTCTTCCTAAATATTCTATTTTGATGCACCAGTTCTTATTCTTTTTTTCCTCCTTTCTTTATTTTTTTTACTATTCTAAGAAAAAGTTATTCTATTATTATAACAATATATACTTACTATTGGAAACAGCTAGAGATTCGATTATCAAAAGAGGTCCTACATAAGAAAATAAGAGTTTCCTTGCGTTCTACTCCTTTTCCAACCTTGAAGAAGTTGGTTACCATAGAACTCCATGGATTATTTGTTAATAGTTCAATCGATGACTTCTTATCTTGAGATGGGAATCCAAAAAATATTCCTTTTCCTTCGTTTCATTTTTTTTATAGTATATAGTCATACTATTCTTGATTCTTTCAAATGAAAAGAAACCTAGGAATTAGAAGAGTTGATTTAGGCTTCCATTATTTTGTTTGGATTAATCAAATTCTGTACAAATTGATCTATTGAAGAAAACAAAATAAAATAGAAAAGGCTATTCAAATTTGTAGATGTACATCTAATATATGAGATATATATTATCCTACGATCTATATAAATTAGGATCTATATAAAGCCTATATCTGTATACAATACAACTTTAACTAAAAATACTATACAAACAACTATAGAATAGAAGATAGTATGGTAGAAAGAACTAGAATAATATTCTAGTTCTTTCTACCATACTATCTCAAATAGTATCTCAGATACTTCTGATTCCACCCCTAATCATTTAAGACTTGGAGTTTGAATCCCTTTCTTTCATTTCTTCAATCATTGATAAGAACTAATAATTCAACTTTCAGTCAAATTAATCATTTTGACTGACTATTTTTACATAGATGAACTAGAATAAACAGTGCAGTAGCAATAAATGCAAGAATATTGACTTCCATAATCTCATTGTTTTTTGTTTCACAATAACATGGGATCTAATCCCATAGAAATGAGAAATTGTAATTCCTGTAAATTCACTGGGATGAATTAAATCCTGATGATACAGAATCGGATCAATATTATGAATAATAATATCTTATGTATCAAATTGATTCATCGTCAAGAATTGAATAGTATAACATAACACAAGAAAATTTTTATCGATAAAAAATAAAAAATGGGATTCTTGATCTAATAAGGAAATCCTGTTAAATTTTTTTTATATATGTACGCCAACTTTAATCCAAAATCCAAAAGGAGGATACTCAAAAAATAAAAGACCAAAGAAGATCCTTTTATTTATTTTTTAAGTACATTTATTGGAATATTAAACTTTTATAGTTAACTTTAACTCGCCCTTTTCCATCTCAGATTTATTCTTTGGGATATGTGTATAACCCATAGAATAGCAGTCATTTGGTATTTTAGATTTTATATGGTAATTGTATGTAAAAGTGTAAAAAAGATGGTAGGTGGTAGGTTATAGAAAAAAGTATAAGACAAACAATTCAATGGGAAATTGGAATGAGAATGAAATAGATTGTTCCCAATTAGTAATTGAGAAAACACAAATAAAGTTAGAGCTAAGCTAGAAAAAGTGTGATTTAACTCGAAAAATACTCTGCCAAGATAATTATGGTAAGTACATTCTCTATCGTACAATAAATCAATACAATTTGTGTATGTACTCCTACTATACTAAAAATATCGGCATTCTATTACATTTCATTGATCAAGAACAATCAAAAATAAAGTCAAACATGTATCTCTTACCATAATTAATTTAATATTAATACTATCACTTGTACCTACTCATGTCTCTCCCCAATCAATCAGTACTGGGGGAAGAAATGGAAATTTCCATATTTGTCTAATGATAAAGAACAAAAGAAATAAAGATCGGAGGGAATTATATTTTGATGTTTGTCTCCTTTTTCTTTTCACATAAAATAGAGAGATAATGGTCCTAGTTCGGTACTAACGGGGCTCGAACCCGCAGCTTTCGCCTTGACAGGGCAGTGCTCTGACTGATTGAACTACAATCCGAGTGAGGTCTATGATGGCATACATATTCTTAATGCTTAAAGATCATCAATCTAGATCATTAGAAAGATCAAAATGGATGAGAAAAATATATGGATAGAGCAAAAAAAAAATGGACTCTTTCTCTTTATTTCTACATATTGATCTACGTATTGGACACTTCTGAAGGTTATATCATAGTCGTGGGATGATGAATTTTTGGGTCGAGCTGGATTTGAACCAGTGTAGACATATCACCAAGGAATTTACAGTCCATCCCCATTAACCACTCGGGCATTGACCCAGGAAGAATTAATTCTAGGCTTATCGATAATCTAATCCATGATCAACTTCCTTTTGTAGTACCATACCCCTTGGTGGTATGAGTCATAGGACAATTCAAGGTTCAAATTTGTATTATTATTAAATTATTTTATAAAGTTAAGAATGGGATAAGAATGGAAATAGTAAGGTCTGATCGAATCGAACTCATGGATTTACCTAGGTTGCTATGTGTTCCAATAGAAAAGAAGAATTTGTATCTTTGAAACCTATCATAAAAGGCATTGAACAAGGAATTGCCCATAGAAAATCAAACTATTGTATGCCCTAAAAATGATATGAGGTGTTTGAAAATGGTTGAAGTAATTGAATAGGAGGATCACTATGACTATAGCCCTTGGTAGATTTACCAAAGACGAAAAGGATTTATTTGATATTATGGATGATTGGTTATGGAAGGACCATTTCATTTTTGTAGGTTGGTCGAGTCTATTGCTCTTTCCTTGTGCTTATTTCCCTTTAGGAGGTTGGTTTACAAGTATAACTTTTGTAACTTTGCGGTATACCCATGGATTGGCTAGTTCTTATTTGGAAGGTTGTAATTTCTTAACCATTGTAGTTTCTACTCCTGCGGATAGTTTAGCACACTCTCTGTTGCTATTATGGGGTCCTGAGGCACAAGGAGAGTTTACTCGTTGGTGTCAATTAGGCAGCCTATGGACTTTTGTTGCTTTCCATGGTGTTTCCAGACTAATAGATTTCATGTTACATCAATTTGAACTTGCTCGATCTCTTCAATTGTGACCTTATAATGCCATTGCATTCTCTGCTCCAATTGCTATTTTTGTTTTTGTATTCCTAATTTATCCACTGGGTCAATCTGGTTGGTTCTTTGCTCCCAGTTTTGGTGCAGTAGCTATATTTTGATTCATCCTCTTTTTCCAAGGGTTTCATAATTGGACATTGAACCCATTTCATATGATGGGAGTTGCTGGAGTATTAGGTACCGCTTTGCTATGCGCTATTCATGGCATTATTGTAGAAAATACTTTGTTCAAAGATGGCGATGGTGCAAATACATTCCGTGCTTTTAACCCAACTCAAGCTGAAGAGACTTATTCAATGGTGACTACTAACCGCTTTTGGTCCCAAATCTTTGGGGTTGCTTTTTCCAATAAATGTTGGTTACATTTCTTTATGTTATTTGTACCAGTAACCGGTTTATGGATGAGTGCTCTTGGGGTAGTCAGTCTGGCTCTGAACCTACATGCCTATGATTTCATTTCCCAAGAAATCAGTGTAGTAGAAGATCCTGAATTTGAGGCTTTCTACACCAAAAATATTCTCTTAAATGAAGTTATTCGTGCTTGGATGGTTATTCAAGATCAGCCTCATGAAAACCTTATATTCCCTGAGGAGGTTCTACCCCATGGAAATGCTCTTTAATGGAACTTTAGCTTTAGCTGGTCGTGACCAAGAAACTACCAGTTTCGCTTGGTGGGCCGGGAATGCCAGACTTATAAATTTGTCTGGCAAACTACTTGGGGCTCATGTAGCCCATGCCGGATTAATTGTATTCTGGGCCGGAGCAATGAACCTATTTGAAGTGGCTCATTTCGTACCAGAGAAACCCATGTATGAACAGGGGTTGATTTTACTTCCGCACTTAGCTACTCTGGGTTGGGGAGTAGGTCCGGGGGGGGAAGTTATAGACACATTTCCCTACTTTGTATCTGGAATACTTCACTTAATTTCTTCTGCAGTCTTAGGCTTTGCCGGTATTTATCATGCACTTCTTGGACCTGAAACTCTTGAAGAATCCTTTCCATTCTTCGGTTATGTATGGAAAGATAGAAATAAAATGACTACAATTTTAGGTATTCACTTAATTTTGTTAGGTAAAGGTGCTTTTCTTCTAGTACTCAAGGCTCTTTATTTTGGTGGCGTATACAATACCTGGGCACTAGGGGGAGGAGATGTACAAAAAATCACCAACTTGACCCTTAGTCCAAGTGTTATATTTGGTTATTTATTAAAATCCCCTTTTGGGGGAGAAGGCTTGATTGTTAGTGTGGACGATCTAGAGACATAATTAGAGGGCATGTATGGTTAGGTTCCATTTGTATACTTGGCAAAATTTGGCATATCTTAACCAAACCCTTTGCATGGGCTCACCGTGAATTTGTATGGTCTGGAGAAGCTTACTTGTCTTATAGTTTAGGTGCTTTATCTGTCTTTGGTTTCATCGCTTCTTGTTTCATCTAGTTAAATAATACTGCCTATCCTAGTGAATTTATGGACCCACCAGACCAGAAGCTTCTCAAGCTAAGGCATTTACTTTTCTAGTTAGAGACCAACATCTTGGGGCTAACTTGTGATCTACCCAAGGATCTACTGGTTTAGGTAAATATCTAATGTGGTCTCCAACCGAAGAGGTTATTTTTGGAGGGAAACAATGAGTTTTTGGGATCTCCGTGCTCCTTGGTTGGAACCTCTAAGAGGTCCCAATGGTTTGGACTTGGGTCAGCTAAAAAAAGACATACAACCTTGGCAAGAATGATGTTCGGTAGAATATATAACCCATGCTCCTTTAGGTTCTTTAAATTCTGTTGGTGGCATTGCTACCGAGATCAATGTAGTCAATTATGTTTTTCTTAGAAGTTGGTTGGCTACCTCTCATTTTGTTCTAGGATTCTTCATATTTGTGGGTCATTTGTGGCATGCAAAAGGGCCCATGCAGCTGCAGCAGGATTTGAAAAAGGAATCGATCATGATTTGGAACCTGTTCTTTCTATGACCCCTCTTAGCTAAGACTTTTTAGCTATGAATTTCTTATACTTATGTATATATTCATTCTACTTTTTTCTATTCTAGCTCATCAAAGTGAGATAGCCAAGACATTCCCTTTTATGATAGTGGATCAGACCAAATCAATAAAGAAGCAAATTTATTTAACAAAAAAAAACAAAAGGAGAGAGGGGGATTTGAACCCCCGATAGTTCTTTGTTCAAAACTATACCAATTTTCAAGACGGGAGCTATCAAGCACTCAGCCATCTCTCCGATGGGTAATATGTATTTTTATTACTATGAATAGAACATAACCATATGAGGTGATACACTAACTATCTGTACTGTAGAAACATCCTAGATGCGAATCTATATTTCTATGTATTTATCAATATACTGTATGTATACATGAATACATATACACATAATCCACTATGTCTGTTTGTGGAGTAAATACTAAACTCCCCCTGACCATATGCTCGAATAAAAAAAAAGTGTAATAAGTTCTAAAGAATCAATTGATTCACGGTCGAATCCCTACATGATTTTACTAAGCGAGGGATCAAATGAAATGGTATAGTTTATAGTTCATTTGTTGGTAACTTGGAGGATTACAAAAATGACTATTGCTTTCCAATTAGTAGTTTTTGCATTAATTGTGACTTCATCAATCTTACTTATTAGTGTACCCATTGTATTTGCTTCTTCTGATGGCTGGTCAAGTAACAAAAATGTTGTATTTTCAGGTACATCATTATGGATTGGATTAGTCTTTCTAGTAGCTATCCTTAATTCTCTTATTTCTTGAATTTCTTTGGATCCAGAAATGCCAATCCTTTTTTAAAAAGTATTGTGAAAGACACTAATATTCAATCTGAAGTATCTGAGTTCTGGCCCTACGCAAATATGATCCAGATGCATATATGATATATCATATATGCATGGACATATGCATGTGTATTAGAAAGGAAGAAAATGCAGATATGGTCAAATGGTAAAATTTCTCTTTGCCAAGGTGAAGATGTGGGTTCAATCACCACTATCCTCCCATAGTGAAGTAATATACTTCTTAATAAAACTTCAATTTAAGAAAAAATTTGGTATAGTTGACTACAATAGTATCGTAGTTCTATCTTCCTGCTTTTTATCTCCCATCCCAACAAAAAATGTTGTGGAGATAGGATTTGAACCCGTGACTTCAAGGTTATGAGCCTTGAAAGCTACCAAACTGCTCTACTCAGAGCTAAAGAACTAGGAACTAATAGACGAAGAAAGATTAGATATGCCTCTCTACCATATCTATACAAATAGAATAGTCTATTTATACAGAACGGTAAAGAGGGCCCCTCTATGATCTATGATCATAGAGATTTATACAAATATGAAACACTATTTTCACCTTTACCAACTTGATCTTATTGTGCTTGGTAACAAACATTCATGAACCATTATGTGGTGGGGATTGCAATTTTCTATGAATTTCCCATTTTTCACTCAATGATAGAACTTTGCTCATTTCTTTTTTTGAAGATCGATGAATCAAATGAAATTTCTATTCCAGTTTCTACTGTTTCATCCCCCTATGGATCAAACCTTTTTGCTATAATGTTTAGTTCCTATTATTATCAATGATAGAGTTTGGGTCCTAGATGTAAAAAAAAAATAGAAGAAGGTCGATCTCCCTCCCTCTACATTTAAAGAAATGAGATTGTTGTTGATATAGTACATAAAAAAAAATAAATTAACCAAATTTTCCAGATGTAGAGGAAATCAAGAAAGTGCATAAGTAAATATATAACCTATAGAAAAGTGCGCTAATCCAACCAATCTTGCTTGGACAATGGAAAGAGCCACTGACTTATCTCTCCACCAAATGAAATTAGCCAAAGGTGTGTGTTCATAAGTCCATGCTAAAGTTTAAATCAATTCTTGCCAATATCCACAATAGGAAATCAAGAACATAAATCCAGTAGCCCAAACAAGATGTCCAAATAAAAACATCCATGCCCACATGGATAAACTATTCATACCATAAGGGTTATATCCACTGATAAGTTGTGAAGAGTTCAACCATAGATAATCTCTAGACCATCCCATCAAATAAGTGGAGGATTCATTAAATTGTGAAAGGTTACCCTGCCATAATGTGATGTCTTTCCAATGCCAATAAAAAGTCACCCATCCACTGGTATTTAACATCTAGAATCCTTTTTATCTGGCATAGCTTAGAACCACGTGCATCTAAAGCACCATTTACTAAAATCAATGTAGTTGTGTGCAAACCTAGAGCAATACCATGATGGACCAAGAAATCTCCAAGACCTATTGTTAAGAAGAGTGAATTACTATTCTCATTAATAGCATTCAACTAGCCGAGTAACCATATGTTTTGATCCGCATTGAATGTTGGGCCATTGGTTGAAGATAAGAGTACATTAGACCCATGTGAATTCTTACCATGAGAAGATTGTATCCATTGGACAAATATGGGTTTGATCAAGATTTGTTTTTTGGGAGTACCAAAAGCAAGCATGATGTTGTTATGAACATAAAGTCCCAACGTATGGAATCCGAGAAATAGGCTGGCCCAACTTAAATGAGATATGATAGCTTCTTTATGGTCTAACATTCTTGCTAATACATTATCCTCATTTTGTTCCGAATTATAATCTCTAATGAAGAATATAGCTCCATGAGCAAAGGCTCCCATCATGATGAATCCTGTGATGTATTGGTGATGAGTATATAATGCAACTTGAGTAGTAAAGTCTTGTGGTATGAATTCATAAGCATGCAAAGAGTACATGTGTTGAGCTACTAAAGAAGTAATAACCCCTAAAGAGGCTAGAGCAAGACCTAATTGAAAATGAATCGAATTGTTGATTGTGTCAGAAAGGCCATTATGCCCACGTCCTAATCAACCCCCCAGGGGAATATGTGCTTCTAAAAGATCTTTGATACTGTGCCCAATCCCAAAGTTAGTTCTATACATATGAACAACAATGAGAAAAAGAAATGCAATAGCTAAGTGATGATGAGAAATATCGGTCAGCCATAAACTTTGCATTTGTGGATGAAATCCTCCAAGAAGGGTTAGAATGGAAGCTCCCACCCCCTTGGAGGTATCAAATAAATGACTGTTGGAATCAGGATTTTGTGCATAAAGATTCCACTGATTGGTAAAATGTGGTTCCAATCCTTGGGGATGTGGTAATATGTTTAAGAAATTATTCCATCTGACATACTCCCCCTTGGATTCGAGAATAGCGACATGAACTAAATGTCCTACCCAAGCCAAAGAACTTACTTTGAAAAGTCCTGACAAATGATGATTGAGATGAGATTCGGCATTTTTAAACCAGGAAACGCTTGGTCTCCATTTTGGTTGTAGGTGTAACCAACACGCTATTAAAGATATATTAGAAAGACCTAATAGAAAAAGAGCTCCAGTATAAAGATCTTTATTGGTGCATAATCCAATTGTATACCACCACTGATAAAGACCGGAATAAGAAATATTCACGGGGCCAATAGCACCTCCTCGAGTAAAGGCCTCTACGGTGGGTTGACCAAAATGAGGATCCCAAATTGCATGAACAATAGGTCTTACATGTAAAGGGTCCTATATCCATGACTCCAAATTTCCTTGCCAGGCTACATGAAACAAATTTTCGGACATCCACAGAAAGATTATTGCTAATTGCCCAAAGTGAGAATCAAAAATCTTTTGATAAAGACGCTCCTCAGTAATATCATCAAGTCATGTGCGGTAGCAATACCAAACCAAAAATGATGAGTAGTGGGGTCCTAAGCTAAACCTTGGCTAAACCTTGGAAATCCAAATGCCATAATGCCTTTCAAATCCTCCTAGCCATTATCCTACTGTAATAATTCTCACTAAGAAGAATGCCCATGTTGTGGCAATTCCACCCATAAGGTAATGGGTTACTCCTATAGTGCATCTTTGTATAGTGCTCAAGGCTCCAGGCTGAGTAGTAGGAGCAACTTTTAATTTGTTATGAGCCCAAATGATAGATTCAATGAGTTCTTGCCAATAACCACGGCCACTAGATAGAAACATTAAACTAAAAGCCCAGACAAAATGAGCACCTAAGAAAAAAAGACCATATGCAGATAATGAAGAACCATAAGACTGAATTACCTGAGATGACTGTGCCCATAAGAAATATCGTAACCACCCATTAATAGTAATGGAACTTTGTGCAAAGTTTCCTCCTGTGATATGGGTTACCACTCCTTGATCACTTATAGTGCCCCAAATATCTGACTGCATTTTCCGACTGAAATGGAATATTACTACCGAAATTGCATTGTACATCTAGAATAGACCTAAGAAGACATGAACCCAGGTAGATACTTGACATGTTCCTCCTCTTCCAGGCCCATCACAAGGGAAACAAAAACCAAGATTTTCTTTATCAGGTATCAAATAAGAATTGTAAGCAAATAGAATACCTTTCAGTAGTATCAATACAGTCACATGGATGATAAATTCATGAATGTGATGGACCAAAAAGTCTACAGTTCCTAATGGAATAGGTAACAAAGCTACTTTGCTGCCTACTGTTTCTAATTCATCACCTTCCCAAGTTAAGCTGGTACTTGTTGTTGCACTAGGAGCTGTTACACCTGGCACTAAAGCATGGTTGTTTTGTACCCATTGAGCAAAGATGGGTTGGAGTTGTATAGAGGTATCTGAAAACATATCTTGGGGATGCCCTAAAGCACTCATGATATCGTTATGAATATATAAGCTAAAACTGTGAAACCCTAGAAATGTACATGCCTAGTTAAGATGTGATACAATTGCATCACGGTGCCTAAGGACACGATCTAATAGATCATTGTATTGAGTAATTAGATTGTAATCTCTTACCATAAAAATAGCTGCATGTGCAACAACACCAACTATGAGAAATTCGCCGATCCACATATGATAAATGCAGCATCTTTACATTCTTCTTCAAGGAATTTGTGGGCGAAGAGGATCCTCGGGATCATGCCTATATTGACTCCGGGGTACCGCTGGTCGAAGGCCGCCTTCATTCTTCGGCCTAGTTCTCCCAGCATCTTCATCCAGAACTTTTCGGATAGTTCCGTGCTGATGAATAGCCTCCCCGTCTTCGTTGCAAGCCTGAGATAGTCATTCATATAAAGCAATATATCTTTCATATTCTCACATGAAAGGCATTCGAGATCCCGGTAGGCTTCATTTTGGGCCAGGGTTGACCCTTGCGTTGGATCTTCTAATGAAAATATCCTCCTCATTTGGGAGAGGATATTTTGAGTGCCAGCTCTTCCTTCTCCTGCAATAATGGTGGCTTGGTACTTATTCCCGTACTGCATGCGCCACTGCACCCAGGCGAGTCTTTCGGCCTCGCCTAGCAAGTTCTCGATATACTCAATTTTGTCTCTTGTGTCCGTGAATCCTAAGCCTGCAATGTGGTTCCTTGTGATGGCCTCCCACCGAGAGAACGCCTCATCGAAGAGACCAAGCTGCTTGGGGATTACAAACATTGCTCCGCTATTCTGTTGAGCAGAAGGTAGGGTCCATATTTCATTGTTGAAGCCCCTCTGGAACCTTCCTTGGCTCTGTTGCTCAAATGTGGGCGTCATCCGGGATGTTGACGGGGCTGTGTTTGTGGCTGGCGAGTAGCCCGGGGGACCCATTGCAGTATCTTCTGGAGGCATATATAGACGGTGTGGGGATGCCGCTGAGGTTATTGTACTTGCATACAATTACTCAGTTAACTTTCTCAGCGCTGGATATTCCATATCCAGCTCAGCTTCACATCCTGTAGCTATTATATTAGTTATGGGAGTAGTGCAGGTGTTACCTTCCTCCTGCTGGAAGGGGTTGTCGTATGCCTCTTCGTCATCAGGGTATACATCCCATTTTATCGCAAGGGACGGATAGTCCAGGTCTCCCTCCAAGAATTCCTGGTTTAGAAGCCGATGAAAATAGCTTTCATTATCGCTCCCTTCATCTTGTGCTGCTTCGTCTATTAGGACGGCGAGTAAATGAGTGGCTTTGAGCTCCTCCTCGTGGCTATGGACTTCCTCATCTTGTTGGATGTAACACGACCTCCTGTGTGTTACCGCTGGCTTGTATCCTCTGAATCATAGGGAAATGCTCCCATCTAGGAGGCTTCTGCTTGTCACCTCTTCAGGTTGTGTTGAGGTGAGCACCTGGGTTGGTCGCACAACCTAGCTTCGTCCTTGTAGTGCTCCAGCCGAGTATCTGCATCCCAGGAGGGCGTGTACGCCGTGGTTTGCCAAGTTGTCCATGACCCCTTGAATTTCGTAGGCGAAGCCTACGTTTGGGGTATTTGACAGCCGTCCGACCAATCCTCTGGTAATGAGCATATTGGATTCCCCATTTTGCCAGTTCTCATATCCTTTGGTCAGGATAGAGACTTGGAGATTCCTGTAAAAATCCCCAATGGTTAGCATTATGTCTGGTATGACATAAACCAACTGACTACCTTTAGCCAGATCGACTTCCATCGTGGCCAATATGGCCTGATCTCCTACTCATCGATCGTCTCGGAAGACAATCAGTGCTAATGTCCCGACCTCCTGTCGGTGTAGTGTCTGGATCCGGAGCTACAGTACCCCGTGGTGTATATACTGCATTCCGCTTCTCTACAGTTGGTGGTAGCTCTCCTCTTGGATGAAGGAAAGGTCCACTTGATCATTGTTGACACACAGGATCGACTCCTCCGATCTGTGCATGTACACCTTATGGTGTACATCATCCCTTCGGGAGTGATATAGAATCTCCGCCGGGACGATTGTAGCTCTCTCCCACATTGATAGTTTCAATTGTACCTGCGGATCGAGTTGTTGTTCCAAGGTATGTTGTGGGGTGCTCCGCCCCATGAGGAACTGTCCCACCCTTCTTGTTGCTTGCTGGGCGGTATAAAGGCGTTTATGATTTCTCCTGTATCCCCGAATTTGATCTTCGAAGAGTGGGGATATTGTTGACGTTGACGGTTGCTCCAAGGTCAACTGGGTGTTTGGTATTGTCGTCATTAGCCTTCAAGTTTCTCCTGCTCCTCCTTGAGTATGTCGGAAGGGTTTTTGAAAACCCACAGACTTCCTTGGGCCTCCTGCGGCCTCTGGGCGATGCAGCTTTGCTCAAGCTGATGTAGAAGCCTTTTTACCTGAATTAGGTCTTCACTTGAGTTCAATGATAGTGCTAGACTATCTTCTTCCGGCCGCCGAGGTAGCCTGGTTGCTTCAAGCACAAGTTCCCTGGCTTCTTGTTTTGTGAAAGGTCTGCTGTCCAATATAACAGTTGTAAGGTGTTTAAGAGAGTCTTCTAGTCCTGAGACCTCTCGTGTGATGTTCTGGCATAGTTCAAGTACTTGTTTAAAGTTCTTTAAGTGCACTCTTGATGACAGGCAAGTTTTGTCATAAATTACAGCAAGATTATGTGCTAACTGATTTGTTGTAACTTTAGATGTAGAAGCAAGGTCAAGGTATTCAAGACTAGAGGTTCGGGAATGCTCATACCATTCTTGAATAGATTTTTCCCATGCGTCAGACATATAAGCTTAATTCATAATTACCAAAGCCATCCTAGAGGCAAGTTCCAGATTAGGAAGAGACTATACTGAAATCACACAGGCGTGCCCTTGGGCTTACAACAGGCCTCATGCCTCAATTGTCAAGTTAGGGCCTATTCTTTTTCTCAGTTAAGTCGTGACTTAATCAGCATAATACCATGAAGGACGAGAATTCGTAATTTATGAATTCAACTAAAGTCTTAACACGGTAATAAAGAACAGGAAATGGTAAGAACAAATCGTTACCTCATACTCTTAGCACCTTGACCTCTAAGGTGTTTACGCTGCCATATCTTTAACAAGCTCTGATACCATGTGGTTCTCCGTCGTATGTGTGCGATGCTCTCGGTGATTTTTAAGTAGAAATTATAGGATTTGAGGCAAGAACAACAAGAAATAAGAAGAGATATGGGAAGAACTTCAGATTCTTATTGCTCTAATGGATTTCTGGTCGTGCTTACAATGGTGCTGCCGTCCTCCTTATATAGAGGGCGGGCTCAGCTGCTACAGTGTACAGCGCTGCTACATGAGAGAAGAAATTATTCTATCTCCATAGAATTTTGAATCAGAGCTTTCGATCTTTGTTTATTCTTCATAGTAATAATATCTCTGAGCTTGCAATGATAACTTAGTATATCCACTATATGATTATTAACTAAAATATGTCTATGATTAACTGATTGCCTAGCTTTTGGAATAGTCAAAGCCATACCCAATCAAAAAAGGATGTTATCCAAATGCATCTCAAGTAGTTGTAATAAAACTTGACCTGTTGACCCTTTGGCTTTTCCAGCAATATGTACATATCTAAGTAATTGTCGTTCTGTCAAACCATAATGAAAAGAGATGATTTTGAGGTCCTTATACTCATTATGCCTAGCATTGAATGTGGATTGGGTATTTACCCTATCAATTATCAAATCAACGGTAGGTTTTCTATTCGGCACTTAAATTTGCACTAAATCTAAATCAGACTGAATCAAACCAAATAAAATATATGTAAGGCTATTGTTCTCTTGTTCCTCAAATCTATGGAGTAAGACATTGATTTTTCATCTCAATAAGATCAATTATGTTCATTGTATAATTGCTTCTTTTGAAAAGCATTGGCTCACGTGTAAATGAGATGCTCTACCTAACTAAGCATAGCCCTTGCCCTTGTCATAGATATCTTAACAAATGGATAATTTCTTGTCAAGATGGACAGTCCATGATCCCACATCGTATGATAGCTTTGCAATTGGTTTACTATTTTAACAAATTGGAATTGCTTAGAAATACTATTCTATCTATAATCCTCAAAGTGATGGGTCTTTTGTGGTGATAAATGACCTACTTAATTTAGTGGTTAGAGTATTGCTTTCATACGGCTGGAGTCATTGGTTCAAATCCAATAGTAGGTAGAACTTATTAAATACCGGAGTGGAGTAAATGGTATCTAAAGTCAATGGTATCTAATAAGTTTTTCTACCCATCTTCTTTTTCTTGGTTTCATTGTATTATATTAGACTTGATTGTGTTCAATTGGTGGAATCAAAATGTAATAATTCTTTTGAAGATTTTGATGTATTTTGTTGACTAGGAGGAAATAACATCGATAGCCTCTACTCATGTCATAGCTCATCTAAGAGCTAGATTGGCCTCAATTGCTTGTCTTTTACCCTCAGCTCTACTCAAGTTAGCTTCAGCCATTTCAAGAGCTTGTTGAGCTTCTTGTGGATCAATGTCAGTACTCATCTCCACATCATTTCCTAAATTGGTGATCTCATTATTACCTATTCTAGCAAAACTGCTCATCAGAGCCATCGTTAACCATTGGTCATTGAGGTGTATTCTCAAAAGACCTATATCCACAGCCATGGCAATAGAAGTGTGGTTTGGTAATATGCCAATTTGCCCACTATTAGTAGATAAAATTATTTCTTTTACTTCTGAATCCAAAATAATTCGATTAGGAGTCAATACACAAAGATTTAAGGTCATTTATTGCTCTCCACTTCTAAATTTATAGCTTTTGCAGTAGCTTCATCGATGTTACCCACCAAATAAAAGGCCTGTTTGGGAAGACTATCTAATTCTCCTGCAAGGATGAGTTGAAACCCCCTAATTGTTTCTACGAGACCAACATATTTACTCGGAGAACCAGTAAATACTTCTGCCATGAAGAACGATTGTAATAAGAAATGTTTAATTTTTTGCACTCTTACTATAGTTAATCGATCCTCTTCGGATAATTCATTCAACCCCAGGATAGCTATAATGTCCTGAAGTTCTTTGTAACGTTGTGAAGTTTGCTTAACTTTTTGTGCAGTTTCATAATGTTCTTCGCCAATGATTCGAGGCTATAACATAGTTGACATTGAATCTAAAGGATCTACTGCTGGATAAATACCCTTGGTAGCTAATCCTCTTGATAGTACAGTAATAGCATCTAAATGTGCAAATGTCGTGGCAAGAGCTGGGTCGGTCAAATTGTCTGTAGGTACATAAACTTCTTGGCTAGAAGTTATAGATCCCTCTTTAGTAGAAGTAATTATTTCTTGCAAAGAACCCATTTCTGTACTAAGAGTGGGTTGATAACCCACTGCAAAAGGCATTCTACCCAATAAGGCGGATACTTATGACCCTTCTTGGACAAAATGAAAGATGTTATTGATGAATAGAAGCACATCTTGTTCATTAACATCCCAGAAATATTCTGCCATGGTTAGGGCAGTCAAACCAACTCTCATACAAGCTCCCAGTGGTTCATTCATTTGACCATAGACTGGAGCTACTTTGGATTCTGCAATATTTTTTTCATTAATCACTCCAGATTCTTTCATTTCCATGTAGAGATCATTTCCTTCATGAGTATGTTCACCTACTCCACCAAATATAGATACACCTCCATGAGCTTTGGCAATGTTGTTGGTCAATTCCATGATGAGTACTATTTTACCCACACCAGCTCCCCCAAATAGCCCGATTTTCCCCCCACGATGATAAGGAGCTAAAAGATCCACCACTTTAATCCCTATTTCAAAAACTGATTATTTCATATCTAATTGTATAAAAGTGGGCGCAAATCTATGAATAGGAGATGTTGTGAGAGTATCCACAGGACCTAAATTATCAACGGGTTCCCCAAGAATGTTGAAAATTCGTCAGAGAGTAGCTCCGCCAACTAGAACACTTAGAGGAGTTCCTGTGTCAACCACTTCCATTCCTCTCATCAGACCATCTATAGCACTCATAGCTATAGTTCTAACTCGATTATTTCCTAATAATTGTTGTACCTCACAAGTCACATTAATTTGTTGACTGGTAGTATCTCGACTTTTAACTACCAAAGCACTATAAATATTAGGCATCTTTCCTGGGGGAAAAGCGACATCTAGTACTGGGCCAATAATTTGGGCGATACATCCTAAGTTTTTTTCTTTAGGCACAGAAACCACAGGACCAGAAGTAGTAAGATTGATTTTCATAATCATAATAAAGTGAAATATGTCAAAATTTACTTTGGACTAGTATCCAATAAAAAAAATGTCCGATAGGAAGTCGATCGGCTAATTGAACAAGAAATAAATCGAAGTTAGCACTGGATTTAGTTGGCATCGCCCAATGGAATTCAATTCCATTGTTTACTCATTGAATTATTCAATTTTCAAGTTCAACCAATCCTTTTTTTAGTATTTTAATATAAAGTAGATGAATATGAATCATGAGTAAGTTAAGTATGTTTCATTTTTCTATCATTATAGAAAATATCATCCCTATTAGATTATATTATCTATGAAATTCCAACCTGAACTCCATTTAGGATTTATTATTTTGATCTCATTGTTCATTGTTTTTTGCATATACATTTCTGCCTATTCTTGTTTTATGCCTTTTCATGGATGAATTATGGCTATTTTCACATCCTAGGATTTACATATACAACATATATCACTATCAAGAGTGTTTTATTAATTAATATTTATATATTTAATGAAAAATAAGAAGAGGATCAACTCAATTATAAACTTACAAAACAAGGATTGGCTTGCACCATATATAGCAAAGAGTATGCAATAATGATGTATTTGGTGAATCAAATACATTACATAGTCTAATAACCAACCATTTGCTAATTAGTTGATAATATTAGTTGAATTTTTTGACAGAATTTTCTTAAGGGTTTCATTCACGTCTAATCCATATCGAGCAGACCTTGTCGTTGTGAGAATTCTTAGTTCATGAGTTGTAAGGAGGGACTTATGTCACCACAAACAGAGACTAAAGCAAGTGTTGGATTCAAAGATGGTGTGAAATATTATAAATTGACTTATTATACTCCTGACTATGAAACCAAAGTTACTGACATCTTGGCAGCATTCTGAGTAAGTCCTCAACCCGAGGTTCTACCCAAAGAAGCAGGAGCTGTGGTAGTTGCCGAATCTTCCACTGGTACATGGACAAATATGTGGACTGATGGACTTACCAGTCTTGATCATTACAAAGGATGATGCTACCACATCGAGAGCGTCGTTGGGGAGGAAAACCAATATATTGCTTATGTAGCTTATCCTTTTAGACCTTTTTGAAGAAGGTTCTGTTACTAACATGTTTACTTCCATTGTAGGTAATGTATTTGGTTTCAAAGCTTTACGAGCCCTACGTCTGGAGGATTTATGAATTCCTCCTTCTTATTCTAAAACTTTCTAGGGCCCACCTCATGGTATCCAAGTTGAAAGAGATAAGTTGAACAAGTACGGCTGCCCCCTATTGGGATGCACTATTAAACCAAAATTGGGGTTATCCACAAAGAACTACGGCAGAGCAATGGACTTGATTTTACCAAGGATGATGAAAATGTGAATTCCCAACCATTTATGCATTGGAGATACCATTTCTTATTTTGTGCTGAAGAATTTATAAAGCACAGGCCGAAACAGGCGAAATCAAGGGACATTAATTGAATGCTATTGAGGGTACATGGGAAGAAATGATCAAAAGGGTTGTATGTGCAAGAGAATTGGGAGTTCCTATCATAATGCATGATTACATAATAGGAGGATTCACTGCAAATACTAGCTTGGCACATTATTGTCGCGATAATGGCCTACTGCTTCACATCCATTGCGCAATGCATGCAGTTATTGATAAACAGAAAAATCATGGTATGTATTTTCATGTACTAGCTAAAGCATTACCTATGTCTGTTGGAGATCATATTCACGCTAGTACAATAGTAGGTAAATTGGAAGGGGAATGTGAGATAACTTTGGATTTTGTTGATTTATTACGTGATGATTTTATTGAAAAAGACTGAAGTCGCGGTATTTTTTTAACTCAAGATTGGGTCTCTATATCAGCTTCAGAGGGTATTCATGTTTGGCATATGCCTGCCCTAACCGAAATTTTTGGGGATGATTCCGTACTATAGTTCGCTGGAGGAACTTTAGGGCACCCTTGGGGAAATGCACCTGGTGCGGTAGCTAATCGGGTGGCTTTGGAAGCTTGTGTACAAGCTCGTAATGAGGGATGTGACCTTGCTCATGAAGGTAATGAAATTATCCATGAAGCTAGCAAATGGAATCCTGAGCTAGGTGCTGCTTGTCAAGTATGGAAGGAGATCAAATTTGAATTTGCACTAGTAGATATGTCAGATCACGATAAGAGAAAACAATTTGGTAATTCCTGTTTGTTCTCCTAATTTTAATTAACCTCGGCCCAATCTTTTCCTAAAAAGGATTGAGCCGAATAAAATGGAATATCCTATAAATCCTATATATTATGTATTTTCATATATCTTTGATATGTACAAATCTTACTATACTATATAGAAGATGCAAATACAAAAGACTAAACAACTCAATACTTCTATCGTTTGATCCATAATGAATTCTCATAATTAATTCTATGCATCATTGGATTGATGGATTTTTAGATTCCACAATTTTATTTCAAACCATAAATCAAGCCAAGCCAGGAGGTGAGGGCTTCCTCGACCTATCCTCTAATATAATATTGTATTTTTTGTTCTATGTTAGAATAGAGACTTATTATTTGATTATATGATACAAAATCATATGAGAATAAATTCTTCACTTTGTAGGAAGAAATAATTCTATCTTTCGATGAAAGATTTATTTGTACATGACATGAGAGAAACTTCTTTTTATATTTCTAATTTAGGAAAATATTCTATCAATATATATATATTAGAAAGAAATGATACTCTGAATTTACCAAAAAAAAAGAATAATTTCTTTCAATACTCACTCGTTGTTAGTTAACAGTTAACAATCCTAATGACAGAATCCATATGCTTCATTTTGCTAGAAAATCAATCAATCAAATAGTAAAATGTAAAATGATTATTCATCGAATGACTATTCCTTTATTGTATTTTCATAAAATGGGGGCAGGAAGACTCTATGGAGAAATGGTGGTTCAATTTGATATTGTCTAATGAGAGGTTAGAAGATAGGTATGGGCTAAGTAAATCAACGGATAGTCTTGATGGTATTGGGCATACCCCTAGAAGTGAAGACCCCATTCTAAATGATATGGAGAAAAACATTCTTCTTAGTTGAAGTGATAGTGGCAGTGATAGTTATAGCTTCAGTAATGTTAATTATTTATTGGAGATCAGGAATATTTTTGGTTTGATCTCTGATAACACTTCATTAGTTAGGGACAGTAATGGCGACAGTTATTTTGTATATTTTGATATTGAAAATCAGATTTTTGAGATTGACAATAAGAATAATAGTTTTTTCTGAGTGATCTAGAAAGTTTTTTTATAGTTATTTGAATAGTGGGTCTAAAAGTAAGAATAACTACTACATCGATTAAATTTATAGTATTATTTGGACTGTAAATGTAAGTATAAGTGTAAGTAGTAGTGAAAGTGGGAGTTCTAGTATAAGTACTAGTAGTAATGGTAGTGATTTAAATATAAAAGAAAGATCTAACAATTTTGATATAAACAAAAAAAACAAATATTTATGGGTTCAATGTGAAAATTGTTATGGACTAAATTATAAAAAAAAATTTAAGTCAAAAATGCATATTTGTGAACATTGTGGATATCATTTGAAAATGAGTAGATCAGATAGAATTGAACTTTTGATTGTTCTGGGAACTTGGGATCCTATTGATGAAGCTATGGTTTCTATGGACCCTAAATAATTTCATTCAGAGGAGGAACCCTATATAGATCGTATCGATTCTTATCAGAGAAAGACAGGTTTAACTGAAGCTGTTCAAATAGGCATAGGTCAACGAAATGGTATTCCTATGACAATTGGCATTATGGATTTTGTGTTCATGGGAGGTAGTATGGGATCCATAGTGGGTGAGGAAATCACTCGTTTGATCGAGTATGCTACTAATAAATCTCTACCTGTCATTATTGTGTGTGCTTCTGGAGGAGCATGCATGCAAGAAGGAAGTTTGAGCTTGATGCAAATGGCTAAAATCTCTTCTGCTTCATATAATTATCAATCAAATAAAAAGTTATTCTATGTATCAATCCTTACATCTCCTACAACTGGTGGAGTGACGGCAAGTTTTGGTATGTTGGGAAATGTCATTATTGCTGAACCTAATGCCCACATTGCATTTGTGGGTAAAAGAGTAATTGAACAAACATTGAATAAGACAATACCTGATGGTTTACAAGTGGCTGAATATTTATTCCATAAGGGCTTATTTGACCTAATCATACCATGTAATCCTTTAAAAGGTGTTCTGAGTGAGTTATTTCAACTTCACAGTTTCCTTCCTTTGAATCAAAATACAAAAAAAGAATAGTAACTTAATTTAGTTTTCTATTAGACCCCTTGCACTTATTAACTAGTTAATATTAGTTATAATAGATATAGTTATCATAAGACCTCTTTATATTTATAAGAGGTACAAATAGTAATCAAGGTACTCATTCTATGATAGATCTTAACTTACCCTCTTTTTTTGTGCCCTTAGTAGGCCTAGTATTTTCGGCAATTGCAATGGCTTCTTTGTCTCTTTATGTCCAAAGAAATAAAATTGTCTAGATCCGATGGAACCAAATCTCATCAATTTATTTGAACACTGACTAAATTATAATACAGATATTTATTTAGTGTAATATGGTAGAATATGTGGCTTTTTCCGAACCTAAATGTTGTTATGTACGTAGATAGATAATATCTACATAAAAGTTAACGTATCTGACTAATTACTACTAATGCTTTAATGCTGCGTTTCGTATCCGAATAGTGCTAGTTGATGAGAGTTACTTCAGCATCAAGAAAAGTAAAGTAAATTTTGGGTTATTCTCTCAATTCCAATCGAATGCAACTGTATCTAATATAGTAAGTATGAACTGGAGTAAGTATGAACTGGCGATCAGAACATATATGGATAGAACTTATAACTGAGTCTCAAAAGACAAGTAATTTTTGCTGGGCCTGTATCCTTTTTTTAGGTTCACTAGGATTCTTAGTGGTTGGAACTTCCAGTTATTTTGGTAGAAATCTGATATCCGTATTTCCATCCCAGCAAATCCTTTTTTTTCCACAAGGGATTGTGATGTCTTTCTACGGGATCGCAGGACTATTCATTAGCTCCTATTTGTGGTGCACAATTTCGTGGGATGTTGGTAGTGGTTATGACCGATTCGATAGAAAAGAAAAAATAGTGTGTATTTTTCGTTGGGGATTTCCTGGAATAAATCGCCGCATTTTCTTCCGCTTCCTTATGAGAGATATCCAATCAATCAGAATGGAGGTTAAAGAAGGTCTTTATACTCGTCGTGTCCTTTATATGGAAATCCGAGGTCAAGGAGCCATTCCCTTGACTCGTACTGATGAGAATTTTACTCCACGGGAAATTGAACAAAAAGCTGCCGAATTGGCCTATTTCTTGCGTGTACCAATTGAAGTATTTTGAAAAATGAACGGAAGAAAAATTTTTCAGCATGAAGAAAAGAACTTGCTAACCCCTTTTATTTAATTGAAGTTTCTTCAAAATGCCCATTCGAGCAAAACATGTTATATTCTATGTTCCTATTTTGTTGGTGCAGTGGCCCATAGAATAAAACCAAAAGTAGAGAAAGTATATGGGGTAACTATAATAAAATGAACTATAAAAAAATGAAGAAGAAGGAATTTTTTGTATACCAAAACTATTTGTATGTGTACAAAATTCAACATAATTCTTTTATTTATACTAGTCAAAAAGTCTAATTCTCATTAAGTTAAGTGTGGATTTAAATGGATTTAAGGACTAAATTTTGACACAAAATGGAAAGAAATAGATCCGCAGCCTTGTTTGTTATATAACTCATACTTTGGAAAAATATCAGATAGAGTCAAAGATTGAAGCAACTTCATTACCAATTTCATAGATAAAAAAATGAAAAAAAGAGAAAGTATTGATTTCCTTCCCATATTTTGTATCTATAGTATTTTTGCCCTGGTGGGTCTCTCTCCCATTTAAGAAAAGTTTGGAACCTTGGATTACTAACTGGTGGAATAGCAGGCAATCCAAAACCTTTTTGAATGCTATTCAAGAGAAAAACATTCCAGAAAAATTCATAGAATTCAAAGAACTATTCCTCTTGGATGAAATGATAAAAGAGTACCCAGAGATACATATACAAGAGCTTCGTTTAGGAATACACAAGGAAATAATAGAATTGGTCAAAACACATGATGAATATCATCTCCATCTCATTTTTCATTTCTCCGTAAATGTAATCTGTTTTGTTATTCTAAGTGGTTATTTTTTTTCTGGGTAATAAAGAACTTGTCATTCTTAATTCTTGGGTTCAGGAATTATTCTATAACTTAAGTGACACAATAAAGGCTTTTTCAGTTCTTTTAATCACTGATTTATGGATCGGATTTCACTCAACCCATGGTTGGAAACTAATGATTGGTTCGGTCTACAATGATTTTGGATTGGCCCATAATGATCAAATTATATCTAGTCTTGTTTCCAATTTTCCAGTTATTCTAGATACAATTGTGAAATATTGTTTCTTCAATTATTTAAATCGTAGATCTCCTTCACTTGTAGTTATTTATCATTCAATGGATGAATGCTGAACAAATTAATGAATGAAGATGAAGAACTCATTTGGTTTCATAATATCAATTAAATGAGATTTTTTTTTGTGTATAAAGAAAGCATTTTCCATTTCACTTATTCGAATTCGAATTTTACTTATTCTTTTTATTTCTAGCTGTTCAAGGTATTTGTCCCATACTATACTCTATTCCAGTATAATTATTCCAATACAACAGCAGACTTCGGGGTAGGGAACTATACTAGACTAGCTACCTATCTAATTTATTTATTGTAGAAATTTCGCAATTAATGATTGGACCTTGCAAAATAGAAATACTTTATCTTGGGTAAAAGAACAGATGACTCAATCCATTTTTGTATCAATCATGATATATGTAATAAATCAAGCATCTCTTTCAAATGCATATCACATTTTTGCACAACAAGGTTATGAAAATCCACGAGAAGCAACTGGACAAATTGTATGTACCAATTGCCATTTAGCTAATAAGCCTATGGATATTGAAGTTTTGCAAGCTGTGCTTCCTGATACTATATTTGAAGAAATTATTTGAATCCCTTATGATATGCAACTGAAACAAGTTCTTGCTAATGGTAAAAAAGGGGCTTTGAATGTAGGGGCTGTTCTTATTATACCCGAGGGATTTGAATTAGCCCCTCCCGATCATATTTCTCCTAAGGTGAAAGAAAAGATGGGAAATCTATCTTTTCAAAATTATCATCCCAATAAAAAATTTTGTTGTAATAGGTCCAATTCCTGGTCAGAAATATAGTGAAATCATCTTTTTTATTTTTTCTCCCGACCTAGCTATGAAAAAAGACATTCACTTCTTAAAATATCCCACATATGTAGGTGGGAACAGAGGGAGGGGTCAAATTTATCTTGATGGAAGTAAAAGTAACAATACAGTCTATAATGCTACATCATCGGGTATAGTAAGCAGAATAGTACGTAAACAAAAATGGGGATATAAAATAACCATAGTTGATGCATCGGACGGACATCAGGTGGTTGATATTATACCTCCAGGACCAGAACTTCTTGTTTCAAAGGGTGAATTCATCAAGCTTGGTCAACCATTAACAAGTAATCCCAATGTAAGGGGCTTTGGTCAGGGAGATGCAGATATAGTGCTTCAAGATCCATTACGCGCTCAAGGTCTTTTGTTCTTCTTAGAATCTATTATTTTGGCACAAGTTATTTTGGTTCTTAAAAGGAAACAATCTAAAAAGGTTCAATTATACAAAATGAATTTCTAGATCGAGAGATTCCTTCACATTAAATTGTAAAAAAATAGTTTATACTATTTTTTGTGATGTCCGGAATTAATTACATGTATCCCATTCCTAGTAATGAACAATAAAATGCAAACAAATAAAAATAAAGTAAATACAGGGCAAGGACGGGATACATGAAACAAATACTTCTAGGAGGGATTGCTAGTATTCTTAATCTTCACAAGAAAAAGTATTTTCCACAATTATTCAATTAACTTAAGTATTAAATATTAATGGAATAAATAGTTCTAAGTAAAAAAATTTTAAGATTAAGAAATAAACATTTTGCCATTTCTATAATTTGATTATGTTGATTGGATTATTTTCCAATTTGTATATTATGGAATAGATCAAAATCTCTCTTGAAAAAGTAAGAACTCAGAGGGTTGAGACCCCTTTCAGTTCTTACTTTTTCATGTCTAAAATCCTGTTCATCCGATCACTACAGAGATGAACCCAACCCAGAATATGAACCATAAAAGAAAATAGCTATTGAACCGATCACAAGAATGCTAGTTACAGTACCTATCAGCCAAAGAGGAATCCTTCCAGTACTATCGGCCATTTTTCCCCATTTCTTCCACATTTTATCAAGTGGTCATTCTAGAGACAAAAATAGTCATGGATAGTTATGAAGATGGTATGCTTCCAAATAGGATAAGAGAATTCCTACTATTCTCTTTTTCTCAATTGAAGAAATAATTGGAAAATAAAACAGCAAGTATAAAATAAGTAATAAACCCCAGTATAGACTAGTACGATTCAACTTAACATTTTGCTCATTTGGGTTTGATTGTGTCATAGTTCTATAATTCAAATTAGGTTTATCGTTGGATGAACTGCATTGTTGATATTGACCCCAAAAATGAAACAGTAGGTATAGTTAGTCCATGAACAGCCAACCATCACACTGTAAAAATTGGATAGGTTCGATTTATGGTCATTGGGGGCCTCCTAAAAGGATCTACTAAATTCATTGAGTTGTTCCAAAGAATCAAAATGGCCAATTATTAATGGAATGCCCTGTCGGCTCTCTATGAAATATTCGTTTGGTCGAGGACTTCCAAACACATCGTAAGCTAAACTCGTACTTACGAATAACCAACCTGCAATGAATAGGGAAGGCATAGTAATACTATGAATGACCCAATATCGAATACTTGTAATAATATCTACAAAAGGATGTTCTCCCGTGCTTCCAGACATGCTGAGCTCCAAAAATTCTTGTACAGTCAAGAAGAGGAATCGATTTCATGAAAGATGGGATCAGTAAATAGAAAAGTACTGATATTTTATTTCATCTTTGTTTGTGAGATTGTCAATTTTGTACCAAAGGTGTGTTTCAAGTATACTAAATTAGTATAGCTATCCTTTGTTCGACACAGCAATGCTGTATCCCCAAACACTATAGAATTGCTTTCTTCTATTTTTTTCTTGTAAATGGATAATTGTATGTTATCCAATAGACCAATAAAATAAAAAATTCCTTATAATATAAGGTTTCCATTATTGACTTTGTAATAGAAAATAAAGATCTTGGTAAAGTGTGAGTCAATGGATTTTATAATTCATGAAAGATGAAAGATGTTATCATATTCGCACAATTCAATTATATTATATGTGAAATAGAAATTTTTTTTTATTTTATTAGGGTATAGGGTTAAAATTTTTTGTTCGAATCTTTTTATTTCAATTCAAGTAATTGGTTGGTCATACAATAAATATACAATAATACAGTACTAGTGTATTATTTGATGAAAAGAGAACAAAAAAAATAAGGTTTTAGGATAGATTGTAAGAAACCTTTTTCTTCTTATTCGAAATTAGAATATAATATTATGGGCAATTAACTAATAACTAAGCTTTACTATACTAAATCCAATGAATTAATGAATTCAGAATTCAAATAATTAAGTTGAGGTTAAAAAAAAAGTAAAGGTAATATCAGGCTGTTCACTCCAAACAAAATAGACTTACTCCTACTTAAAAAGAATAGAAATGATCAAAATTGAAATTATTTGCAAATCTTACCTAATTCCCTTTCCTTTACTTGATTTTGGAATCAATTTACACAACACACACAATTCTTATTACTATACTGAACCCAGGAATTAAAGAATGAACCTCTTCTCTTGATTCAGAATCGCAAGAGTGGTCGGTGTTACAGTTGATGACTTGATTTTCTTCTACCTATATGAATGGCTGTATCTTTTTTAGAGTCATCAATTCATTCATAATGACTAATGAATCAAGAACTTTCAATTCGAACTAATTCTGTCAATGGTGTTTTTTCTTACTGTCATATTCGGGAAAAAGAGAAACTTAGGTAAGTCTTTTATCAACCTATGTAGCAAAAAGAATATAACTAATTTCATTTTTTTCATGCTTTTTATAACTAGTTTTTTCGATTTTCTATTGGTTGCTTCAACTATAACCTCAGTTCTATTGATTAGTTTGAACAACATGCGACTTATTTGAAATTGAGTGACCAATTCATTAAATATTTCTTCAGAATTATGCGGGTATTGTATGATTCCCTTCCACATCAATTGCTAGTTATTAGTCATTGAGATTCATGGATAATTTAGATTAATATTTAGAGATAGATCTTACTTTTATTTCCTCAAAACAAACAAAACAAAAAAAAAATCAAAATGATTGAAAATTTTCCATTTGAAATCATCTTAGGTCTAATTCCTATTACTTTGGTAGGATTATTCATAACAACATATTTGCAATATAGACGTGGTGACCAATTGGACCTTTAATTGAGTAATATTAATTTTTTGATTGACCTCCCGCAATGCAAAGAGGAGGTCAAATTGAAATTGTAATTCAATTTCATTTTATTAAGTTATTTTATTGTAATTCATAATTGGGCATAAGATAAACAGAATCACGCTCTGTAGGATTTGAACCTACGACATCAGGTTTTGGAGACCCGCATTCTACCAAACTGAACTAAGAGCATTTCTTAGGTAGGGATGATAGGATTTGAACCCATGACATTTTGTACCCAAAATAAATGCACTACCAAGCTACGCTACATCCCTTTATTGTTGTACAGTATCATTGTACAAAATCCTTGTCTTGTTTTCCACTTGTTTTCTTTCATCTTCATATATTCATATAATAAAATAAAAGAATTTTATACATATGAGAAACTAACATCTTAAAAAAAATGAATACAAACGATCTTGAACTACAACATCTGATTTTCTATTGAGTAGCTGTTCGAGTAAGTCTTGAATGAGCCCCTCTAAAGGTGTTGCAATAAACAAATTTTTGTTTGACATCTCCGAGCTGTATATCCTTTTCTAACTTTGGTCATTGAATCAAATTAAACTTTAATGAATAACTAATTGATTTCTCTTCTTTCAGTCATTCTTTTTCTTCCCTCTTATATTCAATTAATAACAAAGTGGATTATTCTAGTATATAAAAAAAGAAATTCCCATGGGTTTTGCTACTATGACCTTCCCAACCATGATTTTTTATTCCTTCTAGACATTTGACCTGAAAATACTCAATTCTACTGACACTAAAAAAATAGTGGGTTTCGTCATTTCTATGGTTACTTCTTCAATTAAACGATATGGTCCTTTCTATACACCGGAGCCTCCTTTGTCATTTAATCAAATGTTATGTTAACTTGTATAGTTCATATCCTTTGGCTCTACCCATCAATTATACAGTAATACATCTTTTCACAAAAAGAACTATCTATATAGTGATGGTATTTAATTATGAAAATTGGCTAGGTATAGGTAGCTGACCCTCTTAGTCCGTTCTTTCAATAATAAGAGCATAATTGATTTTCTTATCTTAATAGTATTTCCTCCGCTTAATGGATAACCATTTGCTACCAATGGAGAATTGCTCCTCATCTCAAATCAAATCCATTTGCACTAATGGAAACCAAAAATTCTATATACCATATAGGTATATGATAGATCATCATTTTTAGATAGTAAATGGCCTTCTTCCAATCTATCCATTCTATTCGTTGGTACTGATCATTAATATTGGAAAATTTTTCTCATTTCTTTCTTCGAGCTCATGATCTGAATGAGTCGCAGATACACCCTCGTACATGTTCCTCGACGCTGAGGACACACTCAAAGAGCGGGGTATTTTATGACATTTCTGATTGGCTATCTTGTGTTTCTAATAAGTTGTTTAATAGTTGGCATATCGTAGATATGTATATCTAGAATAAGAATAGCTTGGTTTAGATTAATCTTAACTAGATCATTGATGATTATGAATCATTTCTATTTAATGTCAAATCAAAGAAAATATGAATTATGTTTTTGAAATGGATTTACACAAAATCACTAGTATTTGCATTTTCTACACTACAAGATCAACAATGCCATGAGCTTGGGCTTCTGTTGCTGACATAAAAGCATCTCTTTCCATGTCTTTAGAAATAACCCATAAGGGATTGCTGGTTCTCTGTACAAAAACCTTTGTGAGTGTTTCGTGAAGTTTCAGTATTTCTTCTGCTTCCAAGATAAATTTCCCAGCTTGTGCCTCATAAAAAGAACTAGCGGGTTGGTGAATCATAACCTTGATGATACTAATATAACACTATAAGGGGTTCTTCTATTTCACATGATTGGTCTAAAGCTAAAGTAAGGAATAAAAAATAAGAAGAAGAAAACAATAGAATTGAAAACTGTACAGGCATTTTTGTGCATTGCATATGGCTCTATAATGGAATTGAATTTACTGCCCACCTTCTCTCGAAGGATGAAGGAAATATAATCCATCTGATCTAAATTGTTGAATGATCCATTTGCCAACCTTCCTTTTGTAGGAGTAAAAAAAATACTATGATGGCTCTGCTGCTTTCTATATTTATCTTGTCTATGATTTAGCAATCCCAAAGTTTATTTTTTATAAGATCAAATAGGGAAAAAATGATCATTTTTTTTTATTTTCGTACTCTTTATTTCCTAATATGAATATTAGAAAGAAAAGAGACTTTTGGTTTGGAATAAAAAAAATGACTTCTGACGCTAAAATGTACTCCTGACACGTAAGATCAAATAGAAAATAACCATTGTTTCATACTACTATTTCGATATAAAACCTCATGTTATGAAAAAAACAAGAATGATTTGTTCATATCGAACTTGAGATGCCATGCTATTATTACTTAGAATTCATATTCGATATGGTGAAGGCATAGTTTTTTTATTTTTCAAAGAACAAACTCATTGGCGCCAAGTGTGAGGAAATGCTATATGTTTGGTAATTTCTCCTCCGACTAGAATTAAAAATCCCATTGAAGCAGCTAATCCCATGCATATTGTATACATATCGAGTGGCACAAATTGCATAGTATCATAAATGGCCATTCCTGGGATTACCCATCCACCGGGAGAGTTTATAAACAAATAAAGATCCCTAGTAGCATCTTCTATACTGAGATATACCATGAGACCAACAAGTTGATTTGAGACCTCATTATCAACGTCTTGGCCCAAGAAAAATAATCTTTCTCGATAAAGTTGGTTGATTAGGACAAAATTCTATCCCCCCAGAAATAGTATGTGCACCTTTGGATGCATATGATTTCTGGGGGGATAGAAGAGATGTATTTCCATGGGTTTACCTTGGTATTGTGTTCATACTATCATATTGAATGATCCTGGTCAATTACTTTCTATTCACATAATGCATATAGCTCTAGTTTCTGGTTGGGCCGGTTTGATGGCTCTATACAAATTAGTGGTTTTTGATCCCTCTGACCCCATTCTTGATCCAATATGGAGATAGGGTATGTTTGTTATACCCTTCATGACTCATTTAGGAATAAGCAATTCATGAGGTAGTAGGAGTATTTCAGGAGGAACTATAACGAATCCGGGTATTTGGAGTTATGAAGGTGTGGTAGGGGCACATATTGTGTTTTCTGGCTTGTGCTTTTTGGCAGCTATTTGGCATTGGGTGTATTGGGACCTAGAAATATTTTGTGATGAACGTATGGGAAACCCTCTTTGGATTTGCCAAAAATCTTTGGAATTCATTTATTTCTCTCAGGGTTGGCTTGCTTTGGCTTTGGCGCATTTCATGTAATAGGCTTGTACGGTCCTGGAATATGGGTGTCTAATCCTTATGGACTAACTAGAAAAGTACAATTTGTAAATCCAGCATGGGGTGCGGAATGTTTTGATCCTTTTGTTCTAGGAGGAATAGCCTCTCATCATATTGCAGTTATTACATTGGGCATATTGGCAGGTCTATTCCATCTTAGTGTTCGTCTGCCTCAACGTCTATACAAAGGATTACGTATGGCCAACATTGAAACTGTACTTTTTAGTAGTATTGCTGCTGTTTTTTTTGCAGCTTTTGTAGTTGCTGGAACTATGTGGTATGGTTCAACAACTACCCCAATTGAATTATTTGGGCCCACTCGTTATCAATGGGATCAAGGATACTTCCAGCAAGAAATATATCGATGAGTTGGGGTTGGAGTGGTTGAAAATCTGAGTTTATCGGAAGCTTGGTCTAAAATTCCCAAAAAATTAGCTTTTTATGATTATATTGGTAATAATCCGGCAAAAGGGGGATTATTCAGGGCAGGTTCAATGGACAATGGGGATGGAATAGCTGTTGGATGGTTAGGACACCCGATCTTTAGAGATAAAGACGAACATGAGCTTTTTGTACGTCGTATGCCTACTTTTTTTTGAAACATTTCGAGTATTTTTGGTAGATGTAGATGGAATTGTTAGAGCCGGCGTTCCTTTTAGAAGAGCAGAATCCAAATATAGTGTCGAACAAGTTGGTGTAACTGTTGAGTTTTATGGTGGCGAACTCAATGGGTCAGTTATAGTGATCCCACTATTGTGAAAAAATATGCTAGACGTGCCCAATTAGGTGAAATTTTTGAATTAGACAGAGCTACTTTGAAATCCGATGGTGTTTTTTGTTGTAGTCCAAGGGGTTGGTTCACTTTTGGGCATGCTTCATTTGCTCTGCTCTTCTTCTTCAGACACATTTGGCATGGTGCTAGAAACATGTTCAGAGATGTTTTTGCTGGTATTGATCCAGATTTGGATGCTCAATTTGAATTTGGAGCATTCCAAAAACTTGGAGATCCAACTACACGGAGACAAGCAGTATGATATAATGTTGTTTTGGGATCTTCTGTTTATACACACACACACACACACACACACACATATATATATATATATATATTCTATTTGATATAGTGTACTGAAGAAATTTGCACTTTTTTCATCATCCATTCTTTGATTCTTTCCTTTTGTAAATGATCCCCCTCTAAAAAAAATAGAAATAAAATAGGTGTGGAAGCTATAATTGTAAATTACAATCGAATCTATGGAAGCATTGGTTTATACATTTCTCTTAGTCTCAACTTTAGGGATAATTTTTTCACTATCTTTTTTGGAGAACCACCTAAGGTTCCAACGAAAAAAATGAAATGATTTTTCATTATCTTAATTGAAGTAATGAGCCTCCTATATAAATATAGGAGGCTCATTACTTCAATTAGTCCCCATGTTCCTTGAATGGATCTCTTAGTTGGTGAGAAGGTTGGCCAAAGGCGGTATATAACGCGTACCCAGTAAAGCTTACAAGTAAACCAGATATGAAGATGGCGACTATGGTTGCTATTTCCATTTTTAGATAATTTCAAGATCACAATGGATATACAATAAGATCATTTAATTGTTTATTTACAACTATAACGGAATGGTATAAAAGTCAATAGATTTTAACCAATGATTAAATAGGGTTTATAGCTACACAAACCATTGAGGATAATTCTAGATCTGGGCCAAGATGAACTGTTATAGGGGATTTATTAAAATCATTGAATTCGAAATATTGTAAAGTAGCTCCAAGCTGGGGGGTACTACACCACTTATGGGCTTGGTAATGGCTTTATTTGTGGTATTCCTTTCTATTATTTTGGAAATTTATAATTCCTCTATTTTACTGGATGAAATTTCAGTGAGTTAAGTTTTATAAGAACTATGAAGTCCTAGGTTTTCAATGAAAAAAATTACTTAAAACTCAGATTTATAGATTATTTTGGTAGTTCAATTGTGGAATTTATTTGTTTCAGTATTCCTGGAACATTAGTGTGTAACTTGTTATAATTGATCCTATTGGTAATACAGAGAAATGAGTCTATCATCTTTATTAAGATGATTCTACCCATCGGATATTATTTGATTTATTTTAGTATCTTGAGCATGAAATATATAGAATAAAATAAATCAAGAAAAGAAATATTTGAGCTATGATTCATACCCACTATTTAGACTTCGCGATCGGACTAAAAAAAAAGGTATTTCCGAGAAATCAAATGATTTTTCTTTCTTCAGACTTATTTTAACCGAAATACAGTTGTCTCTATAGATTTTCTTGAGTTATTACATCTATTCATTAAATTATTACATCTATTCATTAAATAAGTGATGATCAAAGGGTTCTTACTCAGAAAGCTTTTGGGTTTAGCTTAGAGCTTTATTAAATAAATCATCATGGTTATAGTATGAATTTGAAGTTTCAATTGATTCATGGGGTCTCAACAAGAAAATTCCTATAAAATTCCTATTAATATTAATGAATATTAAAACAAGAAACAAGAGTCAATCTGCATTACGTACCAAAAAAAAAAACAAATAAGAAAATAGAGAAGAGAATATTCAAGAGTCCTGTAACGATCAACATAAAAAAATAGGGCCGAGCCAACTTGATTTGGCATTATAATCACAAAGAAGAAATTTAGGATTTTTGTTATTTCATATCTTCAAGATAAATTGAGTCAAGCAGCTATGAAGTTTTGAGCTTTTTATTACTATTATGTTGAAAATCATTATTTGTGTATTTCTATTTGAGCCGTACGAGATGAAATTCTCATATATGGTTCTCAGTGGGGGAGTCTCCTATGAAATTCTCATATATGGTTCTCAGTGGGGGAGTCTCCTATCTCAATAAAGTATATGATTGGTTCAAAGAATGTCTCGAGATTCAGGTGATTGTAGATGATATAACTAGTAAATTTGTTCCTCCTCATGTTAACATATTTTATTATCTACGGGGGATCACACTTGTTTTTTAGTACAAGTAGCTACGGGTTTTGCTATGACTCTTTACTATTGTCCAACCATTACAGAGGCCTTTTCCTCTGTCCAATACATAATGATTGAGGCCCACTTTGGATGGTTAATCCGATCAGTTCATAGATGGTCAACAAGTATGATGGTTCTAATGATGCAAGTTACAGGAGTCATTTTCACCGTATTAACTGCATCTTTTGGTGTAACTTGTTACTCTTTACCCCAGGATCAAATTGGTTATTGGGCCGTAGAAATTGTGATGGGTGTACCTGAAGCTATTCCTGTAATAGGAGTGACTTTGGTAGAGTTATTACGTGGAAGTGCTAGTGTGGGCCAATCCACTTTGACTCATTTTTATAGTTTACACACTTTTGTATTACCTCTCCTTACTACTGTATTTATGTTAGTGCACTTTCCAATCATATGTAAGCAAGGTATTTCAGGTCCTTTATAGAAAAAGAAAAGACAGATCATAGATATTTGTAATTGATGATATATCATTTCAGGAAGGAAAATAGTATTTCATTGCTACAAATATGGGTTATTAAAAAAATGAGACATATTGTTTGGATACTTCTCTTCAACTCCAAAGTATTGTATTCCGTATTTTATACGAATAGTTGAAGTGCATTTTCCGAAGAGAAGATGGATTATGGGAGTGTGTGACGTGAACTATTGATTGGGCCATGCAGATATATGATTTTTTCTGCCATGTTAGAATTCACAACCAAATGTGTTTCTATATCCAACCACCATGTAAGTCTCTTACGTAGAAAAGGATAGGCTGGTTCATTTGAGAAGAATTTTTTCTATGATCATACCAGAATCATGTCATACATGAACAGGCTCCACAAGATCCTATAGAGTAGAGAATAAGTGATGTGCCGCAATTTTCTTTCTATTTCACGTACTTGTTTCTTATTTATAGTATACAAATGCATTCATTTCCTTTGCATCGATCCTGATCTATGATACTATCAAAGTGCAATAAAGGATCTAAAGAAAAATAGAGGTTGGACTTTATTAGATTAGTAACAAGTAAATATTTTGTATGTAAGAGAATTGAGATGTTGTAGGATAAACACCAACCAAAAAACATGAGATAATCCAAAAAGCAATTAATAATGATCAAAGATCAAATTAGTAAGCTTACTTGGATATTGAGCGTTTACCTCTAAGAACTAAATTCTTTGCAATGAATAGTTTTACAACTTGCATTTAATAAATCTTTCTTTCTATAGTATATAGACTCTTATTCTTATATAGAGTCATTATAAATCTATTATGTGTGGATATGTATGAAATATATATTTCATCTAAATCTATTCCTGTCATTCCTCTTTGCTCGAGCTGGATGATGAAAAATTATCATGTCTGATTCTTTCGAGGGATGGATATATAAGAATTCATCTATCCCAATAACAAAGAAACTAGACTTGAACAATCCTGTATTGAGAGCTAAATTGGCTAAAGGGATGGGGCATAATTTTTATGGAGAACCCGCATGGCTCAATGATCTTTTATATATTTTTCCAGTAGTAATTCTAGGTACTATTGCGTGTAATGTAGGCTTAGCGATTCTCGAACCATCAATGATTGGTGAACCGGCAAATCCATTTGCAACTCCTTTGGAAATATTACCCGAATGGTACTTCTTTCCCGTATTTCAAATACTTTGCACAGTACCAAATAAGTTATTGGGTGTTCTTTTAATGGTTTTAGTACCAATGGGATTATTGACAATACCATTTTTTGAAAATGTTAATAAATTCCAAAATCCATTTCATCATCCCATAGCTACAATATTCTTTTTGGTCGGTACCACAGTATCTCTTTGGTTAGGTATTGGAGCAACATTACCTATTGATAAATCTTTAACTTTAGGTATTTTTCAAATTGATTCAATCGTGAAATACTGCAAGCCTAGGTATCTAAGGAATAGTCACTTCAAAGTGACTATTCCTTAGCTACCTTAATTTTGTTTATTACGATCCATTCTGTAAAAATATGGATTGTGTTGAAGATGACAAATTCATTTTCTTTTTTTTTCTTAAAAGAAGATGAAATAATTCCAATGAATTTCAAATTCAAACTTTTCCTTTTCTTAGTTCTTAGGTAAATCAACTACGAAATGCTTATGTAGAGTGTCCAATATCTGTTTTACATCTTCTATGTGAAAATATTCAATTTTTATAAGATCTTCTTGACTCTTACTCAAAATGTCCAATAATGTATGTATATTGGACCTTTTGAGACAATTATAGGTCTTGGAAGGCAATTCTGATTGGTCAATAAAAATAAATTTCAATGGAATTCCCTTTTTGTTTTTCTTTAGATTATTTAATCTATCTTGAAAGGTAAAAGGGAATAAGGTAAACATGTTTTTATTTTCCTTGAAATGAGTGTCTTCTTCCTCTGTCTGTAGAAAAGGATGAAATAAATCAATCAAATTACGAGAAGCTTCATAAAGTGCTTCTTTAGGAGTTAAATTTCCATTTGTCCATATTTCTAAAAATAGTATCTCCTGTTTTTCATTCCCATTACCATAAGAATGAATACTATGATTTGTATTTTGAATGGGCATGAATACAGCATCTATAGGATAACTTCCTTCTTGAGAGTTATTTATAGATTTCATACGATATCTGCAATCTCTCTTGATTTGTAATCCAATGCACAAATCAATCAGTTCTATCAGGTTAGCTATATACTGTGTCGTGTCAACTATTTCCATGGATATCTTGAGCGGTTACATACCTAGGACCCCTAACACAAATGGATGCATCTCTAATTCCATAGAGATTACTTCTCAATACAATTTCTTTCAAATTGAATAAAATTTCATGTACTGATTCTTCAATACCTACCATGGTAGAATATTCATGTGATACGTCCTCAGATTTTTGCAAATCTCATTGGGAAATTAAAAACTTTATTAGAAACCCCAAGGATCGCCGAGCCAGCAGCCCGGGCACAGCCCGCTGCCGGCTGCCGCTGCCCCTCCCAGAGGACTCCTCGGGCGATTTTATAGGCAGGAGGAGATAAGGTCCGAGTGCCTACTGGGCCCCATAGCAACCTTTACAGCTCATTCCCACCAACCAACCGACACAACAGTACAATAATTCATGAGAGGATAAGCCCCTCGTGACTAAAAAGCAAAAGGTACCAGACAAAAGCGGCTGGCACATCCGCTTTATTAAAGGAACAACGGCGGACTATGATGGGTCCACCACGTTCCGTCCTTGCTGTTGGCTGCGAACAACACAGGCAGACTGCTCCATCGGCCGAGCAGGATCCCGCTCTTCGCATCTTCACCTTTCTCCCACCACGCTCCGTGCGAACCTTGATGGTCAGGCAGCTAGTAGCGAAAGGCAGCGTTGTCGCTGCAAGCAGTGATCGGGCGGTCCTTGGATTTCCAGAAATGAAGAGCAACCTCTCTTTTGCTCTTTGCTCCATGACGCAGAGTCTTTGGCGACACCATCTCGACTGGGTCAGGATCCAAGCAGCTTCCTCCACCTGTAGAGGTTCTCCAAGCAAACCGTCTCCACCGGACATTAATATTCCTTGAGTTCTACCAGTCAGGATGTGATTATCCCCCTAGGGTTGGACTAGTTCAGGCTTGCCTTCGGCCTTACGGCACCCCATTGTGACTTACTGCTGAACTCGGGCCTGACCCTAGCCGTATCCAGTTTTATCCCCACATCCTAAAACTGATATAGTGAAGGCAATATCAATGTGCTAAGAGAATAGCCTGCCAAGTACCTCGTGCGGACAGCAGACGCCGACCGATCTGGTACTGCTAACTGAACATAAGCGAAGTCCCGCCACCGACTCCAGTAACAGATCCCTTGATCCAGCTCTGATACCAGTTTTGGGCGCGGAAGGGAAGGAAACAAAAGACAGGCTCCCAATAAGAATAAGGAGAAGGGAAACTCGCAGATCTCATTGGGAAATTAAAAACTTTATTAGAAACCCCAAGGATCGTCGAGCCAGCAGCCCGGGCACAGCCCGCTGCTGGCTGCCGCTGCCCCTCCCAGAGGACTCCTCACGCCCTCAAGTTAACCGAAGCCACAAAGCGTGCGAGCCGCAAAACCACGGGTAATTTCTGGGCCCCATAGCAACCTTTACCTTCTCTTGTTTTGCTTCTACTCAGGCTTAGATTTCCACTCTGAGATTTCCACTCTAAAGGCTTAGATTTCCACTATGGTATCAGAGCTTAGTTCCTTGCCTGGTCTACCCCTCCATGGCTGAGTAAACACCTTCCTTTCTGGGTACTCATCAGGGAATGTGTGTGGAGTTGCTCTAGCACTTCCATCCTGTGGCACTCCGGCCAACTAGTTGCTGAAAAATCCTGGATTGACCCCTCGTGTGGCACAGAGGCTGGACCTAATAAGCCCACCACAAGGTCAATATTGGGAGAGAAGTAAGTGCTAGCTAATTGTCTGGAGAGACCGGGAGTCTCAGGACTTGCTTCCGACTACGATAACGCAAGTGTGTGTCCTGTTTGCAAAAGGCCACAGTGCGTGTAAATCTGCAAGAGGCAGTAGCTGCCAGTCGGATGAGCATGAGGGCTACCCACCGGTGACGACGTATAGCATGTGAGTCCTTTGATCCTTTAGAACAGAGCTTGCTTCTGATAGAGAAGCACTCCACACTCGAAACCCAGAGTACCTAGATTGTTGTCAATTGCCACCAACCAACTCCGTGCTCTTAGTGGATGAACACCTTCCTTCCCGCTAAAACAACCTCTTCTTACCACGAAGCCTTACAGGCAGTTGAACCTATTGAAAACCCAGCTATTGGGTTTGTCAAGCCCAGTGACTGTATTAACACTTCAGCACAAAATATAGCCATTATCAAGCAAAATAATACCCAAATCCAGCTTTTAGTCCAAATTGCCGAAACCTTACGGGATCTCCAAGCCGAGATCCACGCCCTCAGAAAGTAACAAAAGAAGAGTGACAGTCCAATTCTCCCAGAGTCCCTACTCACAAAGCTAGAGAATCTGTCCCTCCATCAGAAAACCAGGCCTCCCGAACCACGCGAGAGACTCCTTGTATTTAAGGACCCCTTACTCATTCTGCAGGAGGAACAAGCAAAGCTGAATGGCAGCGGAGGTATCTCAAATCGCGCTAGAACAAGCGCCTCAACCCCTGGTCGAGGACCAAATTTGGGGGTATAGGCATAATCAGCGACGCCTTTACAACGCACAACAAGCAACACAGCGGATAGTCCGTCGTTTAACTGGGCAACCTGCCCCTCAACATGTCCTAGAACAACAACCTACCCTCACAACAGGATGCGAGCAGCCTAAGCCGGCTCATCCGGCTCCTCGGAAGGTGATGCCAGCTAAGAAGTGGCGACGCCGCTTTGCCCAACAACATTCCGCAAATGGGCATCTTGTGTGGCGACCCAAAGGACGGGGAAACCAGACTCCAACTTGCGGAACCCATGCAGGAGATACATGCCCAGGGGCTTCTATACTCCGGTCCATGGAACTTCTGCAAGAAGGAACTGGGGACAACACCCACCTTCTAGCCACGTGGTGTCTGACCAATCAAGAAGGCAACTCTGACACTGAGAATGACCCAGATGAGTATTGTGAATACCTGCAATATTATACTTATTTGGGCGATACTAAACTCGTTGCCACTTTAGAAGAAGAAGACTGGGGGCATGGAGTATCCCCAGCGGGCACCACCGGCACCACCCCAGCAAGCAAAGCCTACGGAATGGCTTTGATCCTCCTTAATTCTCTCTGAATACAGGCCCCCAGTGGACTCAACCATGGGCCCTGTTAATTATCCCCCAGTGGCAAGACCTACTGAACCTGGTCCAAGCCAGGGACCCATCTTTGGAGGCTATCAACCCAAGGGTTTGAGGTTTAAGGCCAGAAACACCTCAGAATGGTGGAATCTCCATTCTACCCAGCAGCAATCAGGGGCTATCTTTGTTATGCCCCCCCAGATTGGGCAATTCAACGATGTTTTCATGCGTTGGGAGTCCATCACAAAAAGTATCATTGCTTTACAGGGTTTCACAGATTCTAGGACAAAAGCTGAGTTTATTGAAACTCTGCTTGGGGAATCTGAGAAGCTCGCTTGGATCCAGTGGCGGATGGCCTACCCCATGGAATATCAACACCTGTTGGATCATGCAGATGGTGCTAATAGTACACAGAACATCCTTTCACAAATTCGGACCATCTTCACCCTGGAAGATCCCTACCAAGGCTCGACAATGATGCAAGAGGAAGCCTACAAGGATCTGGAATGGTTATCCTTCCAGAATTTGCGGGATATCATTCCTTTTCTTAATGAATACATGCAGGTAGCATCTCGCACTGGCCGGTTATTCACTGGCCCAGAACTCTCGGAAAAACTCTGGTAAAAAATGCCTGGCTCCATTGGCAAAAAGATCAAAGCGGCTTTTGAAGCCAAACATCCAGGTAATACCATCGGAGTCTATCCTCGAGTCCTATTTACCTACAAGTACCTAGAAGAAGCATGCAAAGAAGCAGCCTTCACCCGGGCCCTTAAGGATTTGTCATTCTGCCACGACATTCCAATCCCTGGGTACTACCAGCGACCCCGTTGGAAGTTTGGTGTTCGGCGGTCGACAACCTACAAAGGGAAGCCCCATCCTTCGCATGCCTGCATCGAAAAGAAGAAACACCTCATCCGCAATAGGAGGTGTAGATGCTTTCTTTGCGGCGAAGAGGGACATTTTGCCCGTGAATGCCCCAATGAGCGACGAAACGTCAAGCGCGTCGCCATGTTTGAACAGCTTGACCTCCTAGAAGATTGCGAAATTGTGTCCGTCCAAGAAGGCGATGACCCTAGTGATGCCATCTACAGCATTTCTGAAGGGGAGGAGGACACGGCTGTCCTGCAGGAGGAAAAGATTTTTCTATTTAGGGAAGACGACCGGACCTGGTGGATTGGCCCTACAGGGGGCTATCGCGCCATGGTCCGAGTATCACAATAGTAGTACAAGTGTAACCACACTTGGTACATGAATCAAGATGTGCCTGATGCCTACGAACAGTGCTATTGTTGCCAGGTGCCCTCCCAAAAGCGCTATCGCATGCACTGCCCGATCTGTAAGCTGACAGTCTATGGCAGGTGCAGCTCGTACTACTTTAACAAAAGAATTCCAGTGGCCCAGACATCTTTGCCAAGGTATGATTCCAATGATTTACTCATTGAACAACAAAATTACATTTCTGCGTGTGAAAGGGAAAAGCGGCAGCTACAGCAGCAGCTCTCCCTTGCCCAAGATGAGAGGGAGGCCCTCCAACAACGCCTCCTTCTCGCTCAGAAGGAAAGCCATCGCTGGAAACATGAGTCTGAAAAGTGGAAGTTGAAATACAAGGAGCTCGAAGACGCCACCATGGAACTTGACTGCATGGTGCTCGAGCGGATCGATCTTCAAAAGGAAATACAACAGCTCCACCAAGAGAAAGGAGCACTCAAACGACAGCAGCAGGAGAATGAACCGGAGGATGCCGATGACCTCAACGTCTTTCTCGTTGACACTACTCAGCGACTCCTCTCTCTGAGATGCGGGTGGCAACACCACCCCGGCGGACGAAGAATATGCTTTACAACCTCAAGGTGAAGTTCGATATTCCCCATGTTGTGCCATCTGAAGTAAATCTAATCCTCAATACAGGGGCTACAACCTGCTGTATTGACCAAGGAGCGGCTCCTGTTAGCGCCCTAGAGGACAATCCTTTCCTCGTACATTTCAGTGGCATCAACTCCCGCACTTCGGCCAACAAGAAGCTTAAGTTTGGCAGCATGTTGATTGGGGAGAACGGCTTTCGGATCCCTTATACATATGCCTTCCCGATGAAGTTGGGTGAGGATATCCAGATGATCCTTGGCTGTAACTTCATCTGTGCCATGCAAGGCGGCGTCCGCATCGAAGGAAATATGGTTACGTTCTACAAAAACATGATCACGATTCATACTCTCCCATCTGTACCTACTGCAGCAGCTATTGAAGAGTTGGACTTAGATGAGGATGAGTATATACAAATACAGGAGCTAGTGCAGTATGCAACGGACCAACAGCCATCACCAAGCTTCACCAGTAGCATCGGCCCCTTGCTTGATGAACTCCGATGCCAAGGGTACATTGGTGAAGACCCACTGAAGTACTGGTCCAAAAACCAGGTACTATGCCACCTGGACATCAAGAACCCGGATTTCACCATCGAAGACCGGCCCTTAAAGCACATTACACTGCAAGCCAAGGCTACGTATGCAAAGCATGTGAAAGCACTTCTGGATCTTGGCATTATTCGCCCTAGCAAGAGCCGGCATCGCACTACTGTGATCATTGTGAACTCCGGCACCACCGTTGATCCCCGTCCTGGCCAGGAGATCAAAGGCAAAGAACAGATGGTCTTCAACTACCGGCGCCTGAATGATCTCACCAACAAGGATCAATACAACCTGCCCGGGATCAACACCATCCTACGGAAGGTAAGCAGAAGCCGCATATACTCCAAATTTGACCTGAAATCTGGTTTTCATCAAGTGGCTATGCATCCCGCCTCTGTAGAATGGACGGCGTTCTGGGTGCCAGAAGGCCTCTATGAGTGGCTCGTAATGCCTTTTGGCCTCAAAAATGCACCCGCCGTGTTCTAGCACAAGATGGACAATTGCTTTAAGGGGACTGAAGACTTTATTACAGTCTATATTGATGACATCCTGGTCTTCTCTTTCTCTGAATTGGAGCATGAACAACATCTGCGGGTCATGCTCCAGATTTGCCAAACCAATGGGCTAATCCTGAGCCCAACCAAAATGAAGCTAGCAGTCTCAGAAGTGGAATTCTTAGGGGCAGTACTCGGCAATCAACGAATCAAGCTGCAGCCCCACATCATCAAGAAGATTGCAGACTTCCAAGAACAGGAACTGACTACCACAAAAGGCCTCCGAGCCTGGCTCGAAATCTTGAACTATGCCCGAAGCTATATCCCTAATCTGGGAACTCTACTCGGGCCACTCTATGCAAAGACAAGTCCTACAGGAGAGAAATGCTGGAACTCCCAAGACTGGGACTTAGTCGCTAAGATCAAGGCCTTGGTACAAAAGCTGCCAGATCTCAAACTCCCACCAGAAGCCAGCTATATGATCCTCGAGACCGACGGCTGCATGACGGGATGGGGCGGCATATGTAAATGGAAGCCCCAAAAATATGACCCTAAATCCATGGAGAAGGTATGTGCCTATGCAAGCGGCAGGTTCCACCCGATCAAATCTACTATTGATGCGGAACTATATGCCGTCATGAATACGCTGGAAGCACTCAAAATCTACTACTTGGATAAGGCTGACCTAACTATTCGAACCGACTGTCAAGCAATTATTAGCTTCTTCAACAAGTCGGCCAATAATAAGCCTTCCCGCGTACGCTGGCTTGCCTTCACCGACTACATTACTGGCACGGGACTCGCCATCTAATTTGAACACATCAGCGAAGAGGATAACCAGCTAGCAGACACTCTCTCCCACTTAATTACTTCTCTTATCATTTCAGGATGGCCTGCACCCGAAACGTTGGAAGGCCTCAGCCTCGTAGCAACCCGGTTACAGGAGGCTCACCAGACACCCTCTCAGGAGGTGAAGAAGGAGCACCTGGCGGCAGCTCAAGCCTTGTGCTATAATATGAATCACAGCTACAGCTCCTACAGAACCTCCCTATGTCCTATGACGCCATCAGACGATGGCTCCGACAGCTTGAATGACAGAGTGCCCAGGAAGCACTTGCGGCCGTTCGATAATTCTGTGATCTACACGCCCTCAAGCTAACCGAAGCCACAAAGCGCGCGAGCCACAAAACCACGGGCAATTTCTGGGCCCAATGGCATCCTGTTGTTACTCAGATCAATATCCAGCTTGAAACAGTAGTCAAACTCACAACTGACGCAGCGCAGCGACTGCCAGCTTTCATGTTCTGAGAACAATCGGGCTAGCTTGCACAGGAAGCAAGATGAAAAAGCAAGAGAATAAGGAAAGTGAAATAAAGTATAGTAGTGATGTGAGATAAAGTAAGGATGTGATGTAGATGCAAAGAAGATGTGATGTAAAGTAGATACAAAGGAGATGTGATGTAAAGTAGATGTACATCAGATGCAAAGTAGATGTGATGTAAAGTAGATGCCCTGCCCTTATCCACTCATATGGTGATAAGGCGGGCTTCTCCTTCTATATAAACCCTTCAGAGTCGATACATTTTCCTTCTATTTCTCCAAGTCCTTCGCATGGCAATACTGATTGTATCAGCCTGACCTTTCCTAAGTAGGGAGAGAATGAAACAACCATAATAAAGATTTTTACTATCTACTCTTGATTCAACACACTTCTACTGTGGTGTTTGAGTGGATTCTGCTACTTCCCCTCGAACCATACTAATATTCTCATTTGATTAGGCCATTGATTCATTTATTTCTCTTGATAGTTGTTTAATTCTTATTTCTACACACGTCTTTTTTTAGGAGGTCGACATCCATTATGTGGCATAGGTGTTACATCACGTATGAAACTTAATAGTATACCACTTCTATGAATGGTTCGTAATGCCGCATCTCTTCTGAGACCAGCACCTTTTATCATAACTTCTACTCATTGCATACCCTGATCAATTATTATATGAAAAGCATATACTGCTGCTGCTTGAGCAGCATAGGGTGTTCCTCTTCTTGTGCCTTTGAATCTAGAAGTACCAGCGGACGCCCAAGAAACCACCCGACCACGTACATCTGTAACAGTTACAATGGTATTGTTGAAACTTGCTTGAACATGAATAACTCCTTTTGGTATTCTACATCCATACTTGAGTGGACCAATACATCCATTCCAATGAGAACCAACATTTGTTATAGGTTTTGTCATATTTTATTATCTATCTCCTAAATAGGAGTCAAAGATATATAGAAATATATGGAGATATCCATTTCATATTAAAAAAAATGTATCCCCTATTTTTATTTTTACATTACAGGGATTGCCTCTCTACTTTAGTTTAGAATTAGAAAGGTTTTTTTAAGATTAAAGATTACCCTATCCTTGTCTCTGTTTATGTTTTGGATTTAAACAAATCACCATAATTCATTCGTGTCTACGAATCGATCGACACTTTTCACAAATTTTATGAACAGAAGTTCTTATTTTCATATTTCTCATTCCTTTATTCCTGAATCTACTTCTTGGAAGAAAAAAAATAAGTCTCTTGAATTTTTTAACTTAACAGAAAAGGACTGTTTAAAAAATCACTTAATCGTTCGACTCCTTGTTACGAAGTCTATAAATTATATGTCCCTTGGTTGAATCATAATGACTTATTTCAATTTTGACTCTATCTCTAGGTAGTATCCATATAAAACTATGTTGGATTCTCCCTGAAACATAACCTAAAATTAGATCTTCATTATCTAAACATACCTAGAACATACCGTTGTTAAGCCTTCATGAATCAATTTTTGCTCTTTCATTCTAGGTAACCCCCTTTAAGTATCAATGAGATAAAATTAGGATACTCGAGGTGGATCACCATATATGACACAAAATTTCTCCTCCAATTCTTTTTAGTCGAGCTTCTCGATCTGTCATTATACCTTGAGAAGTAGAAAGAATTACAATCCCTATTCCAGCTAAAATCTTAGGAATTCATTGATAGTTGGAATAGATTCATAGACCAGGTTGGCTGATATGCTTTAAAATAGTTCTATATACTCTGTTCCTAGTTCTTCTATGTCGGAGAGTTAAAACTAAGAAAAATTTTTCACTTTCTTGATCTTGATGTTTTTGAACATTTTCAATAAAACCTTCTCGTAAAAGTATTTTAACAATATTTTCGGTGATATTAGTAGATGCTATTCAAACCCTTCCCTTTTTATCCATGTCAGCATTTCTTATAGAAGTTATTATATCGGCAATAGTATCCCTACCCATGACAAACTCGAATTATTCTTGTCTTCCAATTTGGATATAATCAACATGTTTTATTATTATTTTATTATTTATTTTTCTTTACTATTTTTTATTCAAAGTATATGCGTGAGACACAATCTACTAATAATTTAATAATGAATTGCTCCATTTTTGGTACCCGACTAGTAGTTCCATCTACTAGTATTTAGTATTTATAATACCTCGGGAGCTAGTGAAACTATTTTAGTAAAATTTAACTATCTCAATTCTTGGGGAATCACACCAAAACTCGAGTTCCTTTTGGATTTCCTTCCTGATCAATGACAACCGCAACATTGTCATCATATTGTATTATCATACCGTTGTCACATTTGAGTTCTTTACATGTACGTACAATTACAGCTCTAATTACTTCTGATCTTTCTAGAGGCATATTGGGCACTACTTCCTTGATCACAACAATAATAACATCGCCAATATGAGCATATCGGGGATTACCAGCCCCTATGATTTGAATACACATCAATTCTCGAGCTCCACTGTTATCTGCTACATTAAAAAGGGTTTGGGGTTGAACATATGATTTTTATTTTTTTATTTTCTATTTCAATGTAGTAAATAATGAAAAAAAATATTGTCTATCCAAAAATAAAGAAATCTTTTATTGTTTATTTTTCCATCCGCAATATTCAATATAATAAATAGTCCTTTTGTTTAGTTTAGTTCTATGTTCCTATCCTGAAATAACAAATTGAGTTCGTATAGGCATTTTGTATGCAACTATTTCAATAGTGGCCCTAGTTACAGTTTTGAATACTCCTCCCATTTCATAAAGTATTCGACCCGGTTTAGCAATGAATACCCAATATTCAGGAGATCCTTTTCCCGAACCCATACATGTTTCTGTGGGTCTTACTATAATAGGTTTGTAGGGAAATATGCGTATTCATATTTTTCCACCACGATGCACATATCGTGTCATTGCTCTTTGCCCCGCTTCTATTTGTCTGGCTATGATCCAAGAGGGTTCAAGTGCCAGAAGAGCATATCTACCAAAACTAATATAATTGCCTCGACAAGATATTCCCCTCATTCTTCCTCTATGTTGTTTGCAAAATCTGGTTCTTTTGGGGTTATAGTTGATGGTTCTTTCTTTTTTTTCATTCCATCCCTACTACAGAACCCGACATGAGAGTTTCTTCTCATCCAACTCCTCGCGAATGAAATAATTCATTCAATAGTTTTAAACAAATAGTATTATATAAAAAACTATTATAAAATATTTATATATGTATTTTATAATACATATTTATAATATAACATATAATAAATAATGCACTAAATCACTAAACTAAGTAATGTGTTTGATATTGAATTTGTTTAACTGTCTATATATACAATCAAGATACAAAGCTGGATTTATCTATTTATCTATATATCTAGATAGAGGTATAGGTAATGTTTTTTTTTGTTTTATAATTATAACTATAACGATTATAATGAATATTTTTTTTATTCTTATTGAACTATGCCAAACAAAAACATTGTAATAAAATAAATAAATGTTTTGCGGGCGAATATTGACTCTTTCTCATTCGCAAGTTGTTCAATCCACAACCTCTTGGAATAAATCAATTGGTTCTTTGTTTGTTCCGCCATCCTGCTCAATGAATCATTAGGATTCTATTTAAAACTAATACTAATCCTATGCAGTCACAGGTTCACTATTATATTTTTATATACTGTTATATATTTTTATATACTATTATATTGAATTTTATATTCAGTATCGATACTTTATCACATTGCCTTTCTATAAGATATGAGATAATTCATAGACCATACATATTGTAATCATATATCATTGGTTTTTTTGTTTTCTCTTTCTATCATCTTTCATTTATCCACATCCCCTTATTTGTGTTTTACAACTCATAATTAGATTTTTTATGTTAGGGAGAAATTTCAGTTGCTACAACTATATGATCAATCCAGTCATATATTCACTATTTCTTGGGATCTCAAAAATATGAAGCAATAAGTTAGTTTTTTTATATATTATATATAGTTATTAAGTTTAGAGTGGGGTTCAACAATATATGGAATCCTAACCCAACTCTAAACTTTAAACTTACTTTAAAGAAGGAGTCCCACACTAAGCATAGCAATTTTACTCTAAAAAAATGGTCAATCAAATTTTTATTCAACCCTATAGAATTAGAGAATTAGAATCAAATTGCTTTTTTTGTTTGATATTTCATATATGAAAGAACCAATTAATAAATGAAAGAATAAATTTATTTCTATTGCTAGACACTAGTCAGAACCAGAATGGCAAAACAAATAAAGAAAGGTCCATTAGTCCTCATCTAAAAATATCCAAAATTTAACACCTAATACTCCGTAGATAGTTCGAACTGTATAGGAACAATGATCAATTTTAGCACGAATTGTTTGTAGACGAACCCTCCCTTCTCTGATCCATTCGACACGTGCAATTTCTTTTCCATCGATATGCCCTGCGATTTGCACTTGAATTCCTTTTGTGTCCCTTTGTTCAGTTAACTCAATCGCCTTTTTCATTGCCTTTCAAAACGAAACTCTATTTCTTAATTGTAAAGCTATATATTCTGCAAGAATATTAGGTTGTCCATAAGGTTTTCAACTATTGTGAGAGTAATGTTGATTCTTAGGTTTTCAAAATGAATCTCCTTTAGTAGATTTATCTGTAATTCTACAATTCCTTGCATTCAGCCTTCTATTAAAAAATTGGGGAATCCAATATATAGTATTATTTTGATCAAATCGGTTCTTTTTTTAATTCCTATACGTGCAAATTCCTTCGAAACCTAAGGGTATTCTCTTTTTTTTTTTTTACATAGTTCTTGATACAATTCCATATTTTTACATCTTGTTGTAGGCCCACAAAAAATTTTTTTGGTTTGCACAACCAAAAAGAATGATGACTTTGGGTTGTACCAAGTTTGAAACCAAGTGAATTTATTTTTTGTCCCATATTTTTTTTCTAAATAGAAATCTAACATTTATTTCAATTTAAAAATGACTTGGATTTATTTTTCAATATCATTGTTATATGACAAGTAGGTCTTTTTAAAGGATAACTGAGTCCTTGATCTCTAGGTCTTAACCTTTTTAGAATAGCACCTCCATTGACTTCGGCTTTACTAATAAATAAATCAGCTTTATTCATGTTCATATTATGATTTGCGTTTGCTATTGTAGAGCAATTTTAAAATGAAAAAAGATGCTCAATAAGGTATGAGTTCCAGTATCATAAGTGCTTCTTCATAGGAATGCCCCCGAATCTGGTCAATTATTCTTTGGGCTTTGAAAATAGACATACATATATGTTGTGCTAAAACCTTAACTTTTGTACTTGAAGTCGAGTTCTTTATCTTTATCATAAGGCTATCTCCTACCAATGAATGATAACTACTTTTGCTACTTTACTAAAACAGAAAATAAAAATGAAAAAATTAACAATGAGATTTATTATCATTTCTCACAAGTCTCGCAAAAGTCAGAGTAGGGGCGAATTCTCCCAATTTGTGACCTACCATTTGATCTGTTATATAAATAGGTAAATGTTCTTTTCCATTATGAATGGCGGTTGTATGTCCAATCATTGCGGGTATAATGGTAGATACCCAAGACCAAGTTACAATTATTTCTTTATCCTCCCTCATGTTGAGTTTTTCCATTTCTCCCGATAAATGATTAGCTACAAAAGGATTTTGTTTTAATGAATGTGTCATAATGGATTACTCCTTTATTTTTACATTTTAAACTATGTTCAATATCTCAATCTAATAAGGTAAGAATAAATACAATATTGATGAATATAAAAAAGGGAAAATCCTTTAGCTAGATAAGGGGCGGATGTAGCCAAGTGGATCAAGGTAGTTGATTGTGAATCCACCATGCGTGGGTTCAATTCCTGTCATTCTCCCATCACATTATTGCAAATTCCAAAAATTTGATTTTCAATATTCCTATTTACGGTGACGAAGAATAAAACTATCGCTACATTTTTTCCTTTTCCTACGTCTTCTTCCAAGCGCATGATAACCCCAAGGGGTTGTGGGTTTTTTTCTACCAATAGGGGCTCTTCCTTCCCCACCCCCTTGGGGGTGGTCTACAGGGTTCATAACTACTCCTCTTACTACAGGGCGCTTACCTAACCAACACTTAGATTTGGCTCTACCCAAACATTTTTGGTTCACCCCAACATTACCCACTTGTCCAACTATTGCTAAGAAATTTTTGGATATCAAACGGACCTCCCCAGATGGTAATCTTAATGTGGCCAATTTACTCTCTTTCGCAATTAGTTTCACTATAGCACCTGTTGCTTTAGCTAATTGTCCACCCTTTCCAAATGTGATTTCTATGTTATGTGTGACCGTGCCTAAGGGCATATCAGTTGAAGTAAATTCTTCTTTTTTATCAATAAAAACCCCTTCCCAAGTTATACAAGCTTCTTCCAAAGCATACGGCTTTCTAGATGTATATGATAATATCTAGACAGACGGATCTTATATGAAGTCGTATGATGAAATACCACATGAGTGGATATATAGGAATCCAAATATGCTGAATCACTCATGTTATAATCTTCTACATCCTAGGTCTCCTCGTTCCATTATCTGACTTATGTTCTTCATGTAGCATTCAGATCGAATGACTCTATGAAATTACGTTGCTACTTCCACATATTGCGGGTAACGTAGGAGACATCTCTATGTTTCCCACTGGGATCTTTCTAATTACCACTACTTAGCTTTGAATTCACCTCTAACAATCAAATTAAATGGGAATAACCCATCCTCCTCTCTTTGAAAGAAGGGTGTTTCCCATTTTGTGCATGCTTTAAACAATTTTGCCTTCTCCATATTACCATATCTCTAGAGTCAATAATTTTCTATGAGGAACTACCGAACTCAATCACTTGCTACCGTTACTCAATAGTTTTCTGTTGATGTCTATCCCATAGAGGTACTCAAATTGAATCAGTGATCAATTTCTAGGTTTTGTCATAAACCTAATTGGTTGCTTCCAATTACGTAAATCAATAGTTCAAACTGAACTAAAAGGTAGGGCATTTCCCATTGAAATAGGAACTTCTGTACCACAAACAATTGTATCTCCAATTATAGCCCCTCTGGGATGTAAAATATATCTCTTCTTACCATCCTTATAGTGTATGAGACAAATGTATGCATTTTGATTAGGGTCATATTCTATGGTTATGATTCTACTAGATATGCCTTTTTCATTCCACCAAAAATCAATTTTACGGTATAGACGCTTATGACCTCCCCCTCTATGCCCTGCGGTAATGATTCCTCTGGCATTACGACCTTTACGACAATGATGTTGTCCATAGATCAAATTATTTCATAGATTGGATTTCACTTGACTATATATGGTTCCATTCGTGTGCTCGAGGTAGAAGTTTTGTATAAATGTATCACCATGTTATTAAGTACTTTCCTTTAAGTTCTTTTCTCTATAAGAGGTGGAATAGAATAACCCGCTTGAAGCATAATGATCATACATCTATAATGCATTGAATGTCCCATAATAGGTCCCATTCTTCTTCCCTTTCCAGGGAGTCAATGACTATTCATAGCTATTACCTTGACACCAAAGAAGAGTTCAACCCAATGCTTTATTTCTATCCTAGTTGATCCTGATTCAACATTAGAAGTATATTGATTTTTCCCCAATCATCGAATACTTTTTTCTATAAATATTGCATATTTGATTACATCCATAAATCCATTTTCTTCCCTATGAGTTCTAGTGTCGATAAGAATTCTAGTTCTTATTGTTCATATGTTATGGTATGAATATACCAATTCATTATGTATGGATGATGAGATTCCATTGATACAAAGCTAATTCCAATAGACTTATTGATCATTCCCATTGGCATGCATCCAGTAGGAATTGAACCTACGAATTTTCTAATTATGAGTTGGGTGCTTTAACCATTCAGCCATGGATGCTTAACAGGGATCAACGTACATCATGAATAACCAAATTCCAATTGAAATGAAATCTTTAGGAGGAATCAATGAAATGACATAAATTCAAATCTTGGATCTTTGAATTGAGAGAGATATGGAGAGAGATCAAGAATTCTCACTATTTCTTAGATCCATGGATCAAATTTGATTCAGTGGGATCTTTCACTCACATTTTTTTCCACCAAGAATGTTTTATGAAACAATTTGACCCCCAAATTGGGAGTATCCAACTTTCATGTGATTCACAAAGTTCAACAAGCAATCGATATTTCATGATCAAAGGTGTAGTACTGCTTGTAGTAGCAGTCCTTATATCTCATATTAACAATCGAAAGATGGTCAAAAGAAAAATCTCTATTTTATGGGGTTTCTTCCCATACTTATGAATTCCATTGTACCTAGAAATGAGACATTGGAAGAATATTTTTGGTCTTCCAATATCAATAGGTTGATTGTTTCGCTCCTGTATCTTCTGAAAAGGAAAAAGATTTCTGAGAGTTGTTTCATGGATTCGCAAGAGTGTACTTGGGTTCTCCCAATAAATAAAAAGTGTATCATGCCTGAATCTAACCAGGGTTCATGGTGGTGGAGGAACCAGATTGGAAAAAGGAGGGATTCTAGTTGTAAGATATCTAATGCAACCATAGCTGGAATTGAGATCTCATTCAAAGAGGAAGATAGCAAATATCTAGAGTTTCTTTTTTTATCCTATACGGGTAATCCGATCCACAAGGACCATGATTGGGAATTGTTTGATCATCTTTCTTCGAGGAAGAAGCGAAACATAATCAACTTGAATTGGGACTCGAAATCTTAGGGAAAGACTTGATTTGTTATCTCATGTCTGCTTTTCATTAAAAAAAGACCAATTGAAGGGGAGGGTTTCTTCAAACAACAAAGAGCTGAGGCAACTATTCAATCAAATGATATTGAGCATGTTTCCCATCTCTTCTCAAGGAACAAGTGGGCTATTTCTTTGCAAAATTGAGCTCAATTTTAGATGTTTCAATTCCGCCAAGATCTCTTCGTTAGTTGGGGAAAGAATCAGCACGAATCCAATTTTTTGAGGAATGTATCGAAAGAGAATTTGATTTGGTTAGACAATGTGTGGTTGGTAAACAAGGATCAGTTTTTTAGTAAGGTACGAAATTTATTGTCAAATATTCAATATAATTCCACAAGATCTATTTTTGTTCAAGTAATGGATTCTAGCCAATGGAAAGGATCTTCTGATCAATCTAGAGATCATTTTGATTCCATTAGAAAGGTAGATTCAGAATTTCACACATTGATTGATTAAACAGAGATTCAGCAAGTAAAAGAAAGGTCGATCCTTTGGGATAAAATGAAAACCCTCTTATTGGATGATCATGATACTTTCCAAAGACCAAAATTCTTGATCAATGGAGGAACAATATTAACATTTTTGTTCAAAAAGATACCAAAGTGGATGATTGACTCATTCCATACTAGAAATAATCACAGGAAATCCTTTGATAACATGGATTTCTATTTCTCAATGATATCCCATGATTGAAATGATTGGCTGAATACCATGAAACCATTTCATAGAAGTTCAATGATATCTTCTTTTTATAAAGCAAATCGACTTCGATTCTTGAATGATCCACATCACTTCTGGTTCTATTGTAACAAAAGATTCCTTTTTATGTGTAAAAGACCCGTATCCATAATTATGATCTTACATATGGACAATTCCTCAATATCTTGTTCATTCACAATAAAATAGTTTCTTTGTGTGTCGGTAAAAAAAAACATATTTTTTTGGAGAGAGAGACTACTTCACCAATCGAGTCACAGGTATCTGACATATTCATACCTAACAATTTTCCACAAAGTGCTGATGAAACATATAAATTGTACAAATCTTTCCATTTTCCAATTCAATCCGATCCATTTGTTCGTAGAGCTATTTATTCGATCGTAGACATTTCTGCAACACTCTAACAAAGGAACAAATAGCCAATTTTGAAAGAACTTATTGTCAGCCTCTTTCAGATTTGAATCTATCTGATTTAGAAGGGAACAACTTGCATCAGTATCTCAGTTTCAATTCAAACATGGGTTTGATTCACACTCCATGTTCTGAGAAATATTTACCATCCGGAAAGAGGAAAAAACAGAGTCTTTGTCTAAAGAAATGCATTGTGAAAGGGCAGATGTATAGAACCTTTCAACGAGATTGTGCTTTTTCAAATCTCTCAAAATGGAATCTGTTCCAAACATATATGCCATGGCTCCTTACTTTGACAGGGTGCAAAAATCTAAATTTCACCCTTTTAGATATTTTTCAGACCCATTGCCGATACTAAGTATAAGTAGCAGTCAAAAATTTGTATCCATTTTTCATGATATTATGCACGGATCAGATATATCATGGCCTATTCCTCAGAAAAAATTATGGGCGATTCTTCCACAACAGACTCTGATAAGTGAGATTTCAAGTAAGTGTTTACTAAATCTTCTTCTTCTGTCCGAAGAAATGATTCATCGAAATAATGAGTCACCCATTCTATTGATATGGACACATCTGAGATCAACAAATGCTCGAGAGTTCCTCTATTCAATCCTTTTCCTTCTTCTTGTTGCTAGATATCTCATTCATATACATCTTCTCTTTGTTTTTCGAGCCTCTAGTGAGTTACAGATAGAGTTAGAAAAGATCAAATCTTTGATGATTCCATCATACATGATTGAGCTGCAAAAACTTCTGTATAGGTATCCTACACCTGAATTGAATTCTTTTTTGTTAAAGAATCTCTTTCTAGTTGCTCTAGAACAATTAGGAGATTCTTTGGAAGAAATACAGGGTTCTACTTCTGGTGGCAACATGCTATTGGGTGGCGGTCCCGCTTATGGGATCAAATCAATACGTTCTAAGAAGAAATATTTGAATATCAATCACATCGATCTCATAAGTAACATACCAAATCCCATCAATCGAATCACTTTTTCGAGAAATACGAGACATTTAAGTCATACAAGTAAAGAGATCTATTCATTGATAAGAAAAAGAAAAAATGTGAATAGTGATTGGATTGATGAAAAAATAGAATCGTGGGTCACGAACAATGATTCAATTGATGATGAGAAAAGAGAATTCTTGATTTAGCTCTCCACCTTAATGATAGAAAAAAGGATTTATCAAATTCTATTGAGTCTAACTCATAGTGATCATTTAGCAAAGAATAACTCTGGTTATCAAATGATTGAACAACCAAGATCAATTTACTTACGATACTTAGTTGACATTCATAAAATGTATCTAATGAATTATGAGTTCAATAGATCCTGTTTAGCAGAAAGAGGGATATTCCTTGCACATTATCAGACAATTGCTTATTCACAAACCTCGTGTGGGGCTAATAGTTTTCATTTTCCATTTCATGGAAAACCTTTTCACTCCGCTTAGCCCTATCCCCTTCTAGGGGTATTTTAGTGATAGGTTCTATAGGAACTGGACGGTCCTATTTGGTCAAATACCTAGCGACAAACTCCTATGTTCATTTCATTACGGTATTTCCGAATAAGTTCCAGGATGACAAGCCTAAAGGTTATCTTATTGATGATATCGATATTGATGATAGTGACGATATTGATGATAACCTTGATACAAAGTTGCTAATTATGACGAATGTGCTAACTATGTATATGACGTCGAAAATAGAACAATTTGCTATCACCCTTCAATTTGAATTAGCAAAAGCAATGTCTCCTTGCATAATATGGATTCCAAACATTCATGATCTGTATGTGAATGAGTCAAATTACTTATCCCTCAGTCTATTAAAGAACTATCTCTCTAGGGATTGTGAAAGATGTTCCACTAGAAATATTCTTGTTATTGCTTCATCTCATATTCCCAAAAAAGTGGATCTCGCTCTAATACCTCCGAATAAATTAAATACATGCATTAAGATATAAAGGCTTCTTATTCCACAACAACGAAAGCACTTTTTCATTCTTTCATATACTAGGGGATTTCGTTTGGAAAAGAAAATGTTCCATACTAACAGATTCGAGTCCATAACCAAGGGTTACAATGCACAAGATCTTGTAGCACTTATCAATGAGGCCCTATCAATTAGTATTATGCAGAGGAAATCAATTATAGAAACTAATACAATTAGATCAACTCTTCAGAGACAAACTTGGGATTTGCGATCCTAGGTAAGATCAGTTCAAGATCATAGGATCCTTTTCTATTAGATTGGAAGGGCTGTTGCACAAAATGTACTTCTAAGTAATTGCCCTATAGATCCTATATCTATCTATATGAAGAAGAAATCATGTAAGTAATTTCCCGGTTGCCATCCACACCAAAATAGATGGAGTTTTCTGAAAAAACCTGCTAGTGGAGGAAGACCTCCTAAGGATAAGAGACATAGGGCTGAAGAGAGAGCCAAAAAAGGATCTTTTCTGTATAATCCTGCATAATCTCGAATGTTATCAGTTCTGGTACGTAGACCAAATGATACAATGGAAGCAAAAGTTCCTAGATTCATGGAGATATAGAACACCATATAAGTTATCATGCTTGCATATCCATCATTTGAGTCTCCAACAATTATTCCAATAATTGCATATCCAATTTGACCGATGGACGAATATGCAAGCATATATTTCATGCTTGTTTGAGTAATAGCAATGAGATTCCCCAATATCATGCTAAGAATAGCTAGGATTTCTAGAAGAAGATGCCATTCTTTTGATGAGAAATAAAAAGGAATAACAAAAATTCGCGTGGGTGAAGCTGAAGCAGCTGCTTTGGAAGTAAAAGAAAGAAAAGCAACGATTGGAGTGGGAGAGTCAGAGTCGAAAAGAGGATTCCTCACATATTTCTCTCATTCAAAATAGTCCATGAGACTTTTATCTCGCACGGCTCCTAAGTGATAAAAGAGGGAAGAACTCATCTTCTTTCTTTTTTGATTACCTTCCTAGCATATGTATAAGACTGAATCCATTCGATTTCGAAAAAGGATTGCTAATCCTTAACTTTTCGAGGAATCCTGCATCAGTGGTTGTGAATGATTGACTTTGTCAATCTTTTCGACCTTGGTTCCGCAGAAGCAAGTCAGAAAGATTGAGAAATAGAACCATCTGATTTGATTCATTCTCAATAGCCATGAGATGATCGTCTTAGGGTGATCCTTTTGTCAATGGATGCTCCTATTACACTCGTAGTCTCGAAAGGATGAGAACTAACTATGTAGTATCTACATCGATAATTAAAGTATTATATACGTCATTAGTCCGATCCTTTATAGGAACTACCCATAATAATGAACTTGCAAAATGATCTATTTATCATAAAGAGATTTGTTGTTCCTGACCCTGCTTCACCTTAATTGTTATTTGAACAAAAAGATCACAATAAACTTTTGGTAAAAGTTATGTCTTTGTCCGAGTGGGAATAGCATTTCTCTTTCGCATGTCTATGGAGTTTTGAAAAATCCAAACATCTCAGCGATAGATATAGAGGTAGGAATTTATCAAACGAACCGCACTCCTTCATATAGGTCAATAGTCCATTGATGAAAAGGGGCTGGGAAAAGCTTGAATCCAATTCCTACAGTAATGGATATAAGCGCAATTGAAATTCCTGGGGATTTATACATTTGTGTATTGATAGAAGAGCTTGCCCCACCCATGAGTAAATATTTCATAGTAGCCTCATTAGACCGTACATCTCTCTTGGTATATCCAAATAATAGGTAAGAACATAAACTGAAACATTCTGGAGTTATAAAGATAGTTATTAAATCGTTAGCACCACATAGAAACATTCCTCCTAGAGTAGCTGTTAATATGAATAACAGAAATTCTGTTATAGCCATTTCTGTATATTCAATGTACTCTACGGATAGAGGAATACACAGAGTTGAACATAGTAAAATAAGAAATTGAAAATTTTCATTGAAATTGTTCGTTTGGAAATTTCCTGAAAATTTAATTATAGGTTCTTCTCTCCATCGGAACAATAGGGCCGTTATGCTCATTACTAAACTTGTTGAAGAGATGAAATAGAACCAAGGTCTATCTTTTTGATCAGAGGTTGAATTGATCATTAGAAGAAGAATTAGGCCAAATATTAGGATACATTCTGGGAAAATGAAACTTCCATGGAAGAGAAGCAAATGAAAGGCTTTCATAAAAATTCTCGTAGAATTGAGAATGAAATTTTCATTCCGTACATGCCTGATCATGAATTAATAACTGCATCCAATCTCGGAAAAAGTCCCAATTGTTTCGAACTTTCTATTTTTGGAATGGGGTATTTATGGGATCCCCATGAATAAATAGGATTAAACCTTATTCCATGATATTTCCATAAGATTCCTCTTTCTTATTCTTAAGCAAGCCCCCGAGAGGGCTTAGTTGATTCATGATTTATTTTCATCTTTCTTTTCCTTTTTATTCGTTTTGAGAAAGATATTGATCAATTTCGATTCTTTCTTTCTCTATTGATTCTTTTCTGATTGAGATGTATGGATCCATTGACTATTCTTGTTCATCGATTAACGAAAATGTACAAAAGCTCTATTTGCCTTTGCCATTCTATGAGTATCTTCCTTTTTGTGTATGGCATCGCCACTCCCTTTGGTAGCATCTACTAATTTGGAACTTAATTTGAAAGCCATATTTCGACCCAGACATTTTCGGGATGCCCCTAATAACCAACGAATGGCATGTGCTTTTCCTTGTGTAGATCCTATTTCAATAGGAATTTGATGGGTTGATCCGCCTACACATCTTGCTTTTACTACTATATCGGGAGTTACTCCATGTATTGCTTGACATAAAATAGATAGTGGATTTGTTTCTATCATTTTTTGAATCTTTATCACGGTTCGATAGATAATTTGATAAGCCAATGATTTTTTTTCGTGTTTCAAAATACGGTTAACCAACATGTTAACTAATCAATTATAATAAATTGGATTGGATTTTGCAGTTTTTTCTTCTGCAGTACCTCGACATGACATGAGCATGAAAGAGGTTCAAGTATTAGTTTTCTTTTTATAAGGGCTAAAAACAAATCACTTATTTTGGCTTTGTTACCCCATATTGTAGGGTGGATCCCAAAAGATATGAAAGATCTCTCCCCAAGCCGTACATATGACTTTCATCGAACACAACTTTCCATAGAATTCTATATGTATCTTATCTATTAGATCGAGTATGGAATTCTGTTTACTCACTTTAAATTGAGTATTGATTTCCCTCCTTTTCCTTCTAAGATTGGAAATATTGTATTTTATATATCCATAAGATCGAGTCCTTGGGTTTCTGAAATAGTGTAATGTAAAAAGAAGTGCTTCGAATAATTGCTATTTGACTCGGACCTGTTCTGAAAAAGTTGAGGTATTTCGAATTGTTTGTTGACACGGACAAAGTAAGGGAAAACCTCTGAAATGATTTCAATATTGGACCTTGGACATATAAATAGAATAGTAATAGTTCTGAATCAAATATCTTTAGAAAGAAGATATTTCTTTTGTCTCATGATAGCCTGCTCCAGTCCCCTTACGAAACTTTCATTATTGGGTTAGCCATACACTTCACATGTTTCCAGCGATTCACATGGCATCATCAAATGATACAAATCTTGGATAATAATCTAAAACACACTTGAACACCTTTGTTGATGATGCTTTACTTCGACAACATCTAGGGTTCCTCAAACAATGTGATATCTCACACTCGGTAAATCTTTAACCCTTCCTCCTCTTACTAATACTATAGAATGTTCTTGTAAATTATGGCCAATACCTGGTATATAAGTAGTGATTTCAAATCCAAAGGTTAATCATACTCTGGCAACTTTACTTAAGGCAGAGTTTGGTTTTTTGTGGGTGATAGTGGAAAAGTTGACAGATAAGTCACTCTTATTGTCACTCTATAGAACCGTACATGAGATTGTCACCTCATACGGCTCCTCATTCAATTCTTTTGAAATAATTGGATCCTTTTCCTCATTTGTGAGAATCTCCTCCCTTCTCCCATTCCATCCCGAAGAGTAACTAAGACCAATTCAGTCAAGTTTTCATATTCCAATTGAACACTTTCCATTTATAATCAAAGGAGAATATTATTCTTTTTACCAAACATAACATATGCGGATCAAATCATGATCTTATAACTTATAATAAGATAATAAGAATAAGTAATAATAACAAGAGATCTTTCTCGATCAATCCCCTTGCCCCTCATTCTTCAAGAATCAGAAAGATCCTTTTCAAGTTTAAATTTGTTCATTTGGAATCTGGGCTCTTCTATCTTCTACTTGATTTATTTATATTTGCTTCTATTTTTTGTTTTATCCTTTATTTCATTTTGATTTTCTTTCCCTCTATTTTTATTCCCTTCCATCATTCCTTATGTTGCATAGGTTGTTAATACCATAGAATCTGACCCATTTTCTCATCAAGCAAAGGGTACGAAATAAATCAGATTGATTTTTTGATGAAAAGTACTATGTGAAACTTTTGGCTTTTTTCCTCTTCCTCTATCCCTATTCCAAAGGTACAGCATTTGAATCAATAGAGAACCTTTTCTTCTGTATGAATTGATATTATTACATTCCAATTCCTTCCCGATACCTCCCAAAGAAAATTCAGAATTGGATCCAAAATTGACGGGTTGGTGTGAGCTTATCCATGCAGTTATGTATTCTTCAAATAGGAATCCATTTTCTGAAAGATCCTGGCTTTTGTACTTTGGTGAGTCGTTCGAGATCCTTTCAATGACCTATGTTGTGTTGAAGGGATATCTATATGATCCAATCAATTGTGTAAGACCTATAGTAACAACAGAACCGAGGGGAGTATATAGAAAAGATAGTTCTTTTCTATTATATTAGTATTAGTTAGTGATCCTGGCTCGGTGAGTCCTTTCTTCCATGATGAACTGTTGGTACCAATCCTATATTTTATTTTGTCTCTGTGGACCAAGGAGAAAGGGGGCTCAGTGGGAAGAGGGTTGTACCTTGAGAGAAGCAAGGGGGTCAACTTGCTTCAAATATACAACATGGATTTTGGCAATGGAGTTGGACCCTCATGTTGATCCGAATGAATCAGTCTTTCAACAAAGGTCAATCTTTGCTTTCTAGGCAAGAAAGGATAGCAAGTTACAAATTCTGTCTTGGTAGGACATGTATTATTATGAAATTCATAAATGAAATACATTCATAAATGAAAATGAAGTTAAGTAGTTAATGGTGAGGTTACCATTATCCTTTTTGTAGTGACGAATCTTGTATGTGTTCCTAAGAAAAGGAATTTGCCCATTTCATTTTTCGATGTCTCAAAAAAAAAAAGAAAAAGGGAGTGAAAATGCATAGGAACTCTTGAATGGAAATTGAAAAGAAATGTAGCTCCAGTTCCTTCGGAAATGGTAAGATCTTTGGCACAAAAAGAAGGGGTGATCCGTATCATCTTGAGTTGGTTCTGCCTCCCCTCTTTTTTTAACAATGTCGAGTCGGGTTCTTTTCCTACTAGTATCAAATAGAACATGCTGAACAAAATCTTCTTCATGTAAAACAAAATCTACTCAATGTAGATCAGGAAAATCATACGGATTTTATGAAACCATGTGCTATGGTTTGAATCCATAGTGAATCCTATTTCCAATAGGAGCAGTTGACAATGGAATCCCATTTTTCCCATTATTTTACTCTATCCATATCCATAATAGTAATAATGCGAAAAGAAGGCCCGGCTCCAAGTTGTTTAGGAATAGTGGCGTTGAGTTTCTCGACCCTTTGCCTTAGGATTAGTTAGTTCTATTTCTTGATGGGGCCGGGAAGGGATATAACTCAGTGGTAGAGTGTCACCTTGACGTGGTGGAAGTCATCAGTTCGAACTTGATTATCCCTAAAACCAATGGGAGTTTTTCTATTTTGACTTGCCCCCCCACCGTGATTGAACGAGAATGGATAAGAGGCTTATGGGATTGACATGATAGGGTAGGGATGGCTATATTGTTGGGCGCAAACTCCAGGCTAATATGAAGTGCATGGGTACAAGTTATGCCTTGAAATGAAAGATAATTCTGAATCTTCTTTGTCCATGAACAAGGAAGCTATAAGTAATGCAACTATGAATCTCATGGAGAGTTCGATCCTGGCTCAGGATGAATGCTGGTGACATGCTTAACACATGCAAGTTGGACAAGAACTGGTGTTTCTAGTGGCGGACGGGTGACTAATTCATAAGAACCTACCCTTGGGAGGGGAACAACAACTGGAGATGGTTGCTAATACCCCATAGGCTGAGGAACAAAAGGAGGAATCCGCCCAAGGAGGGGCTCGCGTCTGATTAGCTAGTTGGTGAGGCAATAGCTTACCAAGGCGATGATCAGTAGCTGGTCCGAGAGGATGATCTGCCACACTGGGATTGAGACATGGTCGAGACTCTTACAAGAGGTAGCAATGTGGAGTTTTCCATAATGAGAGAAAGCCGGATGGAGCAATGCCATATGGAGGTAGAAGGCCCACGGGTCGTGAACTTCTTTTCTCTGAGGAATAAGCATCAGCTAACTCTGTGCCAGCAGTTGTAGTAAGACAAAGGATGCAAGCGTTATCCGGAATGATTGGGCATAAAGTGTCTGTAGGTGACTTTCAAGTCTGCCATCAAATCCCAGGGCTCAACCCTGGACAAGCGGTGGAAACTACCAAGCTAGAGTATGGTAGGGGCAGAGGGAATTTCTGGTGGAGCGGTGAAATGCATAGAGATCGAAAAGAACACCAATGGCAAAAGCACTTTGCTGGGCCGACACTGACACTGAGAGATGAAAGCTAGGGGAGCAAATGGGATTAGATGCCCCAGTAGCCTAGCCATAAACGATGGATACTAGGTACTGTGCGTATCAACCCATGCAGTGCTGTAGCTAACGCGTTAAGTATCCCGCCTGGGGAGTATGTTCACAATAATAAAACTCAAAGGAATTGATGGGGGCCCGCACAAGCAGTGGAGCATGTGGTTTAATTCGATGCAAAGTGAAGAACCTTACCAGGGCTTGACATGCTACAATGAACGGGACAATGGGTTGTGATCCCGTGAGGGCTCTCAGCCACATGGATAGTTTAATGTGCTAATCAACGCCTGACCCAAAGATGTGGATCATCCAAGGTACATTAGCATGGCGTACTCCTCCCGTTTGAATCAGAGTTTGAAACCAAACTTCTCCTCAAGAGGATAGATGGGACAATTCAGGTGAGATCCAATGTAGATCTAACTTTCTATTCAATCATGGGATTCGGGCGGTCCGGACGAGACCACCATGACTTGTCTCTTCTCGAGAGTCCATACATCCCTTATCAGTGTATGGACAACTATCTGTTGAGCACAGGTTTAGGCTCGGCCTTGATGGGAACATGAAGTACCTAACAATGCATTTTCATAGACCAAGAACTATGAGATCATCCCTTTCATTCTGGGGTGATAGAGGGATCATACTGTTTGAGCCTTTTTTTCATGCTTTCCTAGAGGTTTGGAGAAAGCAGCAATCAATAGGATTTCTCTAATCCTCCCTTCCCAAAAGGAAGAAAAGAACATGAAATTCTTTTTCCTTCCCACAGGGACTAGGAGATTGGATCTAGCCATAAGAAGAATCCTTGGTATAAATAACTCACTTCTTGGTCTTTGACCCCCTCAGTCACTACGAGCACCCCCCGATCAGTGTAATGGGATGTGTCTATTTATCTATCTCTTGACTCAAAATGGGAGTAGGTTTGAAAAAGGATCTTAGAGTGCCTAGGGTTGGACCAGGAGGGTCTCTTAATGCCTTCTTTTTTCTTCTCATCGGAGTTATTTCACAAAGACTTGCCATGGTAAGGGAGAAGGTAAGCACACTTGAAGAGTGTAGTACAATGGAGAGCTGTATGCTATGTTCAGGAAGGATGAATCACTCCTAAAAAAGAATGATTGATTCTCTCCCAATTGGTTGGATCATAGGTGAGATGATTTACTTTATAGGCGAGGTCTCTGGTTTAAGTCCAGGATGGCCCAGCTGCACTAGGGAAAAGGATAGAAGAGGCATCTGACTCTTTCATGCATACTCCACTTAGCTCGAGGTGGTATAACTCAGTTGGTAGAGCTTTGCTCTTGCAATTGGGTCATTGTGATTATGGGTTGGATGTCTAATTGTCCTGGTGGTAATGATAGTATCTTGTACTTGAACTGATGGATCACTTTTTCTAAGTAATGGGGAAGAGGACCAAAACATGCCACTGAAAGACTCTACTGAGACAAAAATATGGGCTGTCAGATCTAGTATGGATCGTACATGGACAAGAGTAGGAGTCAGCAGCTCTCCTAGGGTTCCCTCATCTGGGATCCCTGGGGAAGAGGATCAAGTTGGCCCTTGTGAATAGCTTGATTCACTATCTCCCTTCAACCCTTTGAGCGAAATGTGGCAAAAGGAAGGAAAATCCATGGATCGACCCCATCGTCTCCACCCCGTAGGAACTACGAGATCACCCCAAGGATGCCTTCGACATCTAGGAGTCACGGACTGACCGTAGACACTGTTCAATAAGTGGAATGCATTAGCTGTCTTCTCTCTAGTTGGGTAGTAAGGGTCAGAGAAGGGCAATCACTCATTCTTAAAACCAGCATTCTTAAGACCAAAGAGTCAGGTGAAAAAAGGGGGAGAGCTCTCTGTTCTTATTCTTCTGTAGCTGGATTCTTCGAAACCACAAGAATCCTTGGAATGGGATTCCAATTGAGCACCTTTTAAGAAGAGTTGCTCTTTGGAGAGCACAGTATGATGAAAGTTGTAAGCTATGTTCGGGGGGGAGTTATTGTCTATCATTAGACTCTATGGTAGAATCAGTCGGGGATGCCTAAGAGGCAGTGGTTTACCCTGTGGTGGATGTTAGCAATTCGAGTTTGCTTATCTCCAGCCTGTTAACTTAGCTGATACTATGATAGCACCCAATTTTTCTGATCCGATAGTGTGATCTATGATTTCTCATTCATGGATGTTGATAAGATCCTTCCATTTAGCATTAGCAACACCTTAGGATGGCATAGCCTTAACGTTAATGGTGAGGTTCAAATGAGGAAAGGCTTACAGTGGATTCCTAGGCACCCAGAGATGAGGAAGGGTGTAGCAAGTGACAAAATGCTTCAGGGAGTTGAAAATAAGCATAGATCCAGAGATTCCCAAATAGGTCAACCTTTCAAACTGCTGATGAATCCATGGGTAGGCAAGAGACAACATAGAGAACTGAAACATCTTAGTAGATGAGGAAAAGAAAGCAAAAGTGATTCCCATAGTAGTGGCGAGCAAAATGGGAGCAGCCTAAACCGTGAAAATGGGGTTGTGGGAGAGCAATACAAGCGTTGTGATGCTAGGCGAAGCAGTGGAGTACTACACCTTAGATGGAGAGATTCTAGTAGCTGAAAGTATTACTAGCTTACGCTCTGACCTAAGTAGCATGGGGCACGTGGAATCCCATGTGAATCAGCAAGGACCACCTTGCAAGGCTAAATACTCCTAGGTGACAAATAGCAAAGTAGTATCGCGAGGGAAAGGTGAAAAGAACCCCCATCGGAAAGTGAAATAGAACATGAAACCATGAGCTCCCAAGTAGTGGGAGGAGAATGTCATCTCTGATTGCATGCCTATTGAAGAATGAGTCGATGACTCATAGGCAGTGGCTTGGTTAAGGGAACCCACTGGAGCCGTAGTGAAAGCAAGTCTTCATAAGGCGATTGTCACTACTTATGGACCTGAACCTGGGTGATTATCCATGACCAGGATGAGGCTTGGGTGAAACTAAGTGGAGGTCCGAACTAACTGATGTTGTAGAATTAGCGGATGAGTTGTGGTTAGTGGTGAAATACTGCTTGAACCCAAAGCTAGCTAGTTCTCCCTGAAATGCTTTGAGGCACAGCAGTTGACTAGAAACCTAGGGGTAAAGCACTATTTTAGTGTGGGCCACAAGAGCAGTTCTAAATTGAGGCAAACTCTGAATACTAGATATGACCCCAGAATAACAGAGGTCAAGGTTGACCAGTAAGACGATGGGGGATAAGCTTCATCATCGAGAGGGAAATAGCCCGGATCACCAGCTAAGGCCCCTAAATGAGCACTCAGTGATAAAGGAGGTAGGGGTGCAAAGACAGCTAGGAGGTTTGCCTAGAAGTAGCAACCCTTGAAAGAGTGTGTAAATGCTTACTAATCGAGCACTCTTGCGCCAAAGATGAATGGGGCTAAGCGATCTGCCAAAGCTGTGGGATGTAAAAATGCATCAGTAGGGGAGCATTCCACCTTAGAGGGAAGCACCTGTGCAAGCAGGTGTGGATGAAGTGGAAGCGAGAATGTTAGCTTGAGTAATGCAAACATTGGTGAGAATCTAATGCCTTGAAAACCTAAGGGTTCCTCCACAAGGTTTGTCCACGAAGGGTGAGTCAGGGCCTAAGATCAGGCTGAAAGGCATAGTCGATAGACAATAGGTGAATATTCCTGTACTACCGCTTATTGGTCATGAGGGATGGAGGATGCTAGGTTAGTTGAAAGATGGTTATCAGTTCAAGGACTCAAGGTGACCTTGCTTTTATAGGGTAAGAAGGGGTAGGGGAAATGCCTCGAGCCAATGTCCGAGTACTAGGCTCTACGGTGCTGAAGTAACCCATGCCATACTCCTAGGAAAAGCTCAAACAACCTTTAACAAAAGGGTCCTGTACTCAAAACTGACACAGGTGGGTAGGTAGAGAATACCTAGGGGCACGAGATAACTATTTCTAAGGAACTCGGCAAAATAACCTCATAACTTTGGGAGAAGGGGTGCCTCCTCACAAAGGGGGTCACAGTGACCAGGTCTGGGTGACTGTTTACCAAAAATACAGGTCTCCACAAAGTCGTAAGACCATGTATGGGGGCTGACACCTGCCCAGTGCTAGAAGGTCAAGGAAGTTGGTGACCTGATGACAAGGTAGTCAGCGACCGAAGCCCCAGTGAATGGTGATCGTAACTATAACGGTCCTCAGGTAGCGAAATTCCTTGTTGGGTGAGTTCCAACCTGCACAAAAGGTGTAATGATCTGGGTAATATCTCAGAGAGAGGCTCGGTGAAATAGACATGTCTGTGAAGATGCGGACTACTTGCACCTAGATAGAAAGACCCTATAAAGCTTTACTATTCCCTGGGATTGGCTTTGGGCCTTTCCTATGTAGCTTAGGTGGAGAGCAAAGAAGGCCACTTTCCTGGGGGCCCAAGCCATCAGTGAGATACCACTCTGGAAGAGCTAGAATTCTAACCTTGTGTTAGGACTTACGAGCCAAGGGACAGTCTGAAGTAGACAATTTCTATGGGGTATAGGCCTCCCAAAGTATAATGGAGGCGTGCAAAGGTTTCCTCGAGCCAGACAGAGATTGCCCTCGAGTGCAAAGGCAGATTGGAGCTTGACTACAAGACCCACCCATTGAGCAAGTACGAAAGTCGGCCTTAGTGAATCGACGATGTCGAGTGGAAGGGCCATCACTCAATGGATAAAAGTTACTCTAGGGATAATAGGCTGATCTTCCCCAAGAGTTCACATTGATGGGAAGGTTTGGCACCTCGATGTCGGCTCTTTGCCACATGGGGCTGTAGTATGTTCCAAGGGTTGGGTTGTTCGCCCATTAAAGTGGTATGTGAGTTGGGTTCAGAACGTCGTGAGACAGTTCGGTCCATATCTAGTGTTGGCATTGGAGCATTGAGAGGACTGGGAAGGATGCACCACTGGTGTACTAGTTATTGTGCCCACAGTAAACGCTGGGTAGCCAAGTGCGGAGCGGATAACTACTGAAAGCATCTAAGTAGTAAGCCCATGCCAAGATGAGTGCTTTCCTATTCTGACTTCCCTAGAGCCTCTGGTAGCACAACTGAGACAGCGACAGGTGCTTTGCCCCTATGGGGATGGAGTGACAGAAGTATTGAGAATCCATGATAAGGTCACGGCGAGACGAGCCGTTTATCATTATGATAGGTGTCAAGTGGAACTGCAGTGATGTATGCAACTGAGTCATCCTAACAGACTGAGAGATTTGAACCTTGTTCCTACATGACCTGATCAATTTGATCAGGCACTCGCCATCCATTTTCATTGTTCAACTATTTAACAACATGAGAAAACCAAGAAAAAGCTCCACCCTTCTCTATCTATCCAAGGGATGGAAGGGCAGAGGCCTTTGGTGTCCCTTCTACTCAAGAAGTCAAGGAATTGGGGCCTCACAATCACTAGCCAATATGCTTTTCTCTCATCCTTTCTTCGCTCATGATTCGATATTCTGGTGTCCTAGGAGTAGAGGAACCACACCAATCCATCCCAAACTTGGTGGTTAAACTCTACTGCAGTGACGATACTGTGGGGGAGGTCCTGCGGAAACATAGCTCGATGCCAGAATGATAATGATAAAAATATTAACACCTCTTATTTTACTTTTTAAATAGGAAAAATATCAAAATAAAAAATACAAAGGTTGTCTTATTCAAAACCCCAATTATGACATCTCTTCTCTCCCACTTCACACCTCAGAACACACTGTTCTTATAGTCTTTTATAGAGAGAAAGGTGCTTTCACATCTTCTTAACTTGAAATAGCTAAGGAGAGGAAAGGTTCCTTTTTGAGGGTATTCCCGAGAATAGATCTAGTGGAGACAGGTGGGGCCTGTAGCTCAGAGGATTAGAGCATGTGGCTACGAACCACGGTGTCAGGGGTTCAAATCCCTCCTCGCCCATAGCTGACCCAAAAAGGAAGGACCTTTCCATTACCTCTGGGGGTAGGAACATAATAATTGGGATAGCGGACGCAAAGCTATTGAACTATGGGTCTTTTGTCGAAATGGGTAGAGCAAGTACAAGTATACAAGTATTAGTAGCATAGCTAAAATGCGTTCCTCATCATTGTCATTAATATGTTTGCTCGCGATAATTGTGGCCTATCGGGAGACTCAATGACTGCATCTTTTATGCACTGCTAGTACATCATCTGAGAATTCTTAATTGGCTATTTACAAGGGATTATCCTGGATCTACACTGAGGATGGTGATTCTCAAATATCTTAAGAAAGGGATATGATTGACAGACTACAATAGAAACAAAGACAGGGAACGGGTTGCCTACTCCTAATGGTCAAAGTGAGCCCTTTATTTATTTATTTCATTCAATTCTTCATTCTTGAATTAGGAATTAATCAAATCTCCCCAAGTAGGATTCGAACCTACAACCAGTCAGTTAATAGCCAACTGCTCTACCACTGAGCTATTGAGGAACAACGGGAGATTCGACCTCATAGAGTTCAACTCCTATTCTCAACCCATGAACAATATGTGTCCGAAGCTTCCCTCATAACTCCTAGAACTTCTTCGTAGTGGCTTCGTTCCATGCCTCATTTCATAGGGAACCTCAAAGTGGCTCTATTTCATTATATTCCATCTATATCCCAATTCCATTCATTTACTATCACTTTGGTGTCAGTGACATAAGAGATGAGATATCATTCAATCGAAGAAGATGGTATCATTTACATAAGAGGTGTCAATTATAGTCCCTATATATGGAAAGTTAAAAAATCATCATATAATAATCGAGAAATTGCAATATAAAATAAAAAGGGGAGGTTTGTGATGATTTTGAAATCTTTTCCACTAGGTAATCTATTATCCTTATGCATGAAGATAATAAATTCGGTCGTTGTGGTTGGACTCTATTATGGATTTTTGACCACATTCTCCATAGGGCCCTCTTATCTCTTCCTTCTGCGAGCTCGTGTTATGGAAGAATGAACTGAGAAGGAGGTGTCAGCAACAATAGGTTTTATTATGGGACAGCTCATGATGTTCATATCAATCTATTATGCACCTCTACATCTAGCATTGGGTAGACCTCATACAATAACTGTCCTAGTTCTACCATATCTTTTGTTTTATTTCTTCTAGAGCAATCAAAAAAACTTTTTTGATTATGGATCTACTACCAGAAATTCAATGCATAATCTCAACATTCGATGTGTATTCCTGAATAATCTAATTTTTTAATTATTCAACCATTTTATTTACCAAGTTCAACATTAGCTAGATTAGTCAACATTTATATGTTGCGATGCAACAACAAGATGTTATTTGTAACAAGTAGTTTTCTTGGTTGGTTAATTGGTCACATTTTATTCATGAAATGGGTTGGATTGGTATTATTTTAGATACGACAAAATCATTCTATTCGACCTAACAAGTACCTGGTGTCAGAATTGAGAAATTCTATGGCTCGAATCTTTAGTATTCTCTTATTTATCACCTGTGTCTACTATTTAGGCAGAATCTCGTCACCTATTGTCACTAAGAAACTAAAAGAAACCTCAGAAATGGAAGAAGGGGGAGAAGTGAGGAAGAAAGCGATGTAGAAATAACTTCCAAAATGAGGGAGACTAAACAGGAACAAGAGGGATCCACCGAAGAAGACCCTTCCTTTTCTTCGGAAGAAAAGAAGGATCCGGACAAAATAGATGAAACAAGAAGAGATCCGAGCAAATGGAAAGGAAAAAACAAAGGATGAATTCTACTTTCACTTTACAGAGACATGCTATAAAGATAGCCCAGTTTATGAAGATTCTTATCTTGATACCTATCAAGATAATTGGCAATTGGGAAGACTTAAAGAAGATAAAAAAGAAAAGACTTATTTAATATATAAAAAATCTCTTGTGAATTTTCTTTTCGATTATAAACGATGGAATCGTCCATTGCGATATATAAAAAATGATCGATTTGAAAATGCTGTACGAAATGAAATCTCACAATATTTTTTTTATACATGTCCAAGTGATGGAAAAAAAAAAATATTTTACATACCCGCCCAGTTTATCGATTTTTTCGGAAATGTTAGAACGGAAAATTTTTTTGTACACGACAGATAAACTATCCCATGAAGACCTGTATAATCATTGGGTTTATACCAATGAACAAAAAAAGTACAACTTGAGTAATGAATTACTAAGTAGAATAAAAGTTCTAGAAAACTCTTTTCTAGATATGCTTGAAAAAAGAACCAGATTGTACAATGATGAAAATGAACAAAAATGCTTGCACAAAGCATATGATCCTCTTTTGAATGGACCATATCGCGGGACAATAAAAAAATAATTACATTCACATGCAATCAAAAATGATTTCCCATTTTCTACAAAAGAAAAATTTTCCATAGAAACTTGGAAAAATAAAATCAATAAAATTAGAGATATAATTTTTAATTATATTAATGATTATAATGATTATCGAGAATTTGAACATCAAAAGAATATGTTCGTTGAGAAATTAGTAGTGACTTATATTGGTAACTACTTTAACTCAATAGGTAAATCTTCTTTTGAGCCTGCACATAGTTTGACCTTGATCAAATTTTCTTTATTATTTTCATTACCAGAACAAAAAACACTTAATTCAGAAGTCAAGAAAAATCTATTCAATTTGAAGGAATTACAACTGATAGAAATGTAAATGACCAAATAACAATTTGAAATAAATCTATTGGAATAGAAGATGAAATAGAATATGGAATAGAAGAAATTTGTAAAGAGGTTCCTCGAAGGTCATATAAATTGACCGATGATTTAGATTTAGAAGAAGAGTAGGAACAAACTAAAGAAGAATCACTGGAAGATCCCGGGATTCATTCAAGAAGAGCTAAATGCGTGGTAATTTATACTGACGATATTGATAATGAAAATTTAACTACTACAGATAACTCTACTGATACTATTAATATTAGTGATATCGATAATAATGATAATAGTGATGAATATGAAGAACTAGCTTTGATAAGTTACTCACAACAATCCAATTTTCATCAGGATATAATCAAAGGATCCATGCATGCTCAAAGATCTAAAACCGTTACTTGGGAAATGTTTCAAGCAAATATACATTCTCCGCTTTTTTTGGATCAAATAGACAAAACATTTCTTGTCTCTTCTTTTGATATATCAGAAATGAGAAACCTCATTTTCAGAAATTGGTTAAGAAGAGAACCAGAATTGCAAATTTTTGAGGAAGAAATAATAGAAAAGGAGGGGGAAAAAGCAAAAAATGAGGAAATAAGGATAGTAATATCCAAAATTTGGGATACCATTATATTTGCTCAAACAATAAGGGGTTTGATGTTAATAACCCAATCTTTTCTTAGAAAATATATTCTATTGCCTTCATTGATAATAGCTAAAAATATTGGTTGTAGGTTATTATTTCAATTCTAGGAGTGGTGTGAGGATTTGAAAGACTGGAATAGAGAAATGCATATTAAATGCACCTATAATGGTGTTCAATTATCAGAAATAGAATTTCCCCAGGATTGACTAATAGACGGTATTCAAATAAAGATTATATTTCCTTTCTACCTAAAACCTTGGTGAAAGTCTAAGGTCCTATCTGACGATAGGAATCTAATGAAAAAAAAAGAAAAAAAGACATTTTTTTGTTTTTTAACAATATGGGGAATGGAAGTGGAAGTTCCCTTCGATTCTGCCCGAAAATGACCCTTTTTTTTAACCCATTTATAAACAACTCAAAATAAAAATTCGAAAAATAGAAATTTTTTTTCGAGTTTTAAGAGTTTTCAAAGAAAGAATAAAATGGTTTCTGAAAGTTCTGAAAGTTAGGAAAGAAAAATAAGATGGACTATCAAAGTAGTTAGAAAATGGATAATGAGAGAATTGAAAAAACTCAATCCAATTTTCTTATTCTTATTTGGATTGAGTAAAATAAAATTTTATGAACCGAATGAAAAGAGCAAAGATTACAAATTGAGTAATAAATTACTTATAAATCAGCCACTCAAATTCAGTCTATGGGTTGGACAAATTATTCACTCATAGAAAAAAAAAATGAAAGACCTTGCTGATAGGACTCTCACAAGAACAAATCAAATATAACAAATCACAAAAGACAATAAAAAAATAGTTCTAATTTGTGATGATAAAAAACTGCAATTGCATAAAGATATTTGGCAGATACTCAAAAGATAATATATCCAATTAATACATAAATCACATTATTTTATGAAATTTTTCATTGAAAAAAATATAATATATATATATTAATATTTTGCTATGTACCATTAATATTTTCAGGATCAATGTACAACTTTTCTTTGAACAAAAAAAATATCAATAAATCCATCATTTACAAGGATCAAATAAATCAAAATACAACAAATTTTATTTCAACTATAAAAAAATCATTTCCCAATACTAATATTATTCAAAATATTATTCAAAATAGTAATAATAATTCAAATATTTCTTACAAGAACATATCCTACTTGTCTCAAGCATATGTATTTTATATATTATCACAGACCCAATTACTTAATAAGTCTTGAGATCTGTACGTCAATATGATAGAACTTATCCATTAATTGCGGATACAATTAAGAATTATTATATAGCACAAGAAATACTTGATGCAAATCATAGTATAAGAAAACTGATAAGTCTAAAATGAGTGAATGGAAAAATTGGTTAAAGGTTCATTATCGATACAATTTATCTCATACCAAATGGTCTTGATTAATAATGCAAAAAGGATGAAATAAAATAAATAAAGTCAATAAACATCATATCATGCAAAATAAAGACTCAAGAAAATTGGATTCGTATAAAAAGAAAAAACCAATTAATTTATTACATGAAACAAGATTATTATAAGGTGCATTCATTGAAGAGTCAAAAAGAAAAATCGAAAAAACACTACATATATGATCTTTTATTACATGAATATATGAATTATAGGAATAGGGAAGAGTCATATATTTATGGACCAACATTAAAAGTAAACGAGAAGCAAGAAATTCCATATAATTTCAAGACTATTAAACCTGAATCATTTTATATATTGGTAAGTATAGTTATTAGTGATTACTTGGAGGAAGGATATATTATTGATATGGATCAAAACATGGATAGAAAATTTTTGGATTGTAGAATTCTTCTTGATTGGATGGGAACAAATCAAAATCAAGAAAGGTTATATCATAGCATATCAAATCCAAAACCTTGGTTCTTTCGAGAATGTGGACTACTTGTTAATGCATATAAGATTAAACTGCTTAATGCATATGGGATGAAATCACGAATCATACCAATTCAAATACATTTTTTGGATTTTCATAGAAATGAAAATATTAGTCAATGTAAAGACATTAATGTAGATCAAAAAAAGAATAAGAATCTTCCTATATCATCTAATCAAAAAGAATATCTTGAATTAAAAAATTCCAACCAAGAAAAAAAGGAACAACAAGGCCAAGGAAATCTTAGATCAAACATATGAAAACAAAACAATAAAAAAGATGCCGAAGAGAATTACACAAAATCAGAAATTAAAAGTAAAAAACGTAGAAAGAAAAAATAATAAAAAAAGAAGGAAGGAGAACTAGATTTTTTTTTGAAAAAATATTTCCCTTTTCAATTAAAATGGAATGACTCTTTGGATCAAAGAATACTGAATAATGTCAAGGTATATTGTCTCCTACTTTGACTGATAAATATAAAGGAAATTGCTATATCCTCGATTCACAGGGGGGAGATGCATCTGGATGTAATGTTGCTTAAAAAGCATATAATTGTTAAAGAACTGATAAAAAAGGAATATTCATTGTCGAACCAATTCATCTATCTTTAAAAAGGGGTGTAAAATTCTAATTTATTTTGTATCAAACTATAGGTATTTCATTGATCAATAAAAAGCAAACTAATGGAAAATACATAAAAAAAGATATGTTGTTGATAAGCAAAGTTTAGATAGATCCATTTGACGATATAACAATATGCTTGTGAGTGGAGACAAAAATAATTATGATTTTCTTGTTCCAAAAAATATTTTATCTCCTAGACGTCGTAGAGAATTGAGAATTCTAATCTGTATTAATTCTTGGACTTGTAATGTTGTGGGTAGAAATCCAATATTTTACAATAAAAACAACATAAAAAAGTATAGACAATTTTGGAATGAGCATCTTAATAGAGATATAAATAAATTCACTAAATTTAAATTATTTCTTTGGCCCAATTACCGATTAGACGATTTAGCTTGTGTGAATCGTTATTGGTTTGATACCAATAATGGCAGTTGATCCATGATTCGGAATTATCTAATCGTATATTTCCTACCTATTCATATAAGAAATACATGACATATCTGGTAGGTAGATAAAAGCAAAAATATATGTTGTGTTAGATTCTAGTACATGATAATGATTTAGTAGCATATTTGTATCCATTCAACTGGATCTAGGAAGAAATGTGCAGAATCTTTTTAGATATAGAAAACTCATTATCTTTCGTGAATGTAGAAATTTCCTTTTCTATCAATATCCAAATTGAATTTGGATTTGCATAAGTAAAAAGGTAGTATATGAATAAATCCAAATTTTTGTCTCTACGAGATTAAATGACTGGCATAAGAATTTTTTTCTTATTTTTCCTGATCGATAAAATCCATGAAAAAGAAAGAAAAAGATTAAAAAAAATTATGATAAAAAATTCATCCATCTCAATCATTCCACAAGAAGAAAAAGAGGAAAACTGGGGATCTATTGAATTCAAGTATTCAGTTTCACCAATAAGATACAGAGACTTACTTCATATTTGGAATTGCACAAAAAAGATTTTTTGTCGCAAAGAGGTCTACGAAAAATTCTGGGAAAACATCAACGACTGCTGACTTATTTGTTAAAGAAAAATAGAGTATGTTATAAGAGATTAATTGGGTAGTTGGATATTCAGGAGCCTCAAACTCATTAATTTCAAGATTCATTTGCATTTTTTATATTAGTTATTTATTTTAATGAACCTTGATAAATTCAAGAAATAATGAATCGGGGAAGAAAAGATATGATTGTATCAGATACAAGAAAGGGTCTCATGATAGTTAATATGGGTCCTCACCATCCATCAATGCATGTGTTCTTCGACTGATCCTTACTCTCGATGGTGAAGATGTTATTGACTGTGAATCCATATTTGGCTATTTACATAGAGGAATGGAAAAAATAGCAGAAAATCAAACAATTATACAATATCTACCTTATGTAACACGTTGGGATTATTTAGCTACCATGTTCACAGAGGCAATAATGGTAAATGCACCAGAACAATTGGGAGATGTTCAAGTACCCAAAAGGGCCTGCCATCTAAGAGTAATTATGCTAGAATTGAGTCGTATAGCTTCTCATTTACTATGGCTTGGACCTTTTATGGAAGATATCGGTGCACAGACTCCCTTTTTCTATATTTTCAGAGAGAGGGAATTGCTATATGATTTATTCAAAGCTGCTACGAGTATGTGAGTGATGCATAATTATTTTCATATTGGAGGAGTAACTGCTGATCTACCCCATGGCTGGATAGTTAAATGTTTGGATTTTTGTGATTATTTTCTAAGAGGAGTTGCTGAATATAAAAAACTTATTATGTGAAATCCCATTTTTTTAGAATGAGTTGAAGAGGTGGGCATTATTGGTGGGGAGGAAGCAATAAATTGGGGCTTATTAGGACCAATGGTAAGAGCTTTTGGAATCTCGTAGGATCTTTGTAAAGTTGATCATTATGAGTGTTACAATGAATTCGATTGGGAAGTCTAATGGGAAAAAGATGGAGATTCATTAGCTTGTTATTTACTATGAATAGGTGAAATGAAAAAATCCATAAAAATTATTCAACAAGATGTAGAAGGGATTCCTGGGGGGCCCTGTGAAAATTTGGAAGTCCGACACTTTGATAGAACAAGAAATTCTGAATGGAATCATTTTGCATATAGATTCATTAGTAAAAAAACCTTCACCCAATTTGGAATTGTTGAAACAAGAACTTTATATGAGAGTAGAAGGCCTAAAAGGAGAATTAGGAATTTATCTGATAGGAGATAAGAGTGTTTTTCCCTGGAGATGGAAAATTCGTCCACCCAGTTTCATCAATTTGAAAATTCATCCCCAACTAGTTAAAAGAATGAAATTGGCTGATATCATGATGATACTAGGTAGTATAGATATCATTATGGGAGAAGTTGATCATTGAAATGATAATTGATGTGACAGAAGTCCAATCTATCAATTCTTTTTCTTTAGAATCCTTAAAAGAAGTCTATGGATTCATATGGCTATTTCTCCCTATTTTGACCCTTATATTTAGAATCATAATAGGGATACTGGTAATTGTGTGGTTAGAAAGAGAAATCTCCACAGCGATACAACAACATATTGGGCCATAATATGCCAGTCCATTGGGAATTCTTCAAGCTCCAACGGATGGGACCAAACTACCTTTTAAAGAGGACCTCTTACCATCTAGAGAGAATATTCGTTTGTTTAGTATTGGGCCATCTATAGCAGTCATATCAATTTTACTAAATTATTTAGTAATTCCTTTTGGGTATCATCTCGTTTTAGTTGATCTCAATATAGGTGTTTTTTTATGGATCACTATTTCAAGTATTGCGCCTATTGGGCTTCTTATGTCAGGATATGGATCAAATAATAAATATTCATTTTCGGGTGGTCTACAAGCTACTGCTCAATCTATTAGTTATGAAATATCATTAACTCTATGTGTCTTATGAATATCACTACGTGTGATTTGTTGAACATGAGCTTTTCCCTCTCTACTAGAAATGAGGAAAAAAATGAAAGAAAAGACCATAAATATATTGAATAGATATTCTATTTTTATTTATCATTTGAGGTGATGAGTTAAAGCTGATAGTTATATGAGTGAAATAAAACAGCCTAAAAATTCGCAGTAAGAAGACAAAATCTCATTCCCTATGTATAAGAATAAAGTGAAAGTAAACATAAATATTTTACACCATTTACCCCAAGATTGAGATTCTTTGATTAGATTAGTGTTATCATATTTTGAAGCGGGTGCAAAAAATCAATCGTAAGAAGTTTCTACTACTATCTTGTATGTATTACCATACCGGGGATCAATCAAAAATTAGTGGACGATTAGGAACACTAAAGTACATAAAAGATTAGTAATAGAGATAATCTCAAGTATCAAAAAGAGGTATTTCCACATAAAATGAATCATAACAAGGCTTTAAGTTGGTAGAAATGATCAAGTATGATTCAAATCTAGAGTATGCTCTTTCTCACTAATTAATGAAATAACTAGCAAGAATGAATTAATCCTTTTTTTCAGAGTAGCTTCTTTTTATTTTGAGTTCTTAGAAAGAAGATAGGAACAAAAGAAATGGAACACCTACAATATACAATAAAAAATATAATAGATAGAATCAGAAAAAAATGAATAATAGAAAAAAGATCCTTATTTCTTTTTTTCCTCCATCCATACATATACATATGGAATTCTTATCATGATTTATGAACTAGTATCTAATTCCTTAATTGATATAATGAGTATTTTATTAAAAGATTAAGTTATTATAGAATAAGAAAAAATTGGAATCTAAGGGATGAGATCAATTCGGAAGAGGTTTTTTGTTATCCTAGCAAACAAAATCTTTTTGGTCTAATTTAGGACTATGTTTTGTATCTTTATTCTTCTATTTCCCTACAATGATGCTAACAATACTGGTCCTTACATTTAGTTGTAACCATAGAGGAGCCGTATGAAGCTCAGGTCTCATGTATGATTTTGGAATAGAGATACGAACAGTGATGTTATTGTCGACTATGATTATCTAACAGTTTAAGTACAGTTGATATAGTTGAGGCATAGTTAAAATACAATTTTAGTGGGTGGAATCTATGGTGTCAACCCATAGGGTTTATAGTTTTCCTAATTTCTTCTCTAGCAAAATGTGAGAGATTACCTTTTGATTTACCAGAAGCAGAAGAAGAATTAGTAGCAGGTTATCAAACTGAATATTCAGGTATCAAATACGATTTATTTTACATTGCTTCTTACCTAAATCTATTAGTTTCTTCACTATTTGTAATAGTCCTTTACTTAGGAGGGTAGAGTTTATTTATTCTGTACATATTCCATCCTAAACTTTTCATAAAAAAGAAAATGGTTGCAATCTTCGGAATTCCAATTGCTATCTTTATTACATTAGTTAAAGCTTATTTGTTTCTGTTCATTTCTATCACAACAAGATGGGCTTTACCTAGGATGAGAATAGACCAACTATTAATTCTTGGATGGAAATTTCTTTTACCTATCTCTCTTGGTAATCTCTTATTGACAACTTCTTTACAACTTGTTTCACTATAAGTAAAAAATAATGATATCCTACTAACCTCTCTCAAACAAGAAATAGAAACATCAATTTATTCATGGATATGCAATATGTTCCCTATGGTGACTGGGTTCATAGATTATGGTCAACAAATAGTATGAGCTGCAATGTACATTGGTCAAAGTTTTATAATTACCTTATCCCACACAAATCATTTACCTATAACTATTCAATATCCTTATGAAAAATCGATCACATCAGAGCATTTCCGCAGTCAAATTCACTTTGAATTTGATAAATGTATTGCTTGTGAAGTATGTGTTCGTGTATGTCCCGTAGATCTACCTGTTGTTGATTGGAGATTAGAAAAAAAATAGTAAACAAAACAATTGCTTAATTACAGTATTGATTTTAGGTTTTGTATATTTTGTGGTAATTGTGTCGAGTATTGTCCAACAAACTATTTATCAATTATTGAAGAATATGAACTTTCTACTTATGATCGTCATGAGTTGAATTATAATCAAATTGCCTTGGGACAGTTACCGATGTCAGTAATTGGAGATTTCACAATTCAAACAATTCTGAATTCGACTCAAATCCAAATAGACAAGGATAAACCACTTTATTTTAGAATGATTACTAATTACTAAAATTTTGTTTTAATATAAAAAATCCAAGCTTCTTTTGTTTTGTTTGGTTAGTAACTACAAATACTAATGATAACCACTTGGTGTCGAGAATTATTCTTTAATTTAAACTCAAAATAGATTTTGGTGATGATTTTGAATATTTGAACTACTTTTTTATTTTTGCCTAAAAAAATAGGATAGGATTGGTCCAATAAGTTTATCTACATTAATCCATAATACATGAAGATAAAATTTAAATTAGGAACATATCATATACAAAATACAAGAAAAAAATAGAGTAACCTTTTTCCTGGACCATTCAGTAAGGTCATGAAATATCTTTATCTCTTATTTTATACATTATACATAATGGATTTACTCGGACCAATACATGGTATTCTTGTAAAATTTCTGCGACCAGATCCTATATTAGGGGGTTTGGGAGTGGTATTACTTACCAATCCCATTTTTTTTGCTTTTTCATTAGGATGTGTTCTTTTTTGTATATCCTTATTCTATATTCCATCAAACTCCTATTTTGTAGCTATTGTGCAGCTCCTTATTTATGTGGGAGCCATAAATGTCTTAATCATATTTGCTATAATGTTCATGAAGAGTTCAGAATATTCCAATGATTCCCACTAGGGACCGTTGGAGATGGAGTTACTTCAGTGATTTCTACAAGTATTTTTTTTTCACTAATTACAACTATCCCAGACACATCATGGTGCAGAATTATTTGGACTAGAAGATCAAACTATGTTATAGAACACGACTTAATAAGCAATATTCAACAAATTGGGATTCGTTTATCAACCAATTTTTATCTTTCCTTTGAACTTATTTCGATAATTCTTCTAATTCCTTTAATAAGTGCAATTACTATGGCTCATTAGTAAAAATACTTAGAATTAAAAGTAAAAGAAAAGTTCTAAATCAGAAAAAAAAAATAGAAAGATTTTTTGTTAAATCTATTGCCAATACCTTCTTTTGTTTTGTAATTGTTCTATTCTAGTAAAGGAAATCTAGTTGAATTTTTGTTCATATTGAAATTTGATGAGGAATTAGTCAATGATGTTCGAACATGTATTTTTTGTGAGTGTATATTTATTTTCGATTGGTATTTATGGATTGATCACAAGTCAAAACATGGTTAGAGCACTTATGTGTCTTGAACTTATACTAAATTCAGTTAATATTAATCTTGTAACATTTTCTGATTTCTTTGATAATCGCCAATTAAAAGGAGACATTTTCTCAATCTTTGTTATAGCTATTGCAGCCGCTGAAGTAGCTATTGGGCTAGCTATTCTTTCGGCAATCCATTGTAATAGAAAATCAACTCATATTAATCAATCGAATCTGTTGAATAATTAATTGCAATAAAAATAAAAATAAAAAAATCATATACATATAAATAAAGACATATATATAGTATAATTATAGTAGAATTTATATAGTATAATTATAGTATAATTAATTAGAATTAATTGTACTATAATAAATTCTATTAATTTTTAATCTAAATCCATTAGAATTCATTATTCTATTGATTTTTGACCAATTTGAATTGAAATTCGCATGCACTATGACCGCATTTGCGAAAACAGAAGTCAAAGTTTATTGGCCCTTTCTTATGAACAGAGGTAGAAATATTAATCTATCTTTAGTTTAGTTTTTAGTTTAGATATGGATTCAAAAATTTGATAAACCACCATTTCGTCTAGTATCTATAATCTATAATATAAATATATGATTCAGTTACTGTGAACCAGATCGAAAATTCTTATGTTCAAAACTTGAATTTACAGATCCAATCTCACATTCAGTAAAAATTTATGATACATGTATAGGGTGTACTCAATGTGTACGAACCTGCCCGACAGATGTATTGGAAATGATACCATGGGATGGATGTACAGCTAAGCAATTTGCTTCTGCACCAAGAATCGAGGATTGTGTGCGTTATAAGAGATGTGAATCCGCTTGCCCAACTGATTTTTTGAGTGTCCACATTTATTTATGGCATGAAACAACTCGCAACATGGGTCTACCTTATTAATACACTATAAAAAACTCCACTTGAATCATTTGATTCCTTTTTACCACAAAAAACTGTACTCGATAAAATATATTATTCCGAGCACGGGTTTTTCTTATCAGTGTATCTTGTCTTTATCACGAGTTCTTTTCCTTGGTTAACAATAATTGTTGTTTTGCTGATATTTGTGAGTTCTTCAATTTGTTTTCTCCCCTATAAAGAGAATAAGTTGTTTTGCTAGTATACCATATGTATTAGCTTACAGGAACTCCTCCTAACAACTTATGTATTCTGTTATCATTTCCAATTGGACGATCCATGAATCCAATTGAGGGAGGATTATAAATGTATAAATATTTTGGATTTTCATTGGAGAATGGGGATCGATGAACTTTCCATAGGACCTATTTTACTAACGGGATTTATCACTACGTTGGCTACTTTAGCGGCTTGGCCAGTTACTCGAAATTTGTGATTATTCTATTTACTGATGTTAGTGCTGTACAGTGGTCAAATAGGACTATTTTCTTCTCGAGACCTTTTACCTTTTTTTTACATATGGGAATTCAAATTAATTCCTGTTTACTTACTTTTATCTATGCGCGGGGGGAAAAATGTTTGTATTCGGTCACAAAGTTTGTTTTGTACATGGAAGGGGGTTCTATTTTTCTCTTAATAGGTGTTCTAGGTATGGGTTTATCTGGTTCTAATGAACCAACATTAGATTTTGAAAGATTGGCTAATCATTCATACCCTGTGGCCTTGGAAATAATATTCTATTTTGGTTTCCTTATTGCTTATGCTGACAAATCACCGATTATACCCCTGCATACATGGTTACCAGATACCCATGGAGAAGCACATTAAAGTACATGTATGCTTCTAGCTAGGATCTTATTAAAAATGGGAGCATATGGATTGATTCAAATTAATATGGAATTATTATCCCATGTTCATTCTATACTTTCTCCATGGTTGGTGATAGTCAGAACGATACAATTAATCTATGCGGCCTCAACATCTCTTGGTCAACACAATCTAAAAAATAGAACAGCCTGCTCTTCCTTATCTCACATGGGTTTCCTAATTATAGGAATCGGTTCTATAACCAACACGGGTCTCAATGGGGCTATTTTACAAAACTCTCTCATGGATTTATTGGTCCTGCACTTTTTTTCTTGTCAGGAATGAGTTGTGATAGAATACATCTTGTTTATCTGGATGAAATGGGTGGGATATCTCTTCCAATGCCAAAAATATTTACTATGTTTAGTAGTTTTTTGATGGCTTCTCTTGCATTGCTGGGAATGAGTGACTTTGTTGCAGAATTAGTAGTATTTTGGGGAATAATTACCAGCCAAAAATATCTTTTAATGCCAAAAATCCTAATTACTTTTGTAATGGCAATTAGAATGATATTAACTCCTATTTATTTATTGTCTATGTCACCTCAGATGTTCTATGGATACAAGTTATTCAATGTCCCCAATTTTGCGGATTTTGGACTATGAGAACTATTTGTTTCTATTTGTCTCTTTCTACCCATAATAGGGATTGGTATTTATCTGGATTGTGTTTCCTCATTATCAATTGATAAGATAGAAGCTATCTTATCAAATTATTTTCATAGATAATTTTTTTTATTAATGAGACAATTCTTTGATTTAAATTTTCAATTTAGTCTTCTGTACAATGGAAAAAAGATAAAGTGAATTAGAATTGTAATGGGATACGTCTCGAGTTTTGGAGAACCACTTAAGTGGTTCTCCAAAACTCACACAAACTTTCATTACGTATGAGACAATATCCTCATGTATTCTTTTGTATTTATTGTTTATGTAATTTATTCAATTACATGTTAATGTGAATGAACCATAACTATGTAGACCTATTCCTAATAGATTGATCCCAAAATAGCATATCCAAATTATAAGAAATCCTATAGAAGCTACAAATGTGGAATTCATACCTTGCAAATTTTTATTTATTCTAGGATGCGAATAAATTGCGAATATAGTCCAAATAATAAATGAACAAGTTTCTTTGGGGTCCCAATTCCAATAAGATCCCCATACCTCATTAGCCCACACTGCTCTAAAAGTATGCCCATGTTTAAAAAGATGAACCCTAAACTAATGATGCGATAGGCCCAATAATCCAGACATTGAGTCAATTGATATTTGTAATAATTTCGAAATGAAAGAAAAGAAGTGTTTTTTAATTGAAAAACACTTCTTTTTCTATTCAAATATTCGGTCTTACTAAAGAAAAAGTATTTAATTAAGATTAAGAAATTTTTTCTTTTATGAAAAATATTGATGTTTTTCCAAAATGTAATGACTAAAAGAGCAACTGATAATAATGATCGACATAAAAGAGTTTCATAGCTCAATAACATCATACTTATGTGCATCATTAACCATTGGGATTTTAGAATAGGCACTAATATTGCAAATTGATGCATTTCAATTGAAAGATCCGATGTGGCGAATCCTTGAATAAAAATGGCACTTGGTGTAGTTATTGTGCTTAAATCATTTTTGCAATTCCTAAGATATGGAATCATATGAATAATGGAGAAACTCCATGAAAGGACGACTAATGACTCGTATAAATTACTTAACGAGAAATGTCTGGAATAAATCCACCGAATAATTAATAATCCTATTATAGAAAAAAAAGTAGCTATTATCCCCTTTTCCAAGGAATCATGTAATCCTGGAATTTTGTGGATTAATAAGGTCATCAAATGAATTGTAATCACAATAAAAATGATTGAAAAATATGTATGAGTTAATATATGTTCTAAAGTTATAAATAATAAAAGGGGGGTCCCATTGAAAAATGTAAATCGGCAATTGAATACATTCTATAATGTATCCATTCTGCCTTTAAATTTTTTTCGGGGGGGGGGGGGGGGGGGGGGGGGGGGGGGGGGGGGGGGGGGGGGGGGGTGGAGGGGGGGGTTTGAAAGATTGGCTAATCATTCATACCCTGTGGCCTTGGAAATAATATTCTATTTTGGTTTCCATATTTCTTATGCTGACAAATCACCGATTATACCCCTGCATACATGGTTACCAGATACCCATGGAGAAGCACATTAAAGTACATGTATGCTTCTAGCTAGGATCTTATTAAAAATGGGAGCATATGGATTGATTCAAATTAATATGGAATTATTATCCCATGTTCATTCTATACTTTCTCCATGGTTGGTGATAGTCAGAACGATACAATTAATCTATGCGGCCTCAACATCTCTTGGTCAACACAATCTAAAAAATAGAACAGCCTGCTCTTCCTTATCTCACATGGGTTTCCTAATTATAGGAATCGGTTCTATAACCAACACGGGTCTCAATGGGGCTATTTTACAAAACTCTCTCATGGATTTATTGGTCCTGCACTTTTTTTCTTGTCAGGAATGAGTTGTGATAGAATACATCTTGTTTATCTGGATGAAATGGGTGGGATATCTCTTCCAATGCCAAAAATATTTACTATGTTTAGTAGTTTTTTGATGGCTTCTCTTGCATTGCTGGGAGTGAGTGGCTTTGTTGCAGAATTAGTAGTATTTTGGGGAATAATTACCAGCCAAAAATATCTTTTAATGCCAAAAATCCTAATTACTTTTGTAATGGCAATTGGAATGATATTAACTCCTATTTATTTATTGTCTATGTCACCTCAGATGTTCTATGGATACAAGTTATTCAATGTCCCCAATTTTGCGAATTCTGGACTATGAGAACTATTTGTTTCTATTTGTATCTTTCTACCCATAATAGGGATTGGTATTTATCTGGATTGTGTTTCCTCATTATCAATTGATAAGATAGAAGCTATCTTATCAAATTATTTTCATAGATAATTTTTTTTATTAATGAGACAATTCTTTGATTTAAATTTTAAATTTTGTCTTCTGTACAATGGAAAACAGATAAAGTGAATTAGAATTGTAATGGGATACGTCTCGAGTTTTGGAGAACCACTTAAGTGGTTCTCCACAACTCACACAAACTTTCATTACGTATGAGACAATATCCTCATGTATTCTTTTGTATTTATTGTTTATGTAATTTATTCAACTACATGTTAATGTGAATGAACCATTACTATGTATACCTATTCCTAATAGATTGATCCCAAAATAGCATATCCAAATTATAAGAAATCCTATAGAAGCTACAAATGTGGAATTCATACCTTGCAAATTTTTATTTATTCTAGGATGCGAATAAATTGCGAATATAGTCCAAATAATAAATGAACAAGTTTCTTTGGGGTCCCAATTCCAATAAGATCCCCATACCTCATTAGCCCACACTGCTCTAAAAGTATGCCCATGTTTAAAAAGATGAACCCTAAACTAATGATGCGATAGGCCCAATAATCCAGACATTGAGTCAATTGATATTTGTAAGAATTTCGAAATGAAAGAAAAGAAGTGTTTTTTAATTGAAAAACACTTCTTTTTCTATTCAAATATTCGGTCTTACTAAAGAAAAAGTATTTAATTAAGATTAAGAAATTTTTTCTTTTATGAAAAATATTGATGATTTTCCAAAATGTAATGACTAAAAGAGCAACTGATAATAATGATCGACATAAAAGAGTTTCATAGCTCAATAACATCATACTTATGTGCATCATTAACCATTGGGATTTTAGAATAGGCACTAATATTGCAAATTGATGCATTTCAATTGAAAGATCCGATGTGGCGAATCCTTGAATAAAAATGGCACTTGGTGTAGTTATTGTGCTTAAATCATTTTTGCAATTCCTAAGATATGGAATCATATGAATAATGGAGAAACTCCATGAAAGGACGACTAATGACTCGTATAAATTACTTAACGAGAAATGTCTGGAATAAATCCACCGAATAATTAATAATCCTATTATAGAAAAAAAAGTAGCTATTATCCCCTTTTCCAAGGAATCATGTAATCCTGGAATTTTGTGGATTAATAAGGTCATCAAATGAATTGTAATCACAATAAAAATGATTGAAAAATATGTATGAGTTAATATATGTTCTAAAGTTATAAATATCATAAAAGGGGGGGTCCCATTGAATAATGTAAATCGGCAATTGAATACATTCTATAATGTATCCATTCTGCCTTTAAATTTTTTGGGGGGGGGGGGGGGGGTTTGAAAGATTGGCTAATCATTCATACCCTGTGGCCTTGGAAATAATATTCTATTTTGGTTTCCATATTTCTTATGCTGACAAATCACCGATTATACCCCTGCATACATGGTTACCAGATACCCATGGAGAAGCACATTAAAGTACATGTATGCTTCTAGCTAGGATCTTATTAAAAATGGGAGCATATGGATTGATTCAAATTAATATGGAATTATTATCCCATGTTCATTCTATACTTTCTCCATGGTTGGTGATAGTCAGAACGATACAATTAATCTATGCGGCCTCAACATCTCTTGGTCAACACAATCTAAAAAAGAGAACAGCCAGCTCTTCCTTATCTCACATGGGTTTCCTAATTATAGGAATCGGTTCTATAACCAACACGGGTCTCAATGGGGCTATTTTACAAAACTCTCTCATGGATTTATTGGTGCTGCACTTTTTTTCTTGTCAGGAATGAGTTGTGATAGAATACATCTTGTTTATCTGGATGAAATGGGTGGGATATCTCTTCCAATGCCAAAAATATTTACTATGTTTAGTAGTTTTTTGATGGCTTCTCTTGCATTGCTGGGAATGAGTGACTTTGTTGCAGAATTAGTAGTATTTTGGGGAATAATTACCAGCCAAAAATATCTTTTAATGCCAAAAATCCTAATTACTTTTGTAATGGCAATTGGAATGATATTAACTCCTATTTATTTATTGTCTATGTCACCTCAGATGTTCTATGGATACAAGTTATTCAATGTCCCCAATTTTGCGGATTCTGGACTATGAGAACTATTTGTTTCTATTTGTATCTTTCTACCCATAATAGGGATTGGTATTTATCTGGATTGTGTTTCCTCATTATCAATTGATAAGATAGAAGCTATCTTATCAAATTATTTTCATAGATAATTTTTTTTATTAATGAGACAATTCTTTGATTTAAATTTTAAATTTTGTCTTCTGTACAATGGAAAAAAGATAAAGTGAATTAGAATTGTAATGGGATACGTCTCGAGTTTTGGAGAACCACTTAAGTGGTTCTCCAAAACTCACACAAACTTTCATTACGTATGAGACAATATCCTCATGTATTCTTTTGTATTTATTGTTTATGTAATTTATTCAATTACATGTTAATGTGAATGAACCATAACTATGTAGACCTATTCCTAATAGATTGATCCCAAAATAGCATATCCAAATTATAAGAAATCCTATAGAAGCTACAAATGTGGAATTCATACCTTGCAAATTTTTATTTATTCTAGGATGCGAATAAATTGCGAATATAGTCCAAATAATAAATGACCAAGTTTCTTTGGGGTCCCAATTCCAATAAGATCCCCATACCTCATTAGCCCACACTGCTCTAAAAGTATGCCCATGTTTAAAAAGATGAACCCTAAACTAATGATGCGATAGGCCCAATAATCCAGACATTGAGTCAATTGATATTTGTAATAATTTCGAAATGAAAGAAAAGAAGTGTTTTTTAATTGAAAAACACTTCTTTTTCTATTCAAATATTCGGTCTTACTAAAGAAAAAGTATTTAATTAAGATTAAGAAATTTTTTCTTTTATGAAAAATATTGATGTTTTTCCAAAATGTAATGACTAAAAGAGCAACTGATAATAATGATCAACATAAAAGAGTTTCATAGCTCAATAACATCATACTTATGTGCATCATTAACCATTGGGATTTTAGAATAGGCACTAATATTGCAAATTGATGCATTTCAATTGAAAGATCCGATGTGGCGAATCCTTGAATAAAAATGGCACTTGGTGTAGTTATTGTGCTTAAATCATTTTTGCAATTCCTAAGATATGGAATCATATGAATAATGGAGAAACTCCATGAAAGGACGACTAATGACTCGTATAAATTACTTAACGAGAAATGTCTGGAATAAATCCACCGAATAATTAATAATCCTATTATAGAAAAAAAAGTAGCTATTATCCCCTTTTCCAAGGAATCATGTAATCCTGGAATTTTGTGGATTAATAAGGTCATCAAATGAATTGTAATCACAATAAAAATGATTGAAAAATATGTATGAGTTAATATATGTTCTAAAGTTATAAATATCATAAAAGGGGGGTCCCATTGAAAAATGTAAATCGGCAATTGAATACATTCTATAATGTATCCATTCTGCCTTTAAATTTTTTTCGGGGGGGGGGGGGGGGGGGGAAAGATTGGCTAATCATTAATACCCTGTGGCCTTGGAAATAATATTCTATTTTGGTTTCCTTATTGCTTATGCTGACAAATCACCGATTATACCCCTGCATACATGGTTACCAGATACCCATGGAGAAGCACATTAAAGTACATGTATGCTTCTAGCTAGGATCTTATTAAAAATGGGAGCATATGGATTGATTCAAATTAATATGGAATTATTATCCCATGCTCATTCTATATTTTCTCCATGGTTGGTGATAGTCAGAACGATACAATTAATCTATGCGGCCTCAACATCTCTTGGTCAACACAATCTAAAAAAGAGAACAGCCTGCTCTTCCTTATCTCACATGGGTTTCCTAATTATAGGAATCGGTTCTATAACCAACACGGGTCTCAATGGGGCTATTTTACAAAACTCTCTCATGGATTTATTGGTGCTGCACTTTTTTTCTTGTCAGGAATGAGTTGTGATAGAATACATCTTGTTTATCTGGATGAAATGGGTGGGATATCTCTTCCAATGCCAAAAATATTTACTATGTTTAGTAGTTTTTTGATGGCTTCTCTTGCATTGCTGGGAATGAGTGGCTTTGTTGCAGAATTAGTAGTATTTTGGGGAATAATTACCACCCAAAAATATCTTTTAATGCCAAAAATCCTAATTACTTTTGTAATGGCAATTGGAATGATATTAACTCCTATTTATTTATTGTCTATGTCACCTCAGATGTTCTATGGATACAAGTTATTCAATGTCCCCAATTTTGCGGATTCTGGACTATGATAACTATTTGTTTCTATTTGTATATTTCTACCCATAATAGGGATTGGTATTTATCTGGATTGTGTTTCCTCATTATCAATTGATAAGATAGAAGCCATCTTATCAAATTATTTTCATAGATAATTTTTTTTATTAATGATACAATTCTTTGATTTAAATTTTAAATTTTGTCTTCTGTACAATGGAAAAAAGGTAAAGTGAATTAGAATTGTAATGGGATACGTCTCGAGTTTTGGAGAACCACTTAAGTGGTTCTCCAAAACTCACACAAACTTTCATTACGTATGAGACAATATCCTCATGTATTCTTTTGTATTTATTATTTATGTAATTTATTCAATTACATGTTAATGTGAATGAACCATAACTATGTAGACCTATTCCTAATAGATTGATCCCAAAATAGCATATCCAAATTATAAGAAATCCTATAGAAGCTACAAATGTGGAATTCATACCTTGCAAATTTTTATTTATTCTAGGATGCGAATAAATTGCGAATATAGTCCAAATAATAAATGACCAAGTTTCTTTGGGGTCCCAATTCCAATAAGATCCCCATACCTCATTAGCCCACACTGCTCTAAAAGTATGCCCATGTTTAAAAAGATGAACCCTAAACTAATGATGCGATAGGCCCAATAATCCAGACATTGAGTCAATTGATATTTGTAATAATTTCGAAATGAAAGAAAAGAAGTGTTTTTTAATTGAAAAACACTTCTTTTTCTATTCAAATATTCGGTCTTACTAAAGAAAAAGTATTTAATTAAGATTAAGAAATTTTTTCTTTTATGAAAAATATTGATGATTTTCCAAAATGTAATGACTAAAAGAGCAACTGATAATAATGATCGACATAAAAGAGTTTCATAGCTCAATAACATCATACTTATGTGCATCATTAACCATTGGGATTTTAGAATAGGCACTAATATTGCAAATTGATGCATTTCAATTGAAAGATCCGATGTGGCGAATCCTTGAATAAAAATGGCACTTGGTGTAGTTATTGTGCTTAAATCATTTTTGCAATTCCTAAGATATGGAATCATATGAATAATGGAGAAACTCCATGAAAGGATGACTAATGACTCATATAAATTACTTAACAGGAAATGTCTGGAATAAATCCACTGAGTAATTGATAATCTTGTTATAGAAAAAAAAGTAGCTATTATCCCCTTTTCTAAGGAATCACGTAATCCTGGAATTGTGGATTAATAAGGTCATCAAATGAATCATAATCACAATCAAAATGATCAAAAAAGAGATATGAGTTAATATATGTTCTAAAGTTACAAATATCATAAAAAGGGGGTCGCATTGAAAAATGTAAATCGGGAATTACATACATTCTATAATGTATCCATTTTGCCTTTTTTTTTTTGGAGAGGAGGGGGGTGCTGCCACTCGGACTTGAACCGAAATGCTCTAGCAATGCTTCCTAAGAGCAGCGTGTCCACCAATTTCACTATCCTGGCTTACTTGAAATAATAATAGTAAATTCATGTCGAATCGTCGACATTCGGCAATTCAATCTAGTTTAGGAAACAAGAATTATGTTTTCATATGAGATATAGAACTAAGAATAAGATTGGAATTCTCCTTTTTCTATCTTTTTTTGATGATTTATTCTTGGTTTCTTTCATCGATCCAAAAAAATGGATTTTAGCAACGAACAAAATCAAATAAAACTAGTTTAGTATTTCATATGTATCACAATTTCATCACTAAATCAAATTTTTTTCTAACAATTTCGATACCTTAATTTAATTAATTATTAATATTCCCTGCTGTGTAAATAATTTACAATTTATGGTAAGATATTTACCTAATCAATTAGGTTTTGGGGCTAAGTATATAACAAAAGAATTTCAATCTCTATCACAATTGTACTTTTCACAATTTATTTGATTCTTCTATTGTGAAAAGTACAATTGATAGGAAAAAACAACATCTCATCATGAGTTAAATCTATATATTGTAATGAAAAAGAAAAAATGGAAAATGAAAATAAAACCCACTAGACAATAGACAGAAGAATTGGTATTCTAAATACCATAACAGTTAGTTCTAACTTATATTGAGGAGTTCAATACAGTAATTAATACGAATCATTCATCTTAAAAAAAAATGACATTTTTTTCGCGCCGTATGGATTCAGATTAGTCCAAGTTTTTTTTCTTCTTTGTTGTACAAAAAAACTTTTGGAATGTCTGGTAGAAACCGATTTAGCTAAAGAAAAAGCTTGTCCTGCAGCTAAATATGCCGTTTACTCGAAATACTTCTACGAATATGTTTTTTTGATATAGAAGTTCATTTTTGGGGGACCGCCATTTAAATTACTAATTTTTATTGTTTAATGTGGAAGACATGTATTGTTTAAAAAAGATTGTTCTTTCTTTTTAACTTATTACGTTGCACAAACACAAATAAGTGTTTTTTTATTTAACATTTTTTTCATTTTATTTTCTCAGAAAATTTATTTTTGTTTCTAATATACAACAAATATATATATACATATAATAAAATCAAAAGAGAAAATCCTATATAAATTATATAGAAATTGATATATAAATAAAATATATAATACATGCCCATCGCATAATATATGACATTAACATATTGACACTGGTTAATATTAAATAAAAAAAGATCTAATTATTCTAGTTAATTTATTTGAAATCTAACTCATTGTGTAATTGATTAATTAGTTTGTCAAATTAATTAATTAGATTCCAATCAAATAAGAAAAACTTCTGTTTATTGGAAATCCCCAATCCTATGACACTTCATATAGAATTGAAATAAAAAACAACTAAGGTTATCTTATTAGGTTTTGTAGTTCTAATTTAAATTAAAATTATAGCCACCTTGCCCCAAACTTGATCAATTATCAATTAATTGATTAAGTTGCACCAAAATAATATTTGATTTGAATATAGATCATATTGCCAATTAATTAGATTAAATAATTAATTAGCAATATGGTCTATATTTGAATCAATTAAAAAATCAAATGTTGTTTATTGTTACTTTTAAAAAAGATAGAATTGGTGGACCAGAAACAACTAAACTAAATTCATTAAATTAAAGAAAAATTGGAATTTATTTTTCTTTATGGAACATATATATCAATATGCATGGATAATACCCTTTCTTCCACTTCCAGTTACTTTGTCAATAGGATTTGGACTTCTTCTTGTTTTGACAGCAACAAAGATAGTTGTTGTATGTGGACTTTTGTTAGTATTTTACTGCTAAGTATAGTTATGGGGTTTTTGGTCAATCTAGCCATTCAGCAAATAAATGGAAGTTTTATCTATCAATACCTATGTTCTTGGATTATCAATAATGATTTTTCATTAGAGTTTGGATACTTGATCGATCCACTTAATTCTATTATGTCAATACTAATTACTACTATTGAAATCATGGTTCTTATGTATAGTGACAATTATATGTCTCATGATCAGGGATATTTAAGATTTTTTGCTTATATAATTTTTTTTAATACTTCCATTTTGGGATTAGTTACTAGTTCCAATTTGATACAAATTCATATTTTCTAGGAACTTGTAGGAATGTGTTCATATTTCTTAATAGGTTTTTGGTTCACACAACCTATTGCTACAAGTGTTTGTCAAAAAGCTTTCGTAATTAATCGTGTAGGGGATTTTGGTATATTATTAGGAATCTTAGGTTTTTATTGGATAACTGGTAGTTTAGAATTTTGGAATTTGTTTGAAATAGTTAATAACATTATCTATAATAGTGAGGTCAATCTTTTATTTACTAGTTTGTGTGCCTTTTTATTATTGATTGGTGCAGTTGCAAAATCTGCACAATTTCCTCTTCACATATGGTTACCCAATGCTATGGAGGGACCTACTCCCATTTTAGCTCTTATTCATCTGCTACTATGGTAGCAGCAGGAATTTTCCTTCTAGCTTGCCTTTTTCCTCTTTTCTTAGTTATACCTTCCATAATGAATCTTATTTCTTTAATAGGTATGATAACACTACTATTAGGAGCTACTTTGGCTCTTGCTCAAGGAGACATTAAAAGAAGTTTAGCCTATTCCACAATCTCTCAATTGGGTTATATTATGTTACATCAAGGTATAGGTTCTTATCGAATATGGAACCTGTTGTTGGATATTCGCCAGATAAAAGTCAGAATATGGTTCTTATGGGTGGTTTAACAAAATATGTTCCAGTTACAAGAACTACATTTTTATTAGCTACACTCTCTCTTTGTGGTATTCCACCTCTTGCTCGTTTTTGGTCTAAAGATGAAATTCTTTCTGATAGTTGGTTGTATTCACCAATTTTTGCAATAATAGCCTATTTGACTGTAGGATTAACTGTATTTTATATGTTTCGTTTGTATTTACTTACTTTTAATGGATATTTGCATGTTCATGTTCAAAATTATAGTAGTACTAAAAGTCATTCAGTATCTATATGTATATGGGGAAAAGAGGTACCCAAAATAGACAATCCAAATTTACTTTTCTCAACTACAACTAATACTAATAAGGTATTCTCTTTTTCAAAGGGTATATATAAAATATATGATAATGTAATAAATCGGATGCAATACTTTTGTTTATTGGATTAATAGGAGTTTGTTTTGATATAGGAGTAATATATTTTGACATATTATTGAAATGGTTAACTATATCAACATCAACAAACCCTTTCCACTCAGATTCAAATCATTTTCTGAATTGGTATGAATTTTTCATAAATGTAATTTTTTCAACAACTATAGCTCTTTTCGAACTATTCATAGCATTTATTTTCTATGGGTCTATTTATTCATCTTTCCAAAATTTGGACTTAATCAATTCATCTGTAAAAATAGGCCTTAAGAGAATTATTTTTGATCAAATAAAAAATGTAATATACAATTGGTCATATAATCATGGTTACATAGATATTATTTATCCTAAGATCTTTACAATGGGGATAAGAGGAGTGGCAAAATTAATTCAATTTTTTGATAGACATATAATTAAGGGAATTACAAATGGAATTGGTCTTTTTAGTTTCTTTATAGGGGAAGGAATCAAATATATAGGGGGTGGACGAATATCATCTTATTTATTCTTGTACATATCTTTTCTTGTATTTCTTGTATTTGTATTTAGCTCCAAGTTTCTATGGAAAATTTTCCTTTTGTAGAAAATAGGAAATCATTTTTTATTGCATGTGAATGTAATTTTTTTTTTATTGTCCCATGATATGGTCCATTCAAAAGAGGATCATATGCTTTGTGCAAGCATTTTTGTTCATTTTCATCATTGTACAATCTGGTTCATTTTTTGAGTATATCTAGAAAAGAGTTTTCTAGAACTTTTATTCTAGTTAGTAATTCATTACTCAAGTTGTACTTTTTTTGTTCATTGGTATAAACCCAATGATTATATAGGTCTTCATGGGATAGTTTTTCTGTGGTGTACAAAAAAATTTTTCATTCTAACATTTTCAAAAAAATCGATAAACTAGGTGGGTATGTAAAAGATTTTTTTTTTCCATCACTTGGACATGTATAAAAAAAATATTGTGAGATTTCATTTCCTACAATATTTTCAAATCAATCATTTTTTATATATCGCAATGGACGATTCCATCATTTATAATCAAAAAGAAAATTCACAAGAGATTTTTTTATATATTAAATAAGTCTTTTCTTTTTTATCTTCTTTAAGTCTTCCCAATTGCCAATTATCTTGATGGGTATCAAGATAAGAATCTTCGTAAACTGGGCTATCTTTATAGCATGTCTCTTTAAAGTGAAAGTAGAATTCATCCTTTGTTTTTTTCCTTTCCATTTGCTCAAATCTCTTCTGTTTCATATATTTTGTCCGGATCCTTCTTTTCTTCTAAAGAAAAGGAAGGGTCTTCTTCAGTGGATCCCTCTTGTTCTTGTTTTGTCTCCCTCATTTCAGAAGTTGTTTCCACATCGCTTTCTTCCTCACTTTCTCCCCCTTCTTCCATTTCTAAGGTTTCTTTTAGTTTCTTAGTGATAATAGGCGATGACATTCTGCCTAAATAGTAGACACAAGTGATAAATAAGAGAATACTAAAGATTCGAGCCAGAGAATTTCTCAATTTTGATACAAGGTACTTATTAGGTCGAATAGAATGATTTTGCTGTATCTAGAATAATACCAATCCAACCCATTTCATGAATAAAATGTGACTAATTAACTAACCAAGAAAACTACTTGTTACAAATAACCTCTTGTTATTGCATCGAAATATATAAATGTTGACTAATCTGGCTAATGTTGAACTTGGTAAAATGAAATGGTTGAATAATTGAAAAATTAGATTATTCAGGAATACACATTGAATGCTGAGATTATGTATTGAATTTCTAGTAGTAGATCCATAATCAAAAAAGTTTTTTTGATTGTTCCAGAAGAAATGAAACAAAAGATATGGTAGAGCTAGGACAATTATTGTATGAGGTCTACCCAATGCTAGATGCAGATGAGCATAATAGATCGATATGAACATCATGAGCTATCCCATAATAAAACTTGTTGTTGCTAATACCTCCTCCTTGGTTCCTTCTTCCATAATCTGAGCTCGTAGAAGGAAGAGATAAGAGGGCCCTACGAAGAATGTGGTCAGAAATCCATAATAGAGTCCAATCACAACGACAAAATTTATTATCTTCACGCATAAGTATAATAGATTACCTAGTGGAAAAGATTTCAAAATCATCACAAACCTCCCATTTTTCTTTTCTATTGCAATTTCTCGATTATTATATGATGATTTCTTAACTTTCCATATATAGGGACTATAAATAACATCTCTTATGTCAATGATACCATCTTCTTCGATTTAATGACATCTCATCTCTTATGTCACTAACACCAAAGGGATATTAGATGAATGGAATTGGGATATAGATGGAATATAATAAAATAGAGCCACTTTGAGGTTCCCTATGAAATGAGGCATGGAACGGAGCCACTATGAAGAAGTTTCGAGAGTTACAAAGGAAGCTTCAGACTCATATTGTTCATGGGTTGAGAACGGGAGTTGAACTCTATGAGGTCGAATCTCCCGTTGTTCCTCAGTAGCTCAGTGGTAGAGCAGTTGGCATAACTGACTAGTCATAGCTTCAAATCCTACTTGGGGAGATTTGATTAATTCCTAATTCAAGAATGAAGAATTGAATGAAATAAATAAATAAAGGGCTCGCTTTGACCATTAGGAGTAGGTAACCCATTCCCTATCTTTGTTTCTATTGCATTCTATCTCATCGTATCCCATTCTTACGATATTTGAGAATCACTGTCCTCGGTGTAGATCAAGGATAATCCCTTGTAAATAGCCAATTAAGAATTCTCAGATGATGTACTAGCAGTGCATTAAAGATGCACCCATCAATTCTCCCGATAGGCCACAATTACCGCGAGCAAACATATTAATGACAATGACGAGGAACGCATTTTAGCTATGCGACTAATACTTGTATACTTGTACTTGCTCTACCCATTTCGACAAAAGGCCCATAGTTCAATAGCTTTGCATCCGCTATCCTAATCATGATTTTCCTACCCGTAGAGGTAAAGGAAAGGTCCTTCCTTTTTGGGTTGGTTATGGGTGAGGAGGGATTCGAACTCCCGACGGTGGTTCGTAGCCATGTGCTCTAATCCTCTGAGCTAAGGCCCCACCCATCTCCACTGGATCTATTCCCAAGAGTACCCTCAAAAAGGAACCTTTCCTCTCCTCAGCTATTTCGAGTTAAGAAGATGTGAAAGCACCTTTCTCTCTATAAAAGACTTTAAGAATAGTGTGTTCCGAGGTGTGAAGTGGGAGAGAAGAGATGTCATAATTGGGGTTTTGAATAAGACGACCTTTGCAATTTTGATTTTGATCTTTTTCCTATTTAAAAAGTAAAATAAGGGTGTTAAGCTTTTTATTATTATCATTTTGGCATAGAGCTATTTTTCTATAGGACCTCCCCCACAATATCATAACCGTAGTAGAGTTTAACCACCAAGTTTGGGATGGATTGGTGTGGTTCCTCCATGCCTAGGACACCAAAATATCAAATCATGAATGAAGAAAGGATGAGAGAAAAGCATATTGGCTAGTGATTGTGAGGCCCCAATTCTTGACTTCTTGACTGGAAGGGACACCAAAGGCCTCTACCCTTCCATCCCTTGAATAGATAGAGAAGGGCGGAGCTTTTTTCTGGTTTTTTCATGTTGTTAAACAATTGAACAATGAAAAAGGATGGTGAGTGCCTGATTGAATTGATCAGGTCGTGTAGTAACAAGTTTCAAATCTCTCGATCTATTAGGATGCCCATGGGCCCCCATCAATTCCTTTGAGTTTCATTCTTGTGAACATACTCCCCAGGTGGGAAACTTAACGCGTTAGCTATAGCACTGCACAGGTTGATACGCACAGTACCTAGTATCCATCTTTTACAGCTAGGACTACTGGGGTATCTAATCCCATTTGCTCCCCTAACTTTCATCTCTCAGTGTCAATGTTGACCCAGTAGAGTGCTTTCACCGTTGGTGTTCTTTCCGATCTCTACGCATTTCACCGCTCCATTGGAAATTCCCTCTGCCCCTACCACACTCCATCTTGGTAGTTTCCACTGCCTGTCTAGGGTTGAGCCCTGGGATTTGATGGCAGACTTGAAAAGCCACCTACAAATGCTTTATGCCCAGTCATTCTGGATAACGCTTGCATCCTCTATCTTACTGTGGCTGCTAGCACAAAGTTAGCCGATGCTTATTCCTCAGATACCATCATTGCTTCTTCTCCAAGAAAAGAAGTTCATGACCCATGGGCCTTCTACCCCCATGTGGTTTGCTCCCTCAGGCTTTTGCCCATTGCGGAAAATTCCCCATTGCTGCCTCCCCTAAGAGTCTCGATCATGTCTCAATCCTAGTGTGGCTGATCATCCTCTCGGACAAATTACTGATCATCGCCTTGGTAAGCTATTGCCTCACCAACTAGCTAATCAGTCACAAGCCCCTCCTCAGGTGGATTCCTCCTTTTTCTCCTCAACCTATGGGGTATTAGCAACCATCTCCAATTGTTGTTCCCCTCCCAAGGGTAGGTTCTTATGCATTACTCACCTGTCCACCACTGGAAACACCACTTCCCGTCCGACTTGCATGTGTTAAGCATGTCGCCAGCATTCATCCTGAGCTAGGATTGAACTCTCCATGAGATTCATTGTTGCATTATTTATAGCTTCCTTGTTCGTGGACAAAGCATATTCGGAACTGTCTTTCATTTCAAGGCATAACTTGTACCCATGCATGTCATATTAGCCTGGAGTTCGCTCCCAACAATATAGCCATCCCTACCCAATCATGTCAATCCCGCGAGCCTCTTATCCATTCTCATTCGATCATGGCAAGGGGGCAAATCAAAATAGAAAAACTCCCATTGGGTTTAGGGATAATCACACTCGAATTGATGACATCCACCACATCAAGGTGACACTCTACCACAGAGTTATATCCCTTCCCGGCCCCATCGAGAAATAGAACTAGCTAATCCTAAGGAAAGGGTCAAAAAACTCAATGGCACTATTCTTGAACAACTTGGAGCCGGGCCATCTTTTCACATTATTACTATTATGGATATGGATAGAGTAAAATAATGGGAACAATGGGATTCCATTGTCAACTACTCCTATTGGAAATAGGATTGCCTACGGATTCGAACCATAGCATGGTTTCATAAAATCTGTACGATTTTCATAATCTAAATCGAGTAGGTTTTGTTTTACATGAAGAAGATTTTATTCAGCATGTTCTATTCGATACTAGTAGGAAAAGAACCTGACTCAGTTTTGTTAAAAAAAGAGGGGAGGCAAAACCAAGTCAAGATGATACGGATCACCCCTTCTTCTTGCGCCAAAGATCTTACCATTTTTGAAGGAACTGGAGCTACATTTCTTTTCAATTTCCATTTAAGAGTTCCTATGTGTTTCCATGCCCTTTTTCCTTTTTTTTTAGACCTTGAAAAATGAAATGGACAAATTCCTTTTCTTAGAAACACATACAAGATTCTTTACTATAAAAAGGATAATGGTAACATCACCATTAACTACTTAACTTCATTTTCATTTATGAATTTCATAATAATACATGTCCTACCGAGACAGAATTTGTAACTTGCTATCCTCTCTTGCCTAGCAAGCAAAGATTGACCTTTGTCGAAAGACTGATTCATTCAGATCAACATGAGGGTCCAACTCCATTGCCAGAATCCATGTTGTATATTTGAAGCAAGTTGACCCCCTTGCTTCTCTCAAGGTACAACCATCTTCTCGTTGAGCCCCCTTTCTCCTCGGTCCATAGAGACAAAATAAAATGTAGGATTGGTACCAACAATTCATCATGGATGAAATGGTTCATCGCAATCGATCGGATCATATAGATATCCCTTCAACACAACATAGGTCATCGAAAGGATCTCGGATGACTCACCAAAGCACAAAAGCCAGGATCTTTCAGAAAATGGATTCCTATTTGAAGAGTGCATAACTGCATGGATAAGCTCACACCAACCTGTCAATTTTGGATCCAATTTGGGATTTCCCTTGGGAGGTATCGGGAAAGAATTGGAATGTAATAATATCGATTCATACAGAAGAAAAGGTTCTCTATTGATTCAAATGCTGTACCTATGGAATAGGGATAGAGGAAGAGGAAAAAAGCCAAAGGTTTCACATAGTACTTTTGATCGAAAAATCAATCTGATTTATTTCATACCCTTCGCTTGATGAGAAAATGGGTCAGATTCTATAGGATTAACAAACCTATGGGACTTAAGGAATGGTGGAAGGGAATAAAAATAGAGAGAAAGAAAATCAAAATGAAATAAAGAATAAAAAAATAGAAATAAATATAAATAAATTAAGTAGAAGATAGAAGATCCCAGATTCCAAATGAACAAATTCAAACTCGAAAAGGATCTTTCTGATTCTTGAAGAATGAGGGGCAAGGGGATTGATCGAGAAAGATCTCTTGTTCTTATTATCTTATTATAAGTTATAAGATTGTGATTTGATCCGCATATGTTATGTTTGGTAAAAAGAATAATCTTCTCCTTTGATTATAAATGGAAAGTGTTCAATTGGAACATGAAAACCTAACTGAATGAGGAAAAGGATCCAATTACTTCGAAAAAATTGAATGAGGAGCTGTATGAGGCAAAAATCTCATGTACGGTTCTGTAGAGTGATAGTAAGAGTGACTTATCTGTCAACTTTTCCACTATCATCTCCAAAAAACTAAACTCTGCCTTATGTAAAGTTGCCAGAGTATGATTAACCTCTAGATTTGAAATCACTGCTTATATACGAGGCATTGACCATAATTTACAAGAACATTCTATAGTATTAGTAAGAGGAGGAAGGGTTAAAGATTTACCGGGTGTGAGATATCACATTGTTCAGGGAACGCTAGATGCTGTCGGAGTAAAGGATCATCAACAAGGGTGTTCTAGTGTAATGTAGATTATTATCCAAGACTTGCATCATTTGATGATGCCATGTGAATTGCTAGAAACATGTGAAGTGTATGGCTAACCCAATAATGAAAGTTTCATAAGGGGACTGGAGCAAGCTACGATGAGACAAAAGAAAGATCTTCTTTCTAAAGAGATTTGATTCAGAACTATTACTATTCTATTTATATGTCCAAGGTCCAATATTGAAATCATTTCAGAGGTTTTCCCTTACTTTGTCCATTTCAACAAATAATTTGAAATACCTCGACTTTTTTAGAACAAGTCCGAGTCAAATAGCAATGATTCAAAGCACTTCTTTTTACATTACACTATTTCAGAAACCCAAGGACTCGATTATATGGATATGTAAAATACAGGATTTCCAATCGTAGTAGGAAAAGGAGGGAAATGGATACTCAATTTAAACTGATAAACAGAATTCCATACTTGATCTTATAGATAAGATACATATAGAATTCTATGGAAAGCCGTATTTGATGAAAGTCGTATGTACGGCTTGGAGGGAGATCTTTCATATCTTTCATGATCTACCCTACAATATGGGGTTAAAAAGCCAAAATAAGTTATTCATTTTTAGCCCTTATAAAAAGAAAACTGATTCTTGAACCTCTTTCATGCTCATGTCACATTGAGGTACTGCAGAAGAAAAAACTGCAAAAGCCAATCCAATTTATCGTAATCAATTAGTTAACATGTTGGTTAACCGTATTTTGAAACACAGAAAAAAATCATTAGCTTATCACATTATCAATCTAACCGTGAAAAAGATTCAACAAAAGACAAAAACAAATCCACTATTTGTTACACGTCAAGCAATACATGGAGTAACTCCCAATATAGCAGTAAATGCAAGATGTGTAGGTGGATTGACCCATCAAGTTCCTATTGAAATAGGATCTACACAAGGAAAAGCACTAGCCATTCATTCGTTATTAGGGGCATTTGGAAAATGTCCCGGTTGAAATATGGCTTTCAAATTAAGTTTTGAATTAGTAGATGCTGCTAAAGGGAGTGGCGATGCCATACGCAAAAAGGAAGAGACTCATAGAATGGCAGAGGCAGATAGAGCTTTTGCACATTTTCGTTAATCCATGAACAGGAATAGTCCATGGATCCAAACATCTTGATCGGAAAAGAATCAATAGAAAAAGAAAAAATCGAAAATAATTAATATCTTTCTCGAAACAAACAAAAAGGAAAAGAAAGATGAAAATAAATCATGGATCAACTAAGCCCTCTCGAGGGCTTGCTTAAGAATAAGAAAGAGGAATCTTATGGAAATATTATGGAATAAGGTTTGATCCTATTTATTCATGGGGATTCAGTAAATATCCCATTCCAAAAATAGAAAGTTCAAAACAATTCGGACTTTTTTGGAGATTGGATGTAGTTACTAATTCATGATCTGGCATGTACAGAATGAAAATTTCATTCTTGATTCTACGAGAATTTTTATGAAAGCCTTTCATTTGCTTCTCTTCCATGGTAGTTTTATGTTCCCAGAATGTATCCTAATTTTTGGCCAAATTCTTCTTCTGATGATCGATTCAACCTCTTATCAAAAAGATAGACCTTGGTTCTATTTCATCTCTTCAACAAGTTTAGTAAGGAGCATAATGGCCCTATTGTTCCGATGGAGAGAAGAACCTGTAATTAGCTTTTCAGGAAATTTCCAAATGAACAATTTCAATGAAATCTTTCAATTTATTATTTTACTATGTTCAACTTTATGGATTCATGTATTTGTAGAGTACATTGAATATACAAAAATGGCTATAACAGAATTTTTGTTATTCGTATTAACAACTACTCTAGGAGGAATGTTTTTATGTGGTGCTAATGATTTAATAACTATCTTTGTAGCTCCAGAATGTTTCAATTTATGTTCCTACCTATTATCTGGATATACCAAGAGAGATGTACGGTCTAATGTGGCTACTATGAAATATTTACTCATGGGTGGAGCAAGCTCTTCTATTCTGGTTCATGGTTTCTCTTGGCTATATGGTTCATCTCGGGGGTAGATCGAGCTTCAAGAAATAGTGAATGCTCTTATCAATACAAAAATATATAACTCCCCAGGAATTTTAATTATGCTTATATCCATCACTGTAGGAATTGGGTTCAAGCTTTCCGTAGCCCCTTTTCATCAATGGACTCCTGACATATACGAAGGAGTGCGGTTTGTTCGACAAATTCCTACCTCTATATCTATCTCTGAGATGTTTGGCTTTTTCAAAACTCCATAGACATGCAAAAGAGAAAATGCTATTCCCACTCGGACCAAGACATAACTTTTACCAAAAGTTTATTGTGATATTTTTGTTCAAATAACAATTAAGGTGAAGTAGGGTCAGGAACAATGAATCTCTTTATGATAAAAAGATCATGTTGCAAGTTTGTTATTATGGGTAGTTCCTACAAAGTATCGGACTAATGACATATATAATACTTGAATTAGCGATGTAGATGCTACATAGTTAGTTCTCATCCTTCAGAGACTACAAGTATAATAGGAGCATCCGTTGACAAAAGGATTACCCTAAGATGGTCATCTCATGGCTATTGAGAATGAATCAAATCAGATGGCTCTATTTCTCAATCTTTCTGACTTGCTCCTGCAGAAGCAAGGTCAAAAATATTGAGAAAGTCAGTCATTCACAACCATTGATGAAGGATTCCTTGAAAAGTTAAGGATTAGTAATCCTTTTTCAAAACTGAATGGATTCGGTCTTATACATATGCGAGGAAGGTAATCAAAAAAGAAAGAAGATGAGTTCTTCTTTCTTTTATCACTTAGGAGCCATGGGAGATGAAAGTCTTATGCACGATTTTGAATGAGAGAAAGAAGTGAGGAATCCTCTTTTTGACTCAGACTCTCCCACTCTAGTCATTGCTTTTCTTTTTGTTACTTCGAAAGTAGCTGCTTTAGCTTCAGCCATGCAAAATTTCAATATTTCTTTTTATTTCTCATCAAATGAATGGCATCTTCTTCTAGAAATCCTAGCTATTCTTAGCATGATATTGGGGAATCTCATTGCTATTACTCAAACAAGCATGAAATGTATGCTTGTATATTTGTCCATCGGTCAAATTGGATATGTAATTATTGGAATAATTGTTGGAGACTCAAATGATGGATATGCAAGCATGATAACTTATATGGTGTTCTATATCTCCATGAATCTAGGAACTTTTGCTTGCATTGTATCATTTGGTCTACATACCGAAACTGATAACATTCAAGATTATGTAGGATTATACATGAAAGATCCTTTTCTGGCCCTCTCTTTAGCCCTATGTCTCTTATCCCTAGGAGGTCTTCCTCCACTAACAGGTTTTTTTCGAAAACTCCATCTATTTTGGTGTGGATGGCAGGCAAGCCTATATTTCTTGGTTTCAATAGGACTCCTTACAAGCATTATTTCTATTTACTATTATCTAAAAATATTCAAGTTATTAATGACTGGACGAAACCAAGAAATAACCCCTCACGTGCAAAATTATAGAAGATCCCTTTTAAGATCAAACAATTCCATTGAATTGAGTATGACTGTATGTGTGATAGCATCTACTATACTAGGAATATCAATGAACCCAATTCTTGTAATTTCTCAAGATACCCTCTTTTAGCTTCTAGGTCTATTTCTTAGTTCAAGATCCCTCTTATTAACTGGAATAAAAGCATTAGTAGATCTATTCCACCCAAAATGGGAAGGGACTGGGGTTATGAACTTATAATCATGGAATCAACTCAATCATCAGATTATAAGTTCATTCCATACCGGACCAAACCGGAATAGGGTTATGTATATTCTTATTATGAGAATTATGAGAAGGGGTCATTCGAGCGTATGTAAATAGATACTATGTTTACTTACATATGGATCCCTATGTCGTTACATTCACATTCTATTTAGGATTAGGAGTAGGTGTAATTGGACCCACTTTTGCCATATCTATCATTATTTGTGTACCATATTCACTTCTTTGGGGCTTCTATTGAATCAAGAAATAGGTTTGATTGTAGATCTTTTTGATATATATAAGATATCCTCAAGATAATGCAAATCATAGCAATTTGATGTCTGACTTGGGCCTATATGACCAATCAATAGAAATACTCCAACACTCCACCTTTGTCATTTTGTCATATATGGAATATATGACACTAGATAGATATCATATTCATGGAATATGATTCACTTTCAAGATGCCTTGATGGGGAAATGGTAGACACGCGAGACTCAAAATCTCATGCTAAAGAGCATGGAGGTTCAAATCCTCTTCAAGGCATAATATTGAGAATCCTCATTGAATGAGCAATTCAATAACAGATTTGGATCGAATCAATATTGTATTTATATACCGAGTATCTTATTTGTTGATATGAAGTATTCCGGTGATCCCCACGATTCGAGTCTGGGCTATTGGAATTAGAATAGGTTTGGCAACGGATCACAAAATCTTGGTGATCTTCTCTATCTAATGAATGAGGAGTCCATTTTGAATCACCCGCCCTACACCCAGCCCTGAGTATATGATTCAATAGGAATCACACGAGGGTAGATTGATAGAAACCTCTGATAAAATATCCACTAGTAACTGTAACCCAGTAGATAAAGGACATAGTTTGTTTTAGGGATTGGCGACTTACCCATTCAGTGACTTTGGCACTGGACGTTCCCAAAATGGTATCAGTCCTTCCTTCTCCTTTCAGGGCCTATTTGAAAGAGAATCTAGTACCTCTTGGTCATGAATATCCAAATAGGATTAACTGGCCTCCGTGGATATGTTTGCTTCGGAACAAAATAATTCAAAATTTTGAATTAGACTCTATTAATTGGAATGTGTATTATTCATATGGGGATATTTCAATTGAGAAGATCCATTGACCTGAGATGAAAAGAGAGATTTATCTATTTTCTTTAGTTATTCAGTTAAACCAAGGATTTTTTATTGGAGCATATAGCAATAACCATTTTATCAGACATGTGTATTTTTGATTTTCTGATGGATTTACATGGTTTCATTAATGTAAATTGTTTGATGTAGTGAGTAAGAGGCTCTGGTTGTTTGCTGTTCAAGAATTCTTGTTTAGGCAATTCATATCATCCATACATAGTCCTTTGATCTAAGATTTCAATTCTTCCATGTTTCGATAGTAAGTAGCATATTGTTCCATGGAGCTAAGTTCCAAAATATAGAATAAACAAGTGTTTCCATGACTCTACCACCCGGCCAATTCTGTTCCACTTAATCCCCTTTTCATAGCCACATATCTTTATGGATAAGGAATGGGAAATCTTTCTCTTGTTACATGAATCAAATGTTTCATTTCATCCGGGGAAAGCCATATCTTTCTCAATAATGTCTTTGTCATTTGATCCAATAGTGTTCTATTAGATAGGAACAGATTTGATAAATACCGTTAACTCTCAGATAGAGTATTATAATAGAAAGATCCATTAGATAATGAACTATTGGTTCTAAGCCATCTTTGGTGATGAATCAACAATTCGAAGTATTTTTCTTGCATATTCTTGATGAACCAGCGTTTATATATAGATGTAGGATGATTTGTTTGGGAATTAACAAGCCCCTTTGACATATCTTCATCTGCAAAGAATTCTCGACGTGAAAACAAATAGACAAAGGGCTGATCTTTGAATAGGAAAAAGAATGGATCTACAGGGTCCCAAATGAGTTGGCTTATTCAAAAAAAGCCTTGTTCTTTGGAAGATCTATCTCGTGTCTGGTACTGCATGGTTCCACTCTGCAAGAACTCTGAATCATTCTCTTGAAGCTCATCCTCTTTATGATAAATGATCTACTTGCCATGAAATGACCCGGCCCAATAGGGAAATCCCAATTCAGTGGGCCTTTTGATACAATCAAATAGATTACCACATAGGTTCCATATTCTAGGAGCCCAAACTATGTGATTGAATAAATCCTCCTCTATCTGTTGCGGGTTGAGGGCTCCTTCTCCTTCCCCTTCTTCAAACTCCGATTGGTATTTTTCATATAGAAATCTCTGATCAATGATAGAACAAGATCCATTTTGCATCATATCTAACTTATTCCTTGGTTTGAGTAACGTCACTCAATTATTATGAAACTAATTGCAATATTTTTCTGTCCATGAGGATCCCACCAGAGCACCTTCTACTTCTAATAGGCCATGAACTAGATCAAAATCATTTTCAACAAATCCATAAGAAGTGATCCAATTTTTTTCATTGGGTCTAGGTGAAGACCAAAGATCTTGAGTGATGGATCCGGCAGAACAACTCAAAAGATAAAGAAGTATCGTTAATTTCTTCATGCTCATTCCAAGTTCGAAGTACCATTCGTACAAATAAGAATCCCCTTCCTTACATGATTTCTTCTTCATATTGATAGATATAGGATCTATGTGGCAATTACTTAGAAGTACATTTTGTGCAACAACCCTTCCTATCTAATAAAAAAGGATCCAATGATCTTGAGCCGATCTTACTTGGGATCGCAAATCCCAAGTTTGTCTATGAAGAGCTGATCTAATTGTATTAGTTTCTATAATTGATTTCCTCTGCGTAATACTAATTGATAGGGCCTCATTGATAAGTGCTACAAGATCTCATGCATTGTAACCCATGGTTATGGACTTGAATACATTAG
>RXID01014295.1:302500-337500 GCA_005019695.1 Trichopus zeylanicus subsp. travancoricus | reverse complement strand
GATCCCAAAGAATCGGCCCTTCTTTTACTTGCTGAATCTCTGTTTGATCGATCAATGTGTGATATTCTAAATCTGCATTTCTAATGGAATTGAAATGATCTCTAGATTAATCAGAAGATCCTTTCCATTGGCTAGAATCCATTACTTGAATGAAAATAGAACTTGTGGAATCATATTGAATATTTGACAATACATTCCATACTTTGCTAAAAAACCGATCCTTGTTTACCAACCACACATTGTCTAACCAAATCAAATTCTCTCTTTATATGTTCCTCAAAAAATCAGATTCATGCTGATTCTTTCCCCAACTAATGAAGAGATCTTGGCAAAATTGCCACATATGAAATTGATAACAATTTTGCAAAGAAATAACCCACTTGTTTCTTGAGAAGAGACAGGAAACATGCTCAATATCATTTGATTGAATAGTTGCCTCAGCTCTTTGTTGTTTGAAGAAACCCTCCCCTTCAATTGGTCTTTTTTCATGAAAAGCAGACATGAGATAACAAATCAAGTCTTTCCCTAAGATTTTGAGTCCCGAATTCAAGTTGATTATGTTTCGCTTCTTCCTCGGAGAAAGACGATCAAACAATTCCCAATCATGGTCCTTGCAGATCGGATTATCTGTATAGGATAAAAAAAAACTCCATATATTTGCTATCTTTCTCTTTGAATGACATCTCAATTCTAGCTATGGTTTCATTAGATATCTTACAACTATAATTGACCAAATTCGGGGGCATTCCTATGAAGAAGCACTTATGATACTAGAACTCATACCTTATCAATCATCTTTTTTCATTTTAAAATTGCTCCACAGTAGCAAATGCAAATCATAATATGAACATGAATAAAGCTGATTTATTTATTAGTAAAGCCGAAGTCAATGGAGGTGCTATTCTAAAAAGGTTAAGACCTAGAGATGAAGGACTCAGTTATCCTTTAAAAAGACCTATTTGTCATATAACAATTGTATTGAAAAATAAATCAAAGTCATTTTTAAATTGAAATAAATCTTAGATTTCTATTTAGAAAAAATATGGGACAAAAAATAAATCCACTTTGTTTCAGACTTGGTACAACCCAAAGTCATCATTCTTTTTGGTTGTGCAAACCAAAAAAATTTTCTGTGGGCCTACAACAAGATGTAAAAATACGGAATTGTATCAAGAACTATGTAAAAAAAAATAAGAGAATACCCTCAGGTTTTGAAGGAATTGCACATATAGGAATTTAAAAAAGAATCGATTTGATCCAGATAATAATATATATTGGATTCCCCAATTTGTTAATAGAAGGCCGAATGCAAGGAATTGCAAAATTACAAATAAATCTACTAAAGGAGATTCATTTTGAAAACCCAAGAATCAACATTACTCTCACAAAAGTTGAAAACCCTTATGGACAACCTAATATTCTTGTAGAATATGTAGCTTTACAATTAAAAAATAGAGTTTCATTTCGAAAGGCAATGAAAAAGATGATTGAATTAAGTGAACAAACGGACACAAAAGGAATTCAAATGCAAATCGCAGGGTGTATCGATGGAAAAGAAATTGCACGTGTCAAGTGGATCAGAGAAGGGAGGGTTCCTCTACAAACAATTCGAACTATTTTTGTAATATTAGATGTTAAAATTTGGATATTTGTAGATGAGGACTAATGGACCTTTCTTTATTTGTTTTGCCATTCTGGTTCTGACTAGTGTCTAGCAATAGAAACAAATTTGTTCTTCAATTTATTAACTGGTTCTTTCATTTATGAAATATCAAACAAAAACAGCAATTTGATTCTAATTCTCTAATTCTATAGGGTTGAATAAAAATTTGATTGACCATTTTTTTAGAGTAAAATTGCTATGCTTAGTGTGCGACTCCTTCTTTAAAGTATGTTTAAAGTTTAGAGTTGGGTTAGGATTCCATAGATTATTGAACCCCACTCTAAACTTAATAATTATATATAAGATATAAAAAAAACCAACTTATTGCTTCATAATTTTGAGATGCCAAGAAATAGTCACTATATGACTGGATCGATAATATAGTTGTAGCAACTGAAATTTCTCCCATAACATAAAAAATCTAATTATGAGTTGTAGAACACAAATAAGGGGATGTGGATAAATGAAAGATGATAGAAAGAGAAAACAAAAAAACCAATGATATATGATCACAATATGTATGGTCTATGAATTATCTCATATCTTATAGAAAGGCAATAAGATAAAGCATCAATCTGAATATAAAATTCAATATAACAGTATATAATAATATAATAATATATAAAAAAATAATACTCTAAAAATTAATACAATACTATAATGTATAAGATAATAAAGAGCTCAGAGTTAATAGAAACTGAGAAGATTGACTCGGAAACAAATTTTTGTTGAGAGCTCCATTACAGAGTTCAAACCTAACCATTAATGGAGAAGCTATAGGAATGATGGAACTTGTGACTGCATAGGATTAGTATTAGTTTTAAATAGAATCCTAATGATTCATTGAGCAGGATGGCAAAACGAACAAAGAACAAATTGATTTATTCTAAGAGGTTATGGATTGAACAACCTACGAATGAGAAAGAGTCAATATTCGCCCGTGAAACATTTATTTATTGAATTACAATATATTTTTGTTTGGCATAGTTCAATAAGAATAAAAAAAAGATTCATTATAATCATTATAGTTATAATTATAAAACAAAAAAAATTACCTATACCTCTATCTAGATTTATAGATAAATATAAAAATCTAGCTTTGTATCTTGATTGTATATACAGACAGCTAAACAAATTCAATATCAAACACATTACTTAGTTTAGTGATTTAGTGCATTATTTATTATATGTTATATTATAAATATGTATTATAAAAAATATATATATATATTTTATAATAGTATTTTATATCATACTATTTGTTTAAAACTATTGAATGAATTGTTTCATTCACGAGGAGTTGGATGAGAAGAAACTCTCATGTCGGGTTTTGCAGTAGGGATGGAATGGAAAAAAAAACCCATCAACTATAATCCCAAAATAACCAAATTTCATAAACAACATAGCGGAAGAATGAGGGGAATATCTTGTCGAGGTATAATGACAGATTGGGAAGCTCGACTAAAAAGAATTGGACGAGAAATTTTGTGCTATATGGTGATCCACCTCCAGTATCCTAATTTTATCTCATTAATACTTAAAGGGGGTTACCTAGAATGAAAGAACAAAAATTGATTCATGAAGGCTTAATTACTGAATCACTTCCCAATGGTATGTTCCGAGTATGTTTAGATAATGAAGACCTAATTTTAGGTTATGTTTCAAGGAAAATCCAGCATAGTTTTATATGGATGCTACCTAGAGATAGAGTCAAAATCGAAATAAGTCTTTATGATTCAACCAAGGGACGTATAATTTATAGACTTCATAACAAGGAGTCTAACAATTAAGTGATTTTTTAAACAGTCCTTGTTTGTTAAGTTAAAAAATTCAAGAGATGTATTTTTTTTCTTTCAAGAAGTGGATTCAGGAATAAAGGAATGAGGAATATGAAAATAAGAACTTCTGTTCATAAAATTTGTGAAAAGTGTTGACTGATCCGTAGATGCAAACGAATTATGGTGATTTGTTTAAATCCAAAACATAAACAGAGACAGGGATAGGGTAATCTTTAATCTTAAAAAAGACTTTCTAATTCTAAACTAAAGTAGAGAGTGGATCCTTGTAATGTAAAAATAAAAATAGGGGATCCTTTTTTTTAATATGAAATGGATATCTCCATATATTTCTATTTATCTCTGACTCCTATTAAGGATATTGATAATAAAATTGACAAAACATATACCAAAAGTTGGTTCTCTTAGGAATGGACGTATTGTTCATGCAAAAATAGATGTAGAATACCAAAAGGCGTTATTCATGTTCAGGCGAGTTTCAACAATACCATTGTAACTGTTACAGATGTATGTGGTGTAATACCTATGCTGCTCAAGAAGAGGAACACCCTATGCTGCTCAAGCAACAGCAGTAAATGCTATTCGTACAATAATTGATTAGGGTATGCAACGAGTAGAAGTTATGATAAAAGGTCCTGGTCTCAGAAGAGATGCAGCATTATGAACCATTCATAGAAGTGGTATACTATTAAGTTTCATACGTGATGTAATACCTATTTATGTAACACCTAAGAACTAAGAAAAGGAAAAGTTTGAATTTTTCATCTTCGACACAATCCATATTTTTACAAAATGGATCATAATAAACAAAATTAAGGTATCTAAGGAATAGTCACTTCAAAGCGACTATTCCTTAGATATCTAGGCTTGTGGTATTTCGCGATTGAATCAATTTGAAAAAGACCTAAAGTTAAAGATTTATCAATAGGTAATGTTGCTCCAAATACCTAACCAAAGAGATATTGTGGTACCGACCAAAAAGACTGTTGTAGCTACGGGACGACGAAGTGGATTTTGGAATTTATTAACATTTTTCAAAAATGATACTATCAATAATCCGATTGGTACTAAAACCATTAAAAGAACACCCAATAACTTATTGGGTACTATGTGAAGTATTTGAAATACGAGAAAGAAGTACCATTCAGGTAATATTTCCAAAGGAGTTGCAAATGGATCTGCCGGTTCACCAATCATTGATAGTTCGAGAGCCGCTAAGCCTACATTACACACAATAGTACCTAGAACTACTACTGGAAAAATATATAAAAGATCATTGGGCCATGTGGATTCTCCATAATAATTATGCCCCATCCCTTTAGCCAATTTAGCTCTCGATATAGAATTGTTCAAGTCTGGTTTCTTTGTTATTGGGATAGATGAATTCTTATAGATCCATCCCCCGAAAGAACCGGACATGATAATTTTTCATCATCCGGCTTGAGCAAAAAGGAATGACAGGAATAGATTCACATGAAATATATATTTCACACATATCCACACATAATAGAATTATAATGACTCTATATAAGAATAAGAGTCTATATACGATAGGAAAAAAGATTTATTAAATGCAAGTTGCAAAACTATTCATTGCAAAGAATTTAGTTCTTAGAGGTAAATGCTCAATATCCAAGTAGGCTTACTAATTTGATCTTTGATCATTATTAATTGCTTTTTGGATTGTCTCATGTTTTTTGGTTGGTGTTTATCCTAGAACATCTCAATTCTCTTACATACAAAGTATTTACTTGTTTCTAATCTAATAAAGTCCAGCCTTTGTTTTTCTTTAGATCCTTTATTGCACTCTGATAGTATCATGATCAGGATTGATGCAAAGGAAATGAATGCATTTGTATACTATAAATAAGAATTAAGTAAGTGAAATAGATAGAAAATCATGGCACATCACTTATTCTCTATTCTACAGAATCTTGCGGAGCCTGTTCATGTACGACATGATTCTGGTATGATCATAGAAAAAATTCTTCGCAAATGAACCAGCCTATCCTTTGCTACGTAAGAGACTTACATGGTGGTTGGATACAGAAACACATTTGGTTGTGAATTCTAACGAGGTAGAAAAAATCATATATCTGCATGGCCCAATCAATAGTTCAAGTCACACACTCCCATAATCCATCTTCTCTTCAGAAAATGCACTTCAACTATTCATATAAAATAAGGAATACAATACTTTGGAGTTGAAGAGAAGTATCCAAACAATATGTCTCATTTTTTTAATAACCCATATTTGTAGCAATGAAGTACTATTTTCCTTCCCGAAATGATATATCATTAATTACAAATATCTATGATCTGTCTTTTCTTTTTCTATAAAGGACCTGAAATACCTTGGTTACATATCATTGGAAAGTACATTAACATAAATACAGCAGTAAGGAGAGGCAATACAAAAGTGTGTAAACTATAAAAAATGAATCAAAGTGGATTGGCCCACATAGCACTTCCACGTAATAACTCTACCAAAGGTGATCCTATTATAGGAATAGCTTCAGGTACCCCGTCACAATTTTTATGGCCCAATAACCAATTTGATCCTGGGGTAAAGAGTAATTAGTTACACCAAAAGATGTAGTTAATATAGCCAGAACCACTCCTGTAACCCAAGTTAATTCCCGGGGTTTTTTAAATCCACCTGTGAGATACACACAAAATACGTGAAGGATCATCATTAGAACCATCATACTTGCTGACCATTGATGAACTGATTGGATTAACCATCCAAAGTGGGCCTCAGTCATTATGTATTAAACAGAGGAAAAGGCCTCCATAACGGTTGGATGATAGTAAAAAGTCATAGCAAAACCCATAGCTACTTGTGCTAAAAAACAAGTAAGTGTGATCTCCCATAGATAAAATATGTTAACATGGGGAGGAACATATTTACTAGTTATATCATCTACAATCACTTGAATCTCGAGACGTTCCTAGAACCAATCATATACTTTATTGAGATAGGAGACTCCCCCTCTAAGAATAGTATATGAGAATTTCATCTCATACGTTTCAAACAGAAATACACAAGTATTGATTTTCAACATAATAGTAATAAAAAGCTCAAAACTTCATAGCCGCTTGATTTGATTTGTCTCAAAGATATGAAATAACAAAAATCCTAAATTTCTTCTTTGTGATTATAATGCCAAATCAAGTTGGCTTGGCCCTCTTTTTTTATGTTGATCATTACAGGACTCTTGAATATTCTCTTCCCTATTTTTTTTATTTGTTATTTGATTTGTTGTTTTTTTGTACGTAATGCAGATTGACTCTTGTTTCTTGTTTTAATATTTATTAATATTAATAGGAATTTAATTGTTGAGACCCCATGCATCAATTGAAACTTCAGATTCATACTATAACCATGATGATTTATTTAATAAAGCACTAAGCTAAACCCAAAAGCTTTTTGAGTAAGAACCCTTTGATCATCACTTATTTATTGAATAGATGTAATAATTTAATGAATATATGTAATAACTCAAGAAAATCTATAAAGACAGCTGTATTTCGGTCAAAATAAGTTTGAACAAAGAAAAATCCTTTGATTTCTTGGAAATACCTATTTTTTTTAGTCCGATCGCAAAGTCTAAATAGTGGGTATGAATCATAGCTCAAATATTTCTTTTCTTGATTTATTTTGTTCTATATATTCGTGCTCAAGATACTAAAATAAATCAAATAATATTTGACAGGGTAGAATCATCTTGATAAAGATAACAGACTCATTCTCTGTATTACCAATAGGATCAATTATAACAAGTCACACACTCATATTCCAGAAATACCGAAATAAGTAAATTCCACAATCAAACCACCAAAATAATCTATAAATATGAGTTTTAAGTAATTTTTTTGATTGAAAACCTAGGACTTCATAGTTCTTATAAGACTTAACTTACTAAAATTTCATCCAGTAAAACGGAATAATTATAAATTTCCAAAATAATAGAAAGGAATACCACAAATAAAGCCATTACCAAGCCCATAAGTGGTGTAGTACCCCAGCCTGGAGCTACTTTACCATATTCCAAATTCAACAATTTTAATAAATCCCCTATAATAGTTCATCTTGGCCCAGATCTAGAATTATCCTCAATGGTTTGTGTAGCCATAAACCCTATTTAATCATTGGTTAAAATCTGTTGACTTTGTATACCATTCCATTGTAGTTGTAAATAAATGATTAAATGACCTTATTATAGATCCATTGTGATCTTGAAATTATCTAAAAATGGAAACAGCAACCCTAGTCACCATCTTCATATCTGGTTTACTTGTAAGCTTTACTAGGTATGCCTTATATACTGCCTTTGGCCAACCTTTTGACCAACTAAGAGATCCATTCGAAGAACACGGGGACTAATTAATGAGCCTCCTATATTTATATTTGGAGGCTCATTACTTCAATTAAGATAATGAAAAATCATTTTATTTTTTCTATCAAAACCTTAGGTGGTTCTCGAAAAAAGATAGTGAAAAAAATTATCCCTAAAGTCGAGACTAAGAGAAATGTATAAACTAATGCTTCCATAAATTTGATTGTAATTTACAATTATAGCTTCCACACCTATTTTATTTCTATTTTGTTTTTGAGATGGGGATCATTTATAAAAGGAAAGAATCAAAGAAAGGATGATGAAAAAAAGTGCAAATTTCTTCAGTACACTATATGAAATAGAACATATATATGTATAAATAGAAGATCCCAGAACAACATTGTGTCAGACTGCTTGTCTCTGTGTAGTTGGATCTCCAAGATTTTGGAATGCTCCAAATTCAACTTGAGCATCCAAATCTGGATCAATACCAGCAAAAACATCTTTGAACAAGGTTCTAGCACCATGCCAAATGTGTCTGAAGAAGAAGAGCAGAGCAAATGAAGCATGCCCAAAAGTGAACCAACCCCTTGGACTACTACAAAAAACACCATCGGATTTCAAAGTAGCTCAGTCTAATTCAAAAATTTCACCTAATTGGGCACACCTATCATATTTTTTCATAGTAGTGGGATCACTATAACTGATCCCATTGAGTTTGCCACCATAAAACCCAATAGTTACACCTACTTGTTCAACACTATATTTGGATTCTACTCTTCTAAAAGGAACGCCAGCTCAAACAATTTCGTCTACATCTACCAAAACTACTGGAAATATTTCAAAAAAAGTAGGCATACGATGTACAAAAAGCTCATGTCCGTCTTTATCTCTAACAATCGGGTGTCCTAACCATCCAATAGCTATTCCATCCCTGTTGTCCACTGAACATGCTCTGAATAATCCCCCTTTTGTCGGATTATTACCAATATAATCATAAAAAGCTAATTTTTTGGGAATTTTAGACCAAGCTTCCAATAAACTCAGATTTTCAGCCGGTCCAACCCCAACTCTTTGATATATTTCATGCTAGAAGTATCCCTGATCCCACTGATAATGAGTGGGCCCAAATAATTCGATTGGGGTAGTTGCTGAACCATACCACATAGTTCCAACAACTACGAAAGCTGCAAAAAAAAACAGCAATACTACTAGAAAGTACAGTTCCAATGTTGCCCATACGTAATCCTTTGTATAGACGTTGAGGCGAACGAACACTAAGATGGAATAGACCCGCCAATATGCCCAATGTACCGACTATAATATGATGAGAGGCTATTCCTCCTAGAAAAAAATGATCAAAACCTTCCGCACCCCACACTGGATTTACAGATTGTATTTTTCCAGTTAGTCCATAAGGATCAGACACCCATATTCCAGGACCGTACAAGCCTGTTACATGAAATGCACCAAAGCCAAAGCAAGCCAACCTGGAGAGAAATAAATGAATTCCAAAGATTTTTGGCAAATCCAAAGAGGGTTTTCCCATACGTTCATCACAAAATATTTCTAGGTCCCAATACACCCAATGCCAGATAGCTGCCAAAAAGCACAAGCCGGAAAACACAATATGTGCCCCTGCCACACATTCATAACTCCAAATACCCGGATTCATTATAGTTCCTCCTGAAACACTCCAACCACCCCATGAATTTCTTATTCCTAAATGAGTCATGAAGGGTATAACAAACATACCCTGTCTCCACATTGGATTAAGAATGGGGTCAGAGGGATCAAAAACCGCTAATTCATATAGAGCCATCGAACCGGCCCAACCAGAAACTAGAGCTATATGTATTATGTGAATAGAAAGTAATCAACCAAGGTCATTCAATATGATAGTATGAACATGATACCAAGGTAAACACATGGAAATACCTCTCTTTATCAAAGATAAGTAGACACTATGTAACTTTATCACATTGAAAAAGACTATACTATGATGTACCTTTCAGTAGATTCCATATGAGAAAGGTTTACTATTTATTCCATTTTGTTGGAAATAAGAGAACAAGTTTGTTCATAAGAACAAAGCGAAGCATATCTATTCTATACTCGATGAGTACCAATACGCAATGGGGAAATTGGTCCTATTTTTGTTTTCAGGAATGAATGCATAGATACTTGTTTATCATTTGAGCGATCGATCCTTTCATTAAAATTATTTTTGTTCACTATGTTTTCCCTTCCAATTTATGGAAAATAAAATAGGGTAAGTAGAAAAAAAAGATGACGAAGACAATAAACCCCTTGTTATGTTTCCATATTAAAGTGAAGCATAGTGCTTGATTCTTTTCTGAAATTTGATGCCTATTGGTATTCCAAAAGTACCTTTTCGGAGTCCTGGAGAGGAAGATGCATTTTGGGTTGATGTATAGTGGGATTTGTCAGGCATATTGGGTCATATGGGATTTACCCCGTTCTCTCCCCCGATCGAGATATCCTCTGCTTCGCCCAAGAAATATTGATTGAATTGTCAATTATTTGGAGCGTGAAGTGTAATTAAACTAATTAATTTATATTTATATTGGGGATCCATATCCATATATTACCAATTAGAAGAATTTATGTTTGATTTAGACCAAAAAAATATCCAGGCTCCGTTCAGAAAAGAAAATACCAAATTGGTAATAGATGTACAATTACCACTTATATCATAAATGATTCCTGTACTTAACTTTAACTAGTTTAATTAATAAACTATATTGATTAAACTAGTACAAAGTAAAATTGCCAATCAATGGAATAGTATGATGAATACGTGGAATAGTTTGTGGGAAGGCAAGTAAAGCTAAAGCATGAAACAAATGAATTCCAAAAAAAGTGGTACTGAGATTATTTTCCCTATATTATGCACAAATAGAATTCAGATAGATCTTTACTCAGACTAGAATATTAACCTAAGAGAATTGAAAAGACCCATTCAAGAACAAGAAAACAACATCATGATTTGAATTGTGATGAAACAATATATCACTGAGAGGTTAGTTCAAGAAGTTCAATCAATTCTTTTTTTTTCTTCTTTTAGTATGGTATGGAGAGATGCCAAAACAAAACCTATTTTTGAAAAAAAAAAAGCAAACCTAAAAAAATATTACAAAAGAAATAAATAGGACTAAAAATTGATACATTGATTTTTTTTCGTAATTTTTTTGAATCATATGCATCCAAAGGTGCACGTACGGTTTCTGGGGATAGAATTTTGTCCTAATCAACAGACTTTATCGAGAAAGATTACTTTTTTTGGGCCAAGTGGTTGATAATGAGGTCTCAAATCAACTTGTTGGTCTCATGGTATATCTCAGTATAGAAGATGCTACTAGGGATCTTTATTTGTTTATAAACTCTCCCGATGGATGGGTAATCCCAAGAATGGCCATTTATGATACTATGCAATTTGTGCCACTCGATGTGCATACAATATGCATGGGATTAGCCACTCCAATGGGATCTTTAATTCTAGTCAGAGGAGAAATTACCAAACGTATTGCATTCCCTCACGCTTGGCACCAATGAGTTTGTTCTTTGAAAAACAAAAAAAACTATGTCGTCGCCATATGGAATATGAATTTAAAGTAATAATAGCATGGCATCTCAAGTTCGATATGAACAAATCATTCTTGTTTTTTCATAACATGAGGTTTTGTATCAAAATAGTAGTATGAAACAAAGGTTATTTTCTATTTGATCTTACGTGGCGGGAGTACATTTCAGTGTCAGAAGTCATTTTGTTATTCCAAACCAAAAGCCTCTTTTATTTCTAATATTCATCTTAGGAAAGAAAGAGTACAAAAATGAAAAAAAATGATCATTTTTTCACTATTTGATCGTATCAAAAATAAACTTTGGGATTGCTAAATCATAGACAAGATAAATATAGAAAGCAACAGAGCCATCATAGTATTTTTTTTATTTACTCCTATGAAAGGAAGGTTGGTAAATGGATCATTCAATGATCTAGATCGGATGGATTATATTTCCTTCATCCTTCGAGAGAAGGGGGGGGGTGGTAAATTCAATTCCATTATAGAGTCGTATGCAATGCACAAAAATGCCTGTACAGTTTTCAATTCTATTTTTTTTTCTTCTTCTTATTTTTTATCCCTTACTTTAGCTTTAGACCAACCATGTGAAATAGAAGAACCCCTTATAATGTTATATTAGTATCATCAGGGTTATGATTCACCAACCCGCTAGTTCTTTTTATGAGGCACAAGCTGGGGAATTTATCTTGGAAGCAGAAGAACTACTGAAACTTCACAAAACACTCACAAAGGTTTATGTACAAAGAATCGGCAATCTCTTATGGGTTATTTCTGAAGACATGGAAAGAGATGCTTTTATGTCAGCAACAGAAGCCCAGGCTCATGGCATTGTTGATCTTGTGGTGGTAGAAAATGCCAATACTAGTGATTTTGTGTAAATCCATTTCAAAAACATAATTCACATTTTCTTTGATTTGACATTAAATAGAAATGATTCATAATCATCAACGATCTAGTTAAAATTGATCTAAACCAAGCTATTCTTATTCTAGATATACATATATATGATATGAAGAATATTAAACAACTTATTAGAAACACAAGATAGCCAATAAAAAATGTCACAAAATCCCCTACTCTTCGAGGGTGTCCGTAGCATCAAGGAACATGTACTAGGGTGTATGTGCGACTCATTCAGATCATGAGCTCGAAGAAAGAAATGAGAAAATTTTTCCAGTATTAATGATCAGTACCAACAAATAGAATGGATAGATTGGAAGAAGGCCATTTACTATCTAAAAATGAGGATCTATGATATACCTATATGGTATATCGAATTTTTGGTTTCCATTAGTGCAAATGGATTTGATTTGAGATGAGAAGAAATTCTCCATTGGTAGGAAATGGTTATCCATTAAGCGGAGGGAATACTATTAATATAAGAAAATCAATTATGCTCTTATTCTTGAAAGAACGGACAAAGAGGGTCAGCTACCTATACCTAGCCAATTTTCATAATTAAATACCATAACTATATAGATAGTTCTTTTTGTGAAAAGATGTATTACTGTATAATTGATGGGTAGAGCCAAAGGATATGAACTTTACAAGTTAACAATAACATTTGATTAAATGACAAAGGAGGCTCCGGTGTATAGAAAGGACCTCACCATTTAATTAAAGAAGAAACCATAGAAATGACGGAAACCACTATTTTTTTAGTGTCAGGAGAATTGAGTATTTTCAGCTCAAATGTCTGGAAGGAATAAAAAATCATGGTTGGGAAGGTCATAGTAGCAAAAACCATGGGAATTTCTTTTTTTATAACTGGAATAATCCACTTTGTTATTAATTGAATAGAAGAGGGAAGAAAAAGAATGACTAAAAGAAGAGAAATCAATTAGTTATTCATTAAAGTTTAATTTGATTTAATGACCAGAGTTAGACAAGGATATACAGCTCGGAGGCATCGAACAAAAATTCATTTATTTGCATCAACTTTTAGAGAGTCTCATTCAAGACTTACTCAAACAGCTACTCAACAGAAAATAAGAGCCTTGGTTTCCTCTCATCGAGATCGAGATAGGCAAAAGAGGTATTTTTTTCATTTGTGGATCACTTGTATAAATGCAGTAACTCATGAGAATTTGGTATCCTATAGTTATAGTCGATTCATACACAATTTGCACAAGAGGCAATTGCTACTTAATCGTAAAATACTTGCGCAAATAGCTATATCAAATAAAAATTGTCTTTACATGATTTTCAATAAGATCTCTCAAATAAAATAAAAGAAAGAGATTGTAAAGTAATCTATAGGAATGAATGATTGAAACAAAATTTCCTGGAGAATGAACTCTGGGAAGACAGAAGAAAAATAAATTCAAATACTTATACTTATAAAATGAATGAAATGTTTCAATAAAAAAAGATTTCCCCTTCCCATTTTTTTTTCTTATAACACAACAATCAAATCAGAATCCTAGGTTTTTCTGATCAAAACATCAATTTGAGCTTGAGAGTTTTGAGTCAATTGACAGATATGTCTATTTATTTCTGGTTCTAGGATCAGTAGTTCAAGGGATCGACTCAGCTCTCTCAAATTGTCTCTCATTATTAAGAAAAGGTAACAAAGATAAATACAAGCTTGTTTTATAGAAATACTAATTAATCATTGTTGTTTCAAAGTTAATCTACTAATTCATCTAGAAAATATTTTTCCTTGTTCACTAATAAATCGACTAATTAAACTCATATTTCTATAATTGATTTGATCCCCTGATTCAATTGGGGGCAATTACCTACGAAATGATCGCTTGGATTTATGAAAAGGTTGCTTGGATTTATCCATGGATTATTCCTTATCTCAAAAATTATCTTTATTCATTTTATTTTAGATCCGACAGAATAGTATTTGATTTGTATATATACTATATAATAATTGTGTTGTATATACGTTAAGTTTTTCCTCTTCTTGTTCCATGGAAAGATCTTACACATGTTCCTTTCAATCTATTTCTTTATTTCACCATGAATTGTATGTGTGCGACAATAGTGACAAAATTTTCTTAACTCTAATCGATTGGGTGTATTGTGTTAACTCTTTTGAGTAATATATCTAGAAATACCCGACAATTCCTTATTAATACTATTTTGGCCACAACTAGTACAGTCCAAAATAACTCTAATTCGGATATCTTTACCCTTGGCCATGAACCTTCTTTTTTGGATTTTGGATTGACTTAAATTCCTCTATTTTTGAGCCGAACCGAAGAAGAAGAAAACAACAAAAAAATGAATAGAAGTTACTAACTAAAAATGCAATTTCTAAAGAAAAGATTTGATTGTAAAAAAATTTATTTGGTTGTAATTAATATTAATTGAGTAAAAATTAAGTGATACAACTTCTTTCGAATTAGCATCCTACTATCCTAATCTCAGTATTTCATTTAAGTATCTTTTATCAAGAACTAGAATGAAAAAAGGGAAATAACAAACCATCCGGGAATAAATGATTAACTTCTATCAGGAGACTTGCTAAAGACCCAAACCATAGAGTAGTTAGCACAGGATCCACGGAGAGATATGTTTTTATATCTTGCATTGAAAATCATCCTTCTTTATTTTATTGTAATACATATATAATTAGATGTTGTAGTTCAAGATCATTTGTATTCATTTTTTTTAATACGTTAGTTTCTCATATGTATATAATTCTTTTATTTTATCATATGAATATGTGAAGATGAAAGAAAACAAGTGGAAAACAAGACAAGGATTTTGTACAATGATACTATACAACAATAAAGGGATGTAGCGCAGCTTGGTAGTGCATTTGTTTTGAGTACAAAATCTCACGGGTTCAAATCCTGTCATCCCTACCTAAGAAAGCACTCTTAGTTTAGTTTGGTAGAACGCAGGTCTCCAAAACCCGATGTCGTAGGTTCAAATCCTACAGAGCGTGATTTTGTTTATCTTATGCTGAATTATGAATTACAATAAAATAACTTAATAAAATGAAATTGAATTACAATTTCAATTTGACCTTCTCTTTGCATTGTGGGAGGTCAATCAAAAAATTAATATTACTCAATTAAATGTCCAATTGATCACCACGTCTGTATTGTAAATATGTTGTTATGAATAATCCTACCAATGTAATAGGAATTAGACCTAAGACGATTCCAAATAGAAAATTTTCAATCATTTTGATTTTTTTTTGTTTGTTTTGAGGAAATAAAAGTAAGATCTATCTCTAAATATTAATCTGAATTATCCATGAATCTTAATGACTAAGAACTGGCAATTGATGTGGAAGGGAATCATACAATACTTGCACAATTTTGAAGAAATATTTAATGAATTAGTTATAGCTGAAGCAGCCAATAGAAAACTAAAATAACTAGTTATAATAAGCATGAAAAAAAATGAAATTAGTTATATTTTTTTGCTACATATGTTGATAAAAGACTTACCTAAGTTTCTCTTTTTCCCGAATATGATAGTAAGAAAAAACACTATTGACAGAATTAGTTCTAATTGAAAGTTCTTGATTCATCAGTCATTATGAATGGACTGATGACTATAAAAAAGATACAGCCATTCATATAGGTAGAATAAAATCAAGTCATCAGCAGTAACACCGACTGATCTTGCGATTCCGAATCAAGAGAAGAGGTTCATTCTTCAATTCCTGGGTTGAGTATAGTAATAAGAACTGTGTGTGTTGTGTAACTTGATTCCAAAATCAAATAAAGGAAAGGGAATTAGGTTAGGTTTGCAAATAATTTCAATTTTGATCATTTCTATTCTTTTTCAATAGGAGTAAGTCTATTTTGTTTGGAGTGAACAACCTGATATTACCTTTACTTTTCTTTTTAACTCAACTTATTTGAATTCTGAATTCATTAATTCATTAGATTCAGTACAGTAAAGCATAGTTATTAGTTAATTACCCATAATATTATATTCCAATTTTGAATAATAAGAGAAAGGTATCTTGCTATCTATCCTAAAACCTTATTTTTTTTATTCTTTTTTCATCAAATAATACACTAGTACTATATTATTGTATATTTATTTTATGACCAACCAATTACTTGAATTGAAATAAAAGTATTCGAATAAAAAACTTTTAACCCTATACCTAATAAAAAAAAAAGTTTTCTATTTCAGATATAATATAACTGAATTGTGCAAATATAATAATATCTTTCATCTTTCATGAATTATAAAATCCATGGACTCACACTTTACCAAGATCTTTATTTTGTATTACGAAGTCAATAATGGAAACCTTATATTATAAGAAATTTTTTATTTTATTGGTCTATTGGATAACATACAATTATCCATATACAGGAGAAAAAATTGAAGAAAGTAATTCTATAGTATTTGGGGATACAACGTTGCTGTGTCGGACAAAGGATGCTATACTAATTCAGTATACTTGAAATACACCTTTGGTACAAAATTGACGATCTCACAAACAAAGATGAAATAAAATATCAGTAGTTTTCTATTTACTGATCCCATCTTTCATGAAATCGATTCCTCTTTTTTACTGTACAAGAATTTTTGGAGCTCAGCATGGTTGGAAGCATGGGAGAATGTCCTTTTGCATATATTATTACAAGTATTCGATACTGGGTCATTCATAGTATTACTATACCTTCCCTATTCATTGTGGGTTGGTTATTCGTAAGTACGGGTTTAGCTTACAATGTGTTTGGAAGTCCTCGACCAAACAAATATTTCACAGAGAGCTGACAGGGCATTCCATTAATAACTAGCCATTTTGGATCTTTGGAACAACTCAATGAATTTAGTAGATCCTTTTAGGAGGCCCCCAATGACCACAGATCGAACCTATCCAATTTTTACAGTGCAATGGTTGGCTGTTCATGGACTAGCTATACCTACTATTTTATTTTTGGGGTTAATATCAGCAATGTAGTTCATCTAATGATAAACCTAATTCGAATTATAGAACAATGACACAATCCAACCCGAATGAGCAAAATGTTGAGTTGAATCATACCAGTCTATACTGGGGTTTATTACTCATTTTTGTACTTGCTATTTTATTTTGCAATTATTTCTTCAATTCAGAGAAAGAGAATAGTAGGAATTCTCTTATCCTATTCGAAAGGATACCATTCTCATAACTATCCATGACTATTTTGGTCTCTAGCATGACCACTTGATAAAATGTGGAAGAAAGGGGGAAAAAATGGCTGATACTATTGGAATGATTCCTCTTTGGCTGATAGGTACTGTAACTGGCATTCTTGTGATCGATTCAATAGGTATTTTCTTTTATGGTTCATATTCTAGGTTGGGTTCATCTCTATAGTGATCAGATGAATAAGATTTTAGACATGAAAAAATAAGAACTCAGAGGGGTTGAGACACCTCTGGGTTCTTACTTTTTCAAGCGAGATTTTGATCTATTCCATAATATGCAAATTGGAAAATAATCCAATCAACATAATCAAATTGTAGAAATGACAAAACATTTATTTCTTAATCTTAAAATTTTTTTTATTTAGAACTATTTATTCTATTAATGAATAATTGTGGAAAATATTTTTCTTATGAAGATTAAGAAGACTAGCAATCCCTCCTAGGAGTATTTGTTTCATGTATCCCGTCCTTGCCCTGTACTTTATTTTTTTTATTTGTTTGCATTTTATTGTCCATTACTAGGAATGGGATACAAGTAATTAATTCCAGACATTGCAAAAATAGTTTAAACTATTTTTAACAATTTAATGTTAAGGAATCACTAGATCTAGAAATCCATTTCGTACAATTGAACCTTTTCAAATTGTTTCTTTTTAAGAACCAAAAAAATTTGTGCCAAAATAACAGATGCTAAGAAGAACAAAAGACCTTGAGTGCATAATGGATCTTGAAGCACTATTTCTGCATCTCCTTGACCAAAGCCCCCTACATTGGGATTACTTATTAATGGTTGATCAAGCTTGATGAATTCACCCTCTAAACAAGAAGTTCTAGTCCTGGAGGTATAATATCAACCACTTGATGTCCATCCAATGCATCAACTATGGTTATTTCATATCCCCCTTTTTGTTTACATACTATTCTGCTTACTATACCCGATGATGTAGCATTATAGACCGTATTGTTACTTTTACTTCCATTAGGATAAATCTGCCCCCTCCCTCTATTGCCACCTACATATATGGGATATTTTAAGAAGTGAACGTCTTTTTTCGTAGCTAGGTCAGGATAAATAATAGGAAAGACAATTTCACTATATTTCTGACTCGGAACCGGACCTATTACAAGAATATTTCTTTTATTGGGATGATAATTCTAAAAAGATAGATTTCCCATCTTTTGTTTAACCTCAGGAGAAATATGATCAGGAGGGGCTAATTTGAATCTCTTGGGTAAAATAAGAACAGCCCCCACATTCAAAGCCCCATTTTTACCATTGGCAAAAACTTGTTTTAGTTGCATATCATAAGGGATTCGAACAATTGCTTCAAATACAGTATCAGGAAGCACAACTTGTGGAACTTCAATATCCATGGGCTTATTAGCTAAATGGCAATTAGCACATTCAATTCGTCTAGTTGCTTCTCGTGGATTTTCATAACCTTGTGCAAAAATGGGATATGCATTTGAAATAGATGCTTAATTTATTACATATATCATGATCAATACAAAAATGGATTGAGTCATCTGTTCTTTTACCTAATAAAAAGTATTTCTATTTTGCAAGGTCCAATCATTAATTGCAGAATTTCTACAATAAATAAATTAGATAGGTAGCTAATCTAGTATAATTCGCTACCCCGAAGTCTGCTATTGTATTGGAATAATTGTACTGGAATAGAGTATAGTATGGGACAAATACCTTGAACAAGGAGAAATAAAAAGAATAAGTAAAATTTGAATTCGAATAAGTAAAATGGAAAATGCTTTCTTTATACACAAAAAAAATATTCTCATTTAATTGATATTACGAAACCAAATGAGTTCTTCATCTTCTTTCATTAATTTGTTCATCATTCATTCATTGAATGATAAATAACTACAAGTGAAGGAGATACACAATTTAAATAATGGAAGATCCAATATTTCACAATTTTATCTAGAATAACTAGAAAAATGGAAACAAGACCAGATATAATTTGATCATTATGGGTCAGTCCAAAATTGTTGTAGACCGAACCAATCATTAGTTCCCAACAATGGGTTGAGTGAAATCCGATCTGTAAATCAGTGATTAAAAGAATCAAAAAAATCCTTTATTGTGTCACTTAAGTTATAGAATAATTCCTAAACCCAAGAATTAAGAATGAAAAGTTCTTTATTACCCAGAAAAAGTAACCACTTAGAATAACAAAATAGATTGCATTTGCAGAGAAATGCAAAATGAGATGGAGATGATATTCATCACGTGTTTTGACCAATTCTATTGTTTCCTTGCGTATTCCTAAATGAAGCTCTTGTATATGTATCTCTAGGTACTCTTTTATCATTTCATCCAAGAGGAATAGTTCTTCAAATTTTATGAATTTTTCTAGAACATTTTTCTCTTGAATAGCATTCAAAAAGGTTTTGGATTTCCTGTTGTTCCACCAGTTAGTAATCCAAGGTTCCAAACTTTTCTTAAATGAGAGAGAGGCCCACCAGGGAAAAAATACTATAGATACAAAATATGGGAAGGAAATCAATGCTTTCTTCTTTTTTTTTCATTTTTTTATCTGTGAAATTGGTAATGAAGTTGCTTCAATCTTTGACTCTATTTGATATTTTTCCAAAGTACGAGTTATATAACAGACAAGGCCGTGGATCTATTTCTTTCTATTTTGTGTCAAAATTTAGTCCTTAAATCTATTTAGTCCTTGGATCTATCAGGAATACAAAAAAAGAATCAATATAGTATTTTTTAAATATCTCAATCATGAACTAACGAATTTTTTATTCCGAAAAAAATTTCGGATATATTTGATAAATCCACACTTAACTTAATGAGAATTAGACTTTTTGACTAGTATAAATAAAAGAATTAAGTTGAATTTTGTACACATACAAAATTGTTTTGGTATACAAAAAATTTCTTCTTCTTCATTTTTTTATATTTACCCCATATACTTTCTCTGCTTTTGGTTTTATTTTAGGGGCCGCTGCACCAACGGAATAGGAGCATAGAATATAACATGTTTTGCTAGAATGGGCATTTTGAAGAAACTTCAATTAAATAAAAGGGGTTACCAAGTTCTTTTCTTCATGTTGAAAAATTTTTCTTCAGTTCATTTTTCGAAATACTTCAATTGGTACACGCAATAAATAGGCCAATTTGGCAGCTTTTTGTTCAATTTCCTGTGGAGTAAAATTCTCATCAGTACGAGTAAAGGGAATGCCTCCTTGACCTCAAATTTCCATATAAAGGACACGATGAGTATAAAGACCTTCTTTAACCTCCATTCTGATTGATTAGATATCTCTTATAAGGAAGAGGAAGAAAATGTGGCGATTTATTGCAGGAAATCCCCAATGAAAAATACACACTATTTTTTCTTTTCTATTGAATCGGTCATAACCACTACCAACATCCCACGAAATTGTGCAGCACATATAGGAGCTAATGAATGTCCTACGATCTCATAGAAAGACATCACAATCCCTTGTGGAAAAAAAGGATTTGCTGGGATGGAAATACGGCTATCAGATTTCTACCAAGATAACTGGAAGTTCCAACCACTAAGAATCCTAGTGAACCTAAAAAAAGGATATAGGCCGAGTAAAAATTACTTGTCTTTCAAGTCTCAGTTATAAGTTCTATCCATATATGTTCTGATCATCAGTTCATATGTACTATATTAGATACAGTTGCATTCGATTGAGAATAACCCAAAATTGACTTTACTTTTCTTGATGCTGAAGTAACTCTCACAACTAGCACTATTCTGATATGAAATGCAGCATTAAAACATTAGTAGTAATTAGTCAGACGCATTAACTTTTATGTAGATATTATCTATCTACGTACATAACAACATTTGGGTTCGGAAAAAGCCACATATTCTACCATATTACACTAAATAAATATCTGTATTATAATTCAGTCAGTGTTCAAATAAATTGATGAGATTTGGCTCCATCGGATCTAGACAATTTTATTTCTTTGGACATAAAGAGACAAAGAAGCCATTGCAATTGTCAGAAATACTAGGCCTACTAAGGGCACAAAAAAAGAGGGTAAGTTAAGATTTGTCATAGAATGAGTACCTTGATTACTATTTGTACCTCTTATAAATATAAAAAGGTCTTATGATAACTATATCTATTATAACTAATATTAACTAGTTAATAAGTGCAAGGGGTCTAATAGAAAACTAAATTAAGTTACTATTCTTTTTTTGTATTTTGATTCAAAGGAAGGAAACCGTGAAGCTGAAATAACTCACTCAGAACACCTTTTAAAGGATTACATGGTACGATTAGGTCAAATAAGCCCTTATGGAATAAATATTCAGCCACTTGTAAACCATCGAGTATTGTCTTATTCAATGTTTGTTCAATTACTCTTTTACCTACAAATGCAATGTGGGCATTAGGTTCAGCAATAATGACATTTCCCAACATACCAAAACTTGCCGTCACTCCACCGGTTGTAGGAGATGTAAGGTTTGATACATAAAATAACTTTTTATTTGATTGATAATTATATGAGGCAGAAAAGATTTTATCCATTTGCAGCAAGCTCAAACTTCCTTCTTGCATGCGTGCTCCTCTAGAAGCACACACAACAATGACTGGTAGAGATTTATTAGTAGCATACTCGATCAAATGGGTGATTTTCTCGCCCAATACAGATCCCATACTACCTCCCATGAACTCACAATCCATAACCCCAATTGTCACAGGAATACCATTTAGTTGACCTATGCCTATTTGAACAGCTTCCGTTAAACCTGTCTTTCTCTGATAAGAATCGATATGATCTATATAGGGTTCCTCCTCTGAATGAAATTCTATAGGGTCCATAGAAACCATAGCTTCATCCATAGGATCCCAAGTGCCCGGATCAATCGAAAGTTTGATTCTATCTAAGCTACTCATTTTTAAATGATATCCACAGTGTTCACAAATATGCATTTTTGACTTAAATTTTTTTTATAATTTAATCCATAACAATTTTCACATTGAACCCATAAATCTTTGTATTTTTTTTTCTTTATATCAAAAGCATTAGATCATTCTTTTATATTTAAATCGCTGCCATTACTACTAGTACTTATACTAGAACTCCCACTTTCACTACTACTTACACTTATACTTACATTTACAGTCCAAATAATACTATAAATGTAACAACATAGTAGTTATTCTTACTTTTAGACCCACTATTTAAATAACTATAAAAAAACTTTCTAGTTCACTCAGAAAAGAACTATTATTCTTATTGTCAATCTCAAAAATCTAATTTTCAATATCAAAATATACAGAATAACTGTCGCCATTACTATCCCTAACTAAGGAAGTGATATCAGAGATCAAACCAAAATATTCCTGATCTCCAATAAATAATTAACATTACTGAAACTATAACTATAACTGCCACTATCACTCCAACTAAAAAGAATGTTTTTCTCTGTATCATTTAGAATGGGGTCTTCACTTCCAGGGGTATGCCCAATACCATCAAGACTATCCGTTGATTTACTTAGCCCATACCTATCTTCTGATCTCTCATTAGACAATATCAAATTGAACCACCATTTCTCCATAGAGTCTTCCTGCCCCCTCATTTTATGAAAATACAATAAAGGAATAGTCATTCAATGAATAATCATTTTACACTTTACTATTTGATTGATTGATTTTCTAGCAAAATGAAGCATATGGATTCCATCATTAGGATTGTTAACTGTTAACCAACAATAGGTGGGTATTAAAAGAAATTATTCTTTTTTTTTGGTAAATTTGGAGTATCACTTCTTTCTAATATATATATATTGATAGAATCTTTTCTTGAATTAGAAATATAAAAAGAAGTTTCTCTCATGTCATGTATAAACAAATCTTTCATTGAAAGATAGAATTGTTTCTTCCTACAAAGTGAAGAATTTATTCTCGTATGATTTCATATCATATAATCAAATAATAAGTTTCTATTCTAACATAGAATGAAAAATACAATATTATATTAGAGGATAGGTCGAGGAAGCCCTCGCCTCTTGGTTTGGCTTGATTTATGGTTTGAAATAAAATTGTGGAATCTAAAAATCCACCAATCCAAGGATTCATAGAAATAATTATGAGAATTCATTATGGATCTAATGATAGAAGTATTGAGTTGTTTAGTCCTTTGTATTTACATCTTCTATATAGTATAGTAAGGTTTGTACATATCAAAGATATATGCAAATACATAATATATAGGATTTATAGGATATTCCATTTTATTCGGCTCAATCCTTTTTAGTAAAAGATTGGGCCGAGGTTAATTAAAATTAGGAGAACAAACAGGAATTACCGAATTGTTTTTCTCTTCATCATCATCTAACATATCTACTAGTATGGTGTATCCATTGGTGCAAATTTGAATTTGATCTCCTTCCATACTTCACAATCAGCTGCTAACTCAGGACTCCATTTGCTAGCTTCACGGATAATTTTATTACCTTCACAAGCAAGGTCACGTCCCTCATTATGAGCTTGTACACACGCTTCCAAAGCCACCCGATTAGCTACTGCACCAGGTGCATTTCCCCAAGGGTGCCCTAAAGTTCCTCCACTGAACTATAGTACGGAATCATCCCCAAAGATTTTCATCAGGGCAGACATTGCCAAACATGAATACCCCCTGAAGCCACGGGTAGGACACCCAGCATAGAGACCCAATCTTGAGTGAAAAAAATACCGCGACTTCGGTCTTTTTCAATAAAATCACCACACAATAAATCAACAAAACCCAAAGTCATCTCATGTTCCCCTTCCAATTTACCTACTACTGTACCAGTGTGAATATGATCTCCACTAGACATATGCAATGCTTTAGCTAGTACACAAAAATGCATACCATGATTTTTTTTGTCTATCAATAACTACATGCATTGCACGATGGATGTGAAGCAGTAGGCCATTATCATGACAATAATGATCCAAGCTAGTATTTATAGTGAATCCCCCTATTAAGTAATCATGCATTATGATAGGAAGTCCCAATTCTCTTGCACATACAACCCTTTTGATCATTTCTTCCCATGTACCCAGTAATGTCCCTTGATTTTGCTTGTTTCGGCCTGTGCTTTATAAATTACTTTGGTACAAAATAAGAAATGGTCTCTCCAATGCATAAATGGTTGGGAATTCACATTTTCATCATCCTTGGTAAAATCAATTCCACTGCATAAACATTCATAAACAGCTCTACTGTTGTTCTTTGCGAATAACTACAATTTTGGTTTAATAGTGCATCCCAATAGGCAACGGCCATACTTGTTCAACTTATCTCTTTCAACTTGGAAACCATGAGGCGGGCCTTGGAAAGTTTTAGAATAAGAAGGAGGAATTTGTTTGTAATGTGATGGTCATTGGTTCGACTCCGATAGCTAGCGTTTTCTCTATCTATTTTTTTCCATGATTGACAATCCCCCTGCTCCATTTCCCCAAATGTTGGGTCACCAATCAGATCTATTATGTGGTGATAACTTGTAGCTAGAAATCCAAAAATACAAAATGGAGGAATTAGATTTGTATAGAACAAATCTAAAGACAGAGTTTAAATTTCTTAGTATATACATTATTTCCTATATATACAAAAAATCTGTATATTGATACAATTTATTCTATTCTACTTTATTTGATTTGCAGTATGTCAATAGTTGTTTGTAGTACTTTAATAAATCCATTTTAGCTTTACATTATTTCTCGTTTAGTTCCGTCTTAATTTTGATTTATTCTATAATGTAATATGAAGAAATGAAATGTCAATAAAATAAAAAAATGATTCCTTTTTTTTATGTCTCATTATCGAGGACCTCATTTCAAAAAGATACGCCATCTGGGGGCTTTACCAGGACTAACTAGTAAAAAGCCTAGATCTGGAAGTGATCTTAAAAACCAATTGCATTCTAGGAAAAGATCACAATATCATATTCATCTAGAAGAAAAATAGAAATTGCATTTTTATTATGGTTTGACAGAACGATAATTACTTAGATATGTACATATCACTGGAAAAGACAAAGGGTCAACAGGTCAAGTTTTATTACAACTACTCGAGATGCATTTGGATAACATCCTTTTTCGATTGGGTAGGGCTTCGACTATTGCCTGAGCCAGGCAATTAGTTAATCATAGACATATTTTAGTTAATAATCATATAGTGGATATACCAAGTTATCGTTGCAAGCCCAGAGATATTATTACTACCAAGAATAAACAAAGATCGAAAGCTCTGATTTGAAATTCTATGGAATCGCCCCCTAATGAAGAATTGCCAAAACATTTGACTATTGACTTATTCCAATATAAAGGATTAGTAAATCAAATAATAGATAGTAAATCGATTGGCTTGAAAATAAATGAGTTGTTAGTCGTAGAATATTATTCCCGTCAAACTTCAACCTAACGAACCTAACAAAAATAACGAAAATAGCCCCCCCCGCCCCCCACACCCCCCCCCCCCCCCCCCCCCCCCCCCCCCCTCTCTTGTGCTGAAGTAAAATTTTTATAAATTAATCTAAGAGTTCATTTTCCCATTTATGTATTACAAAAAAATCAAGGATTTTCATTTATCTTCACATTCCAATATTTATATTTGTATTTTATGTATCAAACAGAGTAATGTAATTGGGAATAGAGAATCTCTATGAAATAGAAATTAGAGTCTTAGTGTTGAAATAAGGATATCGATTCTTATTATATTTGATATATTGTAGTCGGTAACATTGGTGAATTAACATAAATAAATGGAAAGAGAGGGATTCGAACCCTCGGTAAACAAAAGCCCACATAGCAATTCCAATGCTATGCCTTGAACCACTCGGCCATCTCTCCTACATAATATAGTCTTACTATTGACCAAAAATAGAAATAGAATAAATAGTGAGTCATTCATATTACTACAACACAGGTTCAACTGATCAATAGTTCCAAAAGAATAAAAAAAAATCTTTGTCTTGGTTATTCAACTTAGACGAAATAGTAATAGTTATATTCAATAGTAATAGTTCTGTTCATTGGTATACTATATAAATAATAAATAATTTGATAATTGGGATGAAATCCAATCTGATTTAAATATTTCATATCTCTCCTTACCAAAAGCAAAATTTCAATTTATAATTTGAGTGAAGGGTTTACATTTTCTTTTAGAATTAAATTAGTCTATTTGTTTTTATGTTATCTTGTACTATAGAATTCCTTTGTTTGTGGGATCATTACTACCTCTCAGGGTAATGAGAAAAATTATAGAATAGATTGCTAATTAATTATGCCTAGATCTCAGATAAATGGAAATTTTATTGATAAGACCTCTTCAATTGTAGCCAACATCTTATTAGGAATAATTCTGACAACTTCAGGAGAAAAAAAGGCATTTACTTATTATAGAGATGGTGTGATTTGATTCTTTTTTCTTTTTTTTTTGGCCCTCTCAGTCTTTCAAAAAGGAGTGTGGTTCGAGATGGAAAGAAACAAATTATTGAAATAAACCTATGTTTGGTGAAGGTGAAGTTTGGAGATAGAATAATTCCTTCTCTCATGTATTCTAGGGAAATGTAGCCTCAAATACTTCAATTGCCAATTTTAGCATTGAGCGAAAGGGTACCTTTATAGGTTATGTATTGCAGGTCAATTCTACTTCACTAGTACCCATAGGCGGTATAGGGAAAGAAGCACTACAATTAAGAATCAACAAGATGAAAACTTTGTTATAAATTATCCCTTTACTTATTAGTATTGGGACTAAGAAGAATGGTTAGGACAATGAACATCCATCTCGTTCATACTTTAGATATCCATATAACCATCAAAGATCATTGAAGTGACTAATTCCTGAAAATAGGGGGCGTTGGGGACAAAGAAATTGTTGGAATTACCATTTCTATATAGAACTAGATTGGTGTTAAGAAAGAAAAACCTCTTACCTTACAGGGAGGCTGGCTAGAGATTTCTTGTAAAAATACTAGCCCCTGCCAGTTCATAATATAATGAGAATAGTCAAATTTGGATTCCATGGATTACTTAGTACTATGCACTGAAGGGAGGAGCCGTATGAAATGAAAATCTCACGTACAGTTCTGGAACGGAGATTTTTGAATAGAATGAACGACCATAACGGATGTCAACTCAATCCAAAGGAAATTATGCCGAAGCTTTACAAAATTATTATGAAGCTACGCAACCAGAAATTGATCCCTATGATCGATGTTATATACTCTATAACATAGGCCTTATACACACAAGTAACGGAGAACATATGAAGGCTTTGGAATATTATTTCTAGGCACTAGAATGAAATCCATTTTACCACAAGCTTTTAATAATATGGCCCTAATTTGTCATTATGTGTGGCTATCACCACTATAGAAAGAAGGAAAAAAAAGATCAAATTGGCTAGTAAAGTAAATACTATAAAATAGGCTTTCTACATATGCATCATCCAAAGAAATGATTTTTCTCAGCTGTAGTAAGGAAAGAGACTTCACAAGAACCAAAATATCAAGAAATAGATACACCTATATATTATATTCTATGGGTAAAAGATCAAATTGATAGACAAAGCATCGTAAAGATCAATTAGTGAGCTATTGGATCAATACAGATAAGAACTACTTACTTATACTTCAGGATATGGGAAGTAATCAACTTATGTAATAAAGTTGATCCACTAAGGTATAAGATATTGAGTGGTGGTGTAGTGTCAGATCCCAAAGATAGGAAGTTTTTTTTCCTTATGGAGGGAAAGTCCTTTTCAGAGATTCTATATAAATTTCATATATGAGAACGAGATAGTTCCCTTTCAGAAAAATCTAATGTAATGAGATAAGGAAATATCTATATGCTTCATTCTTCGGAAGGGGGTGAGAAAAGATAAAATGGATTTTTGACCAAGAAAATTAGAGTTCGAAACTTAGTTAATTAACTTCGTCTGCTTAGTTGTGGTTAACCCCCCCCCCTTTTTTTGTTAAGGGGGGTTCATTTCTTAAAAATCTAATACAGTTAGTATAGATTAAAATGGGATGCCAAAAGAATCAATTGCTGAGCCGTATGAGGTAGGAAACTCTCAAGTATGGTTCTAAGGAAAGGAATTTACTCTCACTTATTCCAACCAGAGAGAATGGGCCATTTTACGAGGTGATTCTAAAATCGCAGAAGCTTGGTTCAATCAAGTTGCTGAGTATTGAAACAGGCTAGAGCGCTTACCCCGAATAATTATATTGAAGCACATAATTGGTTGAAGATTATGAGGTGTTTAGAATTTGAATAAAATTTGTAATTCATTACAATTGATTGTTGGATCTATTAATCAAATAAAATAGATCATACATATCCTATGATAAGATCTAATCAGAAATTTCATTATATCTCTTCTAAAATAATTATTGTATGGTATCTTATATGGATAAAGGAGATACAGGTATAAAAAACTAATCTAATAAAGGAAAGAATACCTTTGAATGACTAAATATAAATATCAAAATGTATCCTATTAATTCTAATGAATTATTTTGTGATTTTTAATGTAATGTAATATAGTATAGTAATTAAGATATTATGTTCCATAGAAGTAGATACATATGGGCATTTATACATTCAGATAGAAATATATTAGACTAGGTTAGGTTGCAAAAAAAATAGTTTTTTCATCACACTAGGAAAGGGTTTTATGAGAAAAGATTTTACAAGATTTTAAATTGTCCGATAGGCACCTAATCGTTATGTCATAATAGATCTAAACACTTGCCCCGGATCGACTTGGATATCATAATTGATCTAGTGAAAAACTAAATAGATGGATGGGAGATAGGAAAAAAAAAAGGGACTAATCATAAATTAAATAAAATATCCATCTTTTGGAGATTCAATAAAAATTTGACTATTGGCAGGTCTCTTTGTATGTGTTGTCCAAAAAGAGGAGGACTTAATGATTATTCGTTCGTCAGAACTAGAAGCAAAAATTGTTGTAGATAGGGATCCTATAAAAATGTCTTTCAAAGAATGGGCCCGACCCGGCCATTTCTCAAGAACAATAGCTAAGGGTCCCGATACTACCACTTGGATCTCGACCCTACATGCTGATGCTTATGATTTTGATAGTCATACCAGTGATTTAGAGGAAATCTCTCAAAAAGTATTTAGTGCTCATTTTGGTCAACTCTCCATTATCTTTCTTTGGCTGAGCGGCATGTACTTCCACGGTGCCTGTTTTTCCAATTATGAAGCATGGCTAAGTGATCCTACACACAGTGGACCTAGTGCACAGGTGGTTTGGTCAATAGTAGGTCAAGAAATATTGAATGGTGATGTAGGCGGGGGTTTTTGGGGAATACAAATAACCTCCAGTTTTTTTCAGATTTGGTGAGCATCTAGAATAATTAGTGAATTACAACTCTATTGTATCGCAATTGGTGCATTGGTCTTTGCATCGTTAATGCTTTTTGCCTGTTGGTTCCATTATGACAAAGCAGCACCAAAATTGGCTTGGTTCCAAGATGTAGAATCTATGTTGAATCACCACTTAGCGGGGTTACTAGTACTTGGGTCTCTTTCTTTGGGTGGGAAACCAAATCCATGTATCTTTACCTATTAACCAATTTCTCGATGTTGTTGATCCTAAAGAGATACCACTTCCTCATGAATTTATCTTGAATTAGGATCTTTTGATTCAACTTTATCCCAGTTTTGCTGAGGGAGCAACCCCCTTTTCCACCTTGAATTGGTCAAAATACATAGAATTTCTGAGTTTTCGTGGAGGATTAGATCTAATAACGGGAGGTTTGTGGCTGAACGATATAGCACATCATCATTTAGCAATTGCAATTCTTTTCTTGATCGCCGATCATATGTATAGGACCAACTGGGGTATTGGCCATGGCCTTAAAGACATTTTAGAAGCCCATTAAGGCCCATTTATAGACCAGCATCATAAGGACCTTTATGAAATCCTAACAATGTCATGGCATGCTCAATTAGCTCTTAACCTAGCTATGTTAGGTTCTTTAACCATTGTTGTAGCTCACCATATGTATTCCAATGCCCCCCTATCCATACTTAGCTATTGACTATGGTACACAACTTTCGTTGTTCACACATCATATGTTGATCGGCAGATTTCTCATTGTTGGTGTTGCCACACATGCAGCTATTTTTATGGTAAGAGATTATGATCCAATTACTCGATATAATAATCTATTAGATTGTGTCCTTAGGCACTGTAATGCAATCATATCACATCTTAACTGGGAATGTATATTTCTAGGGTTTCACAATTTTGGCTTATATATCCATAACGATACCATGAGTGCTTTAGGGCATCCCCCAGATACGTTTTCAGATACTGCTATACAACTCCAACCCATCTTTGCTCAATGGGTACAAAACACCCATGCTTTAGCGGCGGGTGTAACAACTCCTAGTGCAACAACAAGTACTAGCTTAACTTGGGGAGGTGATGAATTAGTAGCAGTAGGTGGCAAAGTAGCTTTGTTACCTATTCCATTAGGAACCACAAACTTTTTGGTCCATCACATTCATGCATTTACGATCCATGGGATTGTATTGATACTACAGAAAGGTGTTCTATTTGCTCATAGTTCCCGTTGGATACCTGATAAAGCAAATCTTGGGTTTCATTTCCCTTGTGATGGGCCTGGAAGAGGAGGAACATGTTAAGTATATGCCTGGGATCATGTCTTCTTAGGTCTATTCTGGATGTACAATGCAATTTTGGTAGTAATTTTCCATTTCAGTTGGAAAATGCAGTCAGATGTTTGGGGCACTATAAGTGATCAAGGAGTGGTAACCCATATCACAGGAGGAAACTTTGCACAAAGTTCCATTACTATTAATGGGTGGTTATTGGATTTCTTATGGGCACAGGAATCTCAGGTAATTCAGTCTTATGGTTCTTCATTATCTGCATATGGTCTTTTTTTCTTAGGTGCTCATTTTGTCTAGGCTTTTAGTTTAATATTTCTATTTAGTGGGCATGGTTATTGATAAGAACTCATTCAATCTATTGTTTGGACTCATAACAAATTAAAAGTTGCTCCTGCTACTCAACCTAGAGCCTTGAGCATTGTACAAGGACGCACTGTAGGAGTAACCCATTACCTTCTGGGTGGAATTGCCACAACATGGGCATTCTTCTTAGCAAGAATTATTGCAGTAGGATAATGGCTAGGAGGATTTGAAAGGCATTATGGCATTAAGATTTCCAAGGTTTAGCTCAGGACCCCACTACTCATTGTATTTGGTTTGGTATTGCTACCGCACATGACTTCGAAAGTCATGATGATATTACTGAGGAATGTCTTTATCAGAACATTTTTGCTTCTCACTTTGGGTAGTTAGCAATAATCTTTTTGTGGATGTCCAAAAATCTGTTTCATGTAGCTTGGCAAGGAAATTTGGAGTCATGGATACATGACCCTTTACATGTAAGACCTATTGCTCATGAAATTTGGGTCCTCATTTTGGTCAACCCGCCGTAGAGACCATTACTTGAAGAGGTGCTATCAGCCTCGTAAACATTGCTTATTCAGTCTTTATCAGTGGTGGTGTACAATTGGATTATGCACCAATAAAGATCTTTATACTGGAGCTCTTTTTCTATTATGTCTTTCTGGTGTATCTTTAATAGCGGGTTGATTACACCTACAACCAAAATGGAGACCTAGCGTTTCGTGGTTTAAAAATGCCGAATCTCGTCTCAATCATCATTTGTCCAGACTTTTTGGACTAAGTTCTTTGGCTTGGGTAGGACATTTAGTTCATGTCGCTATTCCCAGATCGAGGGGGGAGTATGTCAGATGGAATAATTTCTTAAACATATTACCACATCCCCAAGGATTGGAACCACTTTTTACCAGTCAATGGAATCTTTATGCACAAAACCCTGATTCCAGTAGTCATTTATTTGGTACCTCCAAGGGGGCAGGAACTACCATTCTAACCCTTCTTGGAGGATTCCATCCACAAACGCAAAGTTTATGGCTAACCGATGTTGCTCATCATCATTTAGCTATTGCATTTCTTTTTCTCGTTGTTGGTCATATGTATAGAACTAACTTCAGGATTGGGCACAATATCAAAGATCTTTTAGAAGCACATATTCTCTCGGGGGGTCGATTAGGACATTGGCATAAGGGCCTTTATGACACAATCAACAATTCGATTCATTTTCAAGTAGGTATTGCTCTAGCCTCTTTAGGGGTTATTACTTCTTTGGTAGCTCAACACATGTACTCTTTGCCTGCTTATGCATTCATATCACAAGACTTTACTACTCAAGCTGTGTTATATACTCATCACTAAGACATCGCAGGATTCATCATGATGGGAGCCTTTGCTCATGGAGCTATATTCTTCATTAGAGATTATAATCTAGAACAGAATGAGGATAATATACTAGCAAGAATGTTAGACCATAAAGAAGCTATCATATCTCATTTAAGTTGGGCCAGCCTATTTTTGGGGTTCCATACTTTGGGACTTTATGTTCATAATGACATCATGCTTACTTTTGGTACTCTAAAAAAATAAATCTTGATTGAACACATATTTGCCCAATGGATACAATCTACTCATGGTTAGACTTCGTATGGGTTCGATGTACTCTTATCTTCAACGAATGGCCCACATTCAATGCGGGTCGAAACATATGGTTACCCGGCTAGTTGAATGCCATTAATGAGAATAGTAATTCACTCTTCTTGACAATAGGTCCTGGAGATTTCTTGTATTGCTCTAGGTTTGTACACAACTACATTGATTTTCATAAAAGGTGCATTAGATGCATGTGGTTCTAAGCTAATGCCAGATAAAAAGGATTTTGGTTATAGTTTTCCTTGTGATGGCCGAGGATGCAGCGGTACTTGTGATATTTTCAGTTGGGATGCATTTTATTTGGCAGTTTTATGGATGTTAAATACCATTGGATGGGTGACTTTTTATTGGCATTGGAAACACATCACATTATGGCAGGGTAACCTTTCACAATTTAATGAATCCTCCACTTATTTGATGGGATGGTTAAGAGATTATCTATGGCTGAACTCTTCACAACTTTTCAATGGATATAATCCTTTTGGTATGAATAGTTTATCCATGTCGGCATGGATGTTTTTATTTGGACATCTTGTTTGGGCTACTGGATTTATGTTCTTAATTTCCTAGCATGGATATTGGCAAGAATTGATTTAAACTTAGCATGGGCTCATGAACGCACACCTTTGGCTAATTTGATTCTGTGGAGAGATAAGCCAGTGGCTCTTTCCATTGTCCAAGCAAGATTGGTTGGATTAGCCCACTTTTCTATAGGTTATATATTTACTTATGCAGCTTTCTAGATTGCCTCTACATCTGGAAAATTTTGTTAATTTAGTTTTTTTTTATGTACTGTATCAACAATAATCTCATTTCTTTCAATGGAGAGGGAGGGAGATCGACCTTCTAATATTTTCTTTTATATCTAGGACCCAAACTCTATCATTGATAATAATAGGAACTGAACATTATGGCAAAAAAAAGTTTGATCCATAGGGGGAAGAAATAGCAAAAACTGGAACAGAAATATCATTTGATTCGTCGATCTTCAAAAAAAGAAATAAGCAAAGTTCTATTGTTGAGTGAAAAATGGGAAATATATAGAAAATTGCAATCCCCACCATGTAATAGTGCACCTATATGTCTTCATCGACGTTGTTTTTTGACTGGAAGACCTAGAGGTAACTATCAAGACTTTGGGTTATCCGAACACATACTTTGAGAAATGGTTCATGAATTTTTGTTATTGGGTGCAATAAGATCAAGTTGGTAAAGGTAAAAATAGCATTTCATATTTGTATAGATCTCTATGATCATAGATCATAGAGGGGCCCTCTTTACCATTCTGTATAAATAGACTATTCTATTTGTATATATATGGTAGAGAGGAATATCTAATCTTTCTTTGTCTATTAGTTCCCAGTTATTTAGCATGGAGTAGAGTAGTTTGGTAGCTCACAAGGCTCACAACCTTGAAGTCACAGGTTCAAATCCTTTCTCCGCAATATTTTTTTGTCTAGATGGGAGATAAAAAGGAGGAAGATAGAACTATGATACTATCGTAGTCAACTATACCAAGTTTTTTTCTTAAATTGAAGTTTTATTAAGAAGTATATTACTTCACTATGGGCAGATAGTGGGGATCGAACACACATCTTCTCCTTGGCAAAAAGAAATTTTATCATTCGACCATATCCGCATTTTCTTCCTTTATGATACACATGCATATGTCCAGCATATATGATATGTCATATATGCGTCTGGATCATATTTGTGTAGGGCCAGATACTCAGATACTTTAGATTGAATCTTAAGGTCATTCACAATACATTTTTAAAAAGGAGTGGCATTTTTGGATCCAAAGAAATTCAAGAAATAAGAGAATTAAGGATAG
>RXID01014295.1:205000-297500 GCA_005019695.1 Trichopus zeylanicus subsp. travancoricus | reverse complement strand
AAGAGATTAATGGGGACAAACTATAAATTCGTTGGCAATATGTCTACCCTGGTTCAAATCCAGCTCGGCCCAAAAATTCATCATCCCACAAGTATGATATAACCTTCAGAAGTGTCCAATACATAGACCAATATGTAGAAATAAAGAGAAAGAGTCCTTTTTTTTTTGCTCTATCCATATGTTTTTCTCATCCATTTTGATCTTTCTAATGATCTAGATTAATTATCCTTAAGCATTAAGAATATGTATGCCATCATAGACCTCACCAGGATTGTAGCTCAATCGGTCAGAGCACTGCCCTATCAAGGCGGAAGTTGTGGGTTCGAGCCCCGTCAGTCCCAAACTTGGACCATTATCTCTCTATTTTATTTGAAAATAAAATGAAGATAGGCATCAAAATGAAATTTCTATTTCTTCCCCTAGTATCGATTGATTGGGGAGAGACATGAGTAGGTACAAGTGGTAGTATTAATATTAAATTAAGTATGGTAAGAGATACATGTTTGACTTTCTTTTATGATTGTTCTTGATCAATGAAATGTAATAGAATGCTGATATTTTTAGTATAGTAGGAGTACATACACAAATTGTGTTGATTTATTGTACGATAGAGAATGTACTTACCATAGTTATCTCGGCAGAGTATTTTTCGGGTTAAATCACACTTTTTCTACCTTAGCTCTGACTTTCTTTGTGTTTTCTCAATTACTAATTGGAAACAATCTATTTCATTCTCATTCCAATTTCCCATTGAATTTTTTGTCTTCTACTTTTTTCTATAACCTACCACCTACTGTCTTTTTTACACTTTTACATACAATTACCATATAAAATATAAAATACCATATGACTGCTATTCTATAGGTTATACACATATCCCAAAGAATAAAAGTGAGATGGAAAAGGGCAAGTTAAAGTTAACTATAAAAGTTTAATATTCCAACAAATTTACTCAAAAATAAATAAAAGGATCTTCTTTGGTATTTTAATTTTTTAGTATCCTCCTTTTGGATTTTGGATTAAAGTTGGTGTACATACATAAAAGAAAATTCAACAGGATTTCCTTATTGAATCAGCGATCCCATTTTTTATTTTTCATGGATAAAAATTTTCCTATGTTATGTCATACTATTTAATTCTTAACGATGAATCAATTTGATACATTAGATATTATTATTCATAATATTGATCTGATTTGGTATCATCAGGATTCAATTCATCCCAATGAATTTATAGGAATTACAATTTCTCATTTCTATGGGATTAGATCCCACATTATTGTGAAACAAAAAATAATGAGATTATGGAAGTCAATATTCTCACAATTATTACTACTGCACTATTTTTTCTATTTCCTACTATTTTTTATTTATCATCTACATAAAAATAGTCAGTCAAAATGATTAATTTGACTGAAAGTTGAATTATTAGTTCTTATCAATGATTGAAGAAATGAAAGAAAAGGATTCAGACTCCAAGTCTTAAATGATTAGGGGTGGAATCAGAAGTATCTGAGATACTATGTGAGATAGTATGGTAGAAAGAACTAGAATAATATTCTAGTTCTTTCTACCATACTATCTTCTATTCTATAGTTGTTTGTATAGTATTTTTTGTTAAAGTTGTATTGTATACAGATATAGGCTTTATATAGATCCTAATTTATATAGATTGTAGGATAATATATATCTCATATATTAGACGTGCATCTATAAATTTGAATAGCTTTTCTATTTTATTTTGTTTTCTTCAATAAATGAATTTGTACAGATTTCAATTAATCCAAACAAAATAATGGAAGCCTAACTCAACTCTTCTAATTCCTAGGTTTCTTTTCATTTGAAAGAATCAAGAATAGTATGACTATATAGTATAAAAAAATTAAATGAAGGAAAAGGAATATTTTTTGGATTCCCATCTCAAGACAAGAAGTCATCGATTGAACTATTAACAAATAATCCACGGAGTTCTATGGTAACCAACTTCTTCAGGGTTGGAAAAGGAGTAGAACGCAAGGAAACTCCTATTTTCTTATGTAGGACCTCTTTTGATAATTGAATCTTTAGCCGTTTCTAGTAGCAAGTATATATCGTCATAATAGTAGAATAACATTTTCTTAGAATAGTAAAAAAAAAATAAAGAAAGGAGGAAAACAAAAATAAGGAAAAGGAATAGGGATTGCTTTTTCTCATTTAATATCCATTATTCTGTTAAGAACTAAGAACTGGTGCATCAAAATAGAATATTTAGGAAGAATTCCATTGGAAAAAACTTTCTATTATGTGTAGATTTGAGTCTCGAAATACAACTATGGTAATCATTCATTCTTTGATTGAATGATTATTATTCATTATTATTATTTTTATTGTAATTCAGTATAATTTTGAAAGAGTTAATGTTTTAGAAAATGATCAATTAAAGTAAAGAATTAATACAATTTGATTCCCAAATGGAGTAATCAATTATACCCTAGAGCCCACTCCTTCCCCATACTACAAGTGAAAGGGAAAATGAAAAGACTACCATTAAAGCAACCCCAGCGAGACTTACTATATCCATGTCGCATTATACCTCTTATCTCTATGAAGGAATTATTTTATCGATCAATAATTATAGTAAAATTAATGGTGCATAGTCAAAACAAAAAAGGATAAGGATTCTGACTAAAGACTATCTCTAAAGAATAAAATAAAAGGTGACATAGCCACCCTGTTTGAATATCTGAGCACTCAGAACTTCTAGTAAGTCTCGATATAAAGTATTTTTGGTCCTTTCCACAACTCCTAAATTGATTTCCCATTAGATTATAGCCTATCCAATCTAATTCCAGATAGAGTCAATAAACACTACCTATACTAAGGTAGTGTAAGATAATTATGAAGTTTTGGATAGTCTTTCGTATAATGCTTTCTTCAAACCTAGAAAAAAAAGGGGAGTCCTTTAGTTTATAGGATTTCTGACCCATTACTTTAATAGTTCTAAATCCCCAAATTGACTCTCACTAATTATTTGTTTGATTCCATTTTATTTAGTAAAAAAATGACGGAAGTTGTTTCATCTCTATTGATATTGGTTTGGGACATGTATAGAACCACTGAAAAAATTGATAGTCTTTTATAGATATAGAATTTACCTACATATCCTAAAAATCTAGTATCCCTAGTATCAATGGGCCCAGGCCTTTGTCCCTACTTTTGTGGGTCAAGAATTCATTGAACAATCAACAGGATATGAAATCTCAAGCCTTTTGTTGAGTTGATTAGGTGACACATAGATTTGAACTTGGGATAAAGAATTTGCAGTCCCCCGCCTTACCACTTGGCCATGCCGCCAAATCTGATAAAAAATGGATAAAAGTATTATCCATTTTCTATTACTAATAATTCTTTTCGAAATTATGAAATTACGGAGAACCTCCATTTTATATTTTATATTTGGATCTTGAATCCCATTATATCCCTAAATTAATCCATCCCTATATCTTTTTTATTGAATCCCATTTAGATTATTCTCTTTGATTGATTGTATCTTAAAACATACATCCTATTTTAAAAGAAAATTTCCTTTCTCTTTTTTCTCAATAGAAAAGAAAAGAGAAAAATGAATTTACGTTCACAAACTACAAAATTCAGGACAAACTGTGTTCCCTTAATGGCATAAGAAAATGGCATAAGAAAAGCAAACCGATTTATGACTAATCAGTATAAATTAAATTATTTTGAATAATAAATCATTTTCCATTTCCATTATAATAATATATATGTGTCTATGTAAACCCCAGAATAGAAATTGTTATACAAATATTGATTGTATTGAGTGGGGTCTTCCTCTTATGCATATATCCTAGTAGAAAAGTAGAAAGTAGAAAACAATTGTGCTTTTTCATTGGATATATTGAATAAAAAAAAGGAATTATGATATAGTGTGACCTGCTCCATATTTAGGTTGCCAAAATAAAACTACAATAAAAGGATACAATATGAAGATTGCTAGATAACTATATCGGATCACCATACACCTACTAAATACTATTCTATTCCTCAATTCTATTCTATACATTTTACTATAAAAAAAGAATCTGCGAATTCCTTTTGAACATTAACCAATTATTCTATTTTTATCGCATTCATAATTGTAAAAAGTGGAAGTGGATTTAAATTTAATTTAAATTCTGAATCCATTTATTTTTTTCTACCCAATTTGATCATAATATCATACATAATAGGTAGAGATCCATTTTGATATTCTATACAAGACTCTATAAGTGTTTGTAAGGTATGTGGCAGGGTTTTTTTCCATGAATATTTCATCAACTCAATTCTATTTGTACCTATCGAAAATATTCTTCATTCCTTCATCTCCTCTCACTTGATACGTATGAATAGAAGACATGTATGGGGGTTGCCTAAAATTTTACGTGATTTAGTAAACAGAATATATATTCCATCATTGCTAGATCACTTCGTACAGTTCGATGAAGAGTGGGGGATTTTTTGATAAAGAGAAAATTTAAGATTAAAATACTCCGGGATCGAAATGGGGAAATGTGTACAATGCCTAGATTTAATCAGATTCAATTTGAGGGATTTTGTAGGTTCATTAATTATGGCTTGATGGAAGAACTTCATAAGTTTCCTAAAATTGAAGATAGAGATCAATAAATCAAATTTCAATTGTTTGTGGAAATATATCAATTGGTAGAACCCTTGATAAAAGGAAGAGATGCTGTGTATGAATCACTCACATATTCTTCTGAATTATATGTACCCATGGGATTAATTTGGAAAGCCAGTAGAGCTATGCAAGAACAAACCATTTTATTAGAAGCATTCCTTTAACGAATTCACTTGGAACCTCTATAGTAAATGGAATATACAAAATTGTGATCAATCAAATATTACAAAGTCCCAGTGTTTACTATCATTCAGAATTAGACCATAATAGAATTTCTTTTTATACTAGTACTATAATAAGGAAGATTGGAATTCAAAATTGATGGAAAAGTGAGGATATGGGCCCGTGTGAGTAGGAAAAAAAAATTTCTATTCTAGTTCTATCATCGGCTATGGGTTCGAATCTAAGAGAAATTCTAGAATAATATTTGTTACCTTGAAATTTTCTTGTCTTTCCTAAATGATAAGGGAAAAAAAAGATTGGGTCAAAAAAAAGTGCTATTTTAGAGTTTTACCAACAATTTGCTTGTGTAGGTGGGGATCCGATATTTTCTGAGTCCTTATGTAAAGAATTACAAAATAAATTTTTTCAAGAAAGATGTGAATTAGGAAGGATTGGTCGATGAAATATGAATCAAAAACTGAACCTTGATATACCTCATAACAATATATTTTTGTTACCACGAGATGTATTGGCTGTTGTGGATCATTTGATCGAAACAAAATTTGAAATGGGTACGCTTGACAATATGAATCACTTGAAAAATAAACATATTCATTCTGTAGCAGATATGTTATAGGATCAATTCGGATTGGCTCTTGTTCATTTAGAAAATGTGGTTTGAGGAACTGTATGTGGATCAATCAGGCATAAATTGATACTGACTCTCCAAAATTTGGTAACTTCAACTTCATTAACAACCACTTATGAATCATTTTTAGCTTACACCCTTTATCTCAAGTTTTGGATCAGACTAATCCATTAACCCAAATTGTTCATGGGCGGTGGTTGAGTTTTTTAGGCCCTGGGGGGTTAACAGGGTGAACTGCTAGTTTTCGGATACGGGATATTCATCCTAGTCACTATGGACGTATTTGTCCAATTGATACATCCGAAGGAATCAATGTTGGACTTATTGGATCCTTAGCTATTCATGTGAGGATTGGTCATTGGGGATCTATAGAAAGTCCTTTTTATGAAATATTTGAGAGATCAAAAAATGCACAAATGATTTATTTATCGTCAAGTAGAGATGAATATTATATGGTAGCAGCAGGAAATTCTTTGGCCTTGAACCAGGGTATTCAAGAAGAACAAGTTTTTCCAGCCCGATATCGTCAAGAATTTCTGACCATCTCATGGGAACATATTCATCTTAGAAGCATTTTTCCCTTCCAATATTTTTCCATTGGAGCTTCTCTCATTCCTTTTATTGAGCATAATGATGCAAATCAAGCTTTAATGAGTTCTAATATGCAACGTCAAGCAGTTCCACCTTCTCAATCCAAGAAGTGCATTGTTGGAACTGGACTGAAAGGCCAAACATCTCTAGATTCTGGAGTTTTAGCTATAGCCGAATGGAAGGGAAAGATTTGTTATACTGATACCCACAAGATTATTTTCTCAAGTAATGGGGACACTATGAGCATTCCATTAGTTATGCATCAATGTTCTAACAAAAATACTTGTATGCATCAGAAACCTCAGGTTCCATGGGGTAAATGCATAAAAAAGGGACAAATTTTAGCAGACGGTGTAGCTACAGTTGGTGGTGAACTCTCTTTAGGAAAAAAATGTATTAGTAGCTCATATGCCATGGGAAGGCTATAATTTTGAAGATGCAGTACTAATTAGTGAATGTTTGGTATATGAAGATATTTATACTTCTTTTTACATTCCTAAATATGAAATTTAGACTCATGTGACAAGTCAAGGCCCTGAAAGAATCACTAAGAAAATACCACATTTAGAGGCTCATTTACTCCACAATTTAGACAGAAATGGAATTGTGATGCTTGGATCATGGATAGAAATAGGTGATATTTTAGTAGGTAAATTAACGCCTCAGGCAGTAAACAAATCATCGAATGCCCTTGAAGATAGATTATTACGAGCCATACTTGGCATTCAGGTATCCACTCCAAAAGAAACTTCTCTAAAACTACCTATAGGTGGAAGGGGTCAAGTTATTGATGTGAGATGGATTCAGAAAGAGGGTCATTCCAGTTATAATCCAGAGATGATTTGTATATCTATTTTACAAAAACATGAAATCAAAGTAGGTGATAAAGTAGCTGGAAGACATGGGAATAAAGGTATCATTTCCAAAATTTTTCCTAGACAAGATATGCCCTACTTGCAAGATGGAATGCCAGTTGATATGGCTTTCAACCCATTAGGAGTACCTTCATGAATGAATGTGGGACAGATATTTGAATGTTTGCTTGGGTTAGTGGGGGACCTCCTAAAGAGACATTATAGAATAGCACCTTTTGATGAGAGATATGACCAAGAGCCTTCGAGAAAAGTATTCTTTTCTGAATTATATTCAGCCAGTAAGCAAACAAAAAATCCATGGGTATTTGAACCCGAGTTTGGAAAAAGCATAATATTTGATGGAAGAATAGGAGATCCTTTTGAACAACCTATTCTAATAGGAAAACCCTATATCCTGAAATTAATCCATCAAGTTGATGATAAAATCCATGGACGTTCCAGCAGACATTACGCACTTCTAACACAACAACCCCTTAGAGGAAAGGCCAAGCAAGGGGGACAATGAGTAGGAGAAATGGAAGTTTGGGCTCTAGAGGGATTTGGTGTTGCTCATATTTTACAAGAGATGCTTACTTATAAATCTGATCATATCAGAGATCATCAAGAGGTACTTGATACTACAATTATTGGAGGAACAGTACCTAACCCCAAGGATGCTCCAGAATTTTTTTGATTGCTCATTCGAGAATTATGATATTTGTCTCTAGAACTGAATCATTTCCTTATCTCTGAGAAGAACTTCTAGATTAATAGGAAGGAAGCTTGATCTGAATGAATCCAAATTTCCATTCTATGATCGACCGGTTAAACATCAACAACTTTGAATTGGACCAGTTTCTCCCCAACAAATAAAGGCTTGGGCCAACAAAATCCTACCTAATGGAGAGATGGTTGGGGAGGTGACAAAACCCTATACTTTTTATTGCAAAAATAATAAATTGGAAAAAGATGGATTGTTTTGTGAAAGAATCTGTGGACCTATAAAAAGTGGAATTTGTGCTTGTGGAAATTATCGAGCGATCAGGGCTGAAAAAGAAGACTCGAAGTTATGTGAACAATGTGGGGTGGAGTTTGTTGATTCTCGGATACGAAGATATCAAATGGGATACATCAAACTCACATGTCCAGTGACTCATGTGTGGTATTTGAAACATCCTCCTAGTTATATCGCAAATCTTTTAGATAAATCCCTTAAGGAATTAGAAGGCCTAGTATATCGTGATGTGTGATTTGATCGAAGTTTGCATTTTACAGATTCAAAATGAGAAACTTTCATCCCATTCAATCTGATTGGGATATCCCTGCTCTGACATGTGTCTTGGAAGGACTAACATGAAGCTCAGAATGTTGCGTGTATTCAATACTTCCAAAAAAAGGGAACTGATCCATGGTCGATTCCCTAATAGCTAAATAGGAATGGAATTATTAATTTTACCTCATGAAAATAAATACTTTTTGTGGAATTAGCCATTCCATTTCTTTTAGAAAGAGATTTTGTTTAAGCAAGTAACTATGGCATGGTTATAGAAGTTTATCTATCACATACATGCTTCAAAGGACTTAATGGCATAAGCACCATCGATGTGAGTAGAGACCTAAAAGATCGAATGGGGATGATATATAGACAAGTAAATCCCTTATGAGTCCCCAAGTATTAACTTTAAAAGTTCAAGTGGATTTAGCATTTGAAGGGAAGTAGACTACTCAATAATTTCACATATCCTTTTTTGCCATAAATGAATTGTAAATTGAATCTAAGTAATTCAAAAAGTCAAAACAAGAATGAATTAATGAAAGATTAGTCCTCGCTGGGAACTTGAGTAAGGAGTAGCCTTTAGCCTTTGTAGGGTTTTATTGAACAAAATTTCATCCCTCTTTCTTTTTCTTTATTTGTTATAACTACTTGAGCTAAATGAAAGGAAACCTTCACTTCCAATTTTTAATGGGGGAATCCAATCCTATAGAAACCTATCTCAATTTTTCTTTTGCTAGGCCCATATCTAAAAAACCAACTTTCTTCCAGTTACGAGGTTCATCTGAATATGAAATCCAATCCTGGAAATACAGCATTCCACTTTTTTTTACTACCTAAAGCTTCGAGGCATTTCGAAATTGAGAAATCGCAATGTGAGAAGGTGCTATCGGAGAACAATTATCAGATTTGGATTTGCAAATTATTATAGATAATTCATTTGTAGAATGGAAGGAATTAGGAGAGGAGGAGGCAATTGGAACCAAAACTGAATGGGAAGATAGAAAAATTCAAAGAAGAAAGGATTATTTTGGTTAAACGCATGGAATTAGCTAAAAATTTTATTCGAACAAATGTAGAACCAAAATGGATGATTTTGCACCTATTACTAGTTCTTCCTCCTGAGTTGAGACCAATCATTCAGATAGATGGAGGTAAACTAATGAGTTCGGATATTACTGAACTCTATAGAAGAGTTATCCATCAGAATAATACTCTTACCGATCTATTAGCAACAAGTAGATCTACGCCAGGTGAATTAGTAATGTGTTAGGAGAAATTGGTACAAGAAGTAGTAGATACACTTCTTGATAATGGGATTCATGGACAATCGATGAAAGATGGTCATAATAAAGTTTACAAGTCATTTTCCAATGCAATTGAAGGCAAAGAGGGAAGATTTCATGAGACTTTTCTTGGCAAATGGGTCGATTATTCGGGGCATTCCGTCATTGTTGTGGGTCCTTCGCTTTCATTACATCAATGTGGATTACCTTGCGAAATCGCAATAGAGCTTTTCCAAACATTTGTAATTCCTGATTTAATTAGACAACATGTTGCTTCTAACATAGGGATTGCTAAAAGTCAAATTTAGGAAAAAGAACCCATTGTATAGGAAATACTTCAAGACTTTATGCGGGGACATCCTATATTGTTGAATAGAGCACCGACCTTGCATAGATTTGGTATACAGGCCTTCCATCCCATTTTAGTGGAGGAGCGTACTATTTGTTTACACCCATTAGTTTGTAGAGGCTTCAATGTAGACTTTGATGGGGATCAAATGGCTGTTCAAGCATCTTTATCTTTGGAAGCTCAACCGGAGGTCGTTTACTTATGTTTTCTCATATGAATCTCTTATCTCCAGCTATTGGAGATCTCATTTACATACCATCTCAAGATATGCTTATTGGACTCTATGTATTAATGATTGGGAATCATTGAGGTATTTGTGGAAATAGGTATAATACATATAATTGCAGAAATTCTCAAAAAAAAAAATAGTTAACAATAATAAGAATAAGTATAAATATATGAAAGTGAAGTATTGTTGTAGTTCCTATGATGCACTTGGAGCTTATCAGCAAAAATGAATCGATTTAGATAGTCCTTTGTGGCTCTGGTGGAGACTAGATCAATGCGTCATTGGCTCAAGAGGAGTTCCTATCAAAATTCAATATGAATCTTTGGGTACTTATAAAGAGATTTATAGGAACTATGTGATCGTAAGAAGTGCAAAAAAAGAAATTTGTTGTATATACATTCAAAGCACCATTGGTCATATTTCTTTTTATGGAGAAATGGAAGAAGCTATATAGGGGTTTTCTCAGGCCTACTCATACGCGATCTAAACTAAGAAATTAGATTAGTTGATATCCATGTCTGGGAATTCGGTTCTCTCTAGTTTCGCCGGTATCAAAATTCCCAAATTTCTATATGAATTAAGATTAAGGGAAAGAAGTTTTCAAATCATTGAATTGGGTCCATTGTGGAATCCTATTAAGCATAATACAGGGGTATTTATGATAGAACGGGCTGATCTGGTCTTTCATAATGAAGTGATAGATGGAACTGCTATGAAACAACTTATTAGCATATTAATAGATCATTTTTGAATGGCATATACATCACATATCCTGGATCAATCGAAGACTCTGGGTTTTCAGCAAGCCACTGTTATGTCTATTTCATTAGGAATTGATGATCTTTTAACAATACCTTCTAAGGAATGGTTAGTCCAAGACACTGAACAACAAAGTTTTTTTTTTGGAAAAATACTATCATTATGCGAACATACACATGGTAGAAAAATTACGTCAATCCATTGAGATATGTTATGCTACAAGTGAATATTTGAGACAAGAAATGAATCCTAATATTCAGATGACTGATCCTTCTAATCCAGTCCATTTAATGTCCTTTTTGGGAGCTCGAGTAAATGTATCTCAGGTACACCAATTGGTGGGTATGAGAGGATTAATGTCGGATCCTCAAGGACAAATGATTGATTTACCCATTCAAAGCAATCTATGTGAGGGACTTTGTTTGACAGAATATATAAGTTCTTGCTACGAAGCCCACAAAGGCGTTGTAGATACTACTGTATGAACATCAGATGCTAGATACCTCACATGTAGACTTGTTGAAGTAGTTCAACACATTATTGTACGTAGAATAGATTATGGTACTATCCGAAGTATTTTTGTGAGTCCTTGAAAAGGGAGGATGATTGAAAAAAATTGTCCAAATACTAACTGGGCATGTATTAGTAGACGATATATATATGGGTCCATGATGCATTGCCGTTCGAAATCAAGATGTTGGGATTGGACTTGTCAATTGCTTGATAATTTTCTGAGTACAACTGATATATATTCAAACCCCTTTTACTTGTAAAAGTACATCTTAGATCTGTCAATTATGTTACGGTCGAAGTCCCGCTCATGGCAATCTAGTTGAATTGGGAGAAGCTGTAGGTATTATTGTAGGTGGGAATCGGTTCACCTCAATTAACATTAAGAACTTTTCATACCAATGGAGTATTTATAGGCGATACTGCTGAACATGTGCGAGTTCCTTCTAGTGGAAAAATCAAATTCAATGAGGATTTGGTCCATCCCACACGTACCCATCATGGACATCCTACTTTTTTATGTTCTATAGATGTGTATGTAACTATTGAGGGTTGGGATATTATACATAATGTGAATATTCCACCAAAAGGTTTGATTTTAGTTCAAAATGGTCAATATGTGGAATCAGAACAAGTGATTGCCGAGATTCGTGTCGAGGCATCCACTTTTCATTTTAAAGAGAGGGTCCAAAAACATATTTATTCTGAATCAGAGGGAGAAATACACTAGAGCACCCATGTCTACCATGCACCCAAATACCCATATGGTAATGTTCATTTATTTCCAAAAACAAGTCATTTATGGATAGTAGCAAGAGGTCTGTGTAGATCCAGTGTAGTGTCTTTTTCACTCCACAAGGATCAAGATCAAATGAAATTTCATTCTTTTTCTATCGAAGAAAAATATATTTCTGATCTCTCAATAACTAATTATCTAGTAAGGCATAAATTGTTGGATACTTCTAGTAAGAAAAAAAAAGAAATTCTTGAACATTCAATACCCAATCGAATCATATCCAAGGGTCATTGGAATTTCATATATCCTTTTATTCTTCATGAGAATTCAGATTTCTTGGCTAAAAGATGAAGAAATAGATTCATCATCCCATTACAATATGATCAAGACCGAGAGAAAGTACCCTATTTTGGTATTTTGATTGAAATACCCATAAATGGTATTTTACATAGAAATAGTATTCTTGCTTATTTTAATGATTCAATATAAAGAAGAAGCAGTTCAGGAATTACTAAATATGGGACTGTAGAGGTAGATTCAATTTTAAAAAAAGAGGATTTGATTGAGTATCGAGTAACCAAAGAATTTAGTCCAAAATACAAAATACAAATAAAAATAGTTTGGTTTCTTTTCATTCCCAAAAAAGTGCATATCTTACCTGGATCTTTGTCGATAATGGTCCAGAACAATAGTCTCATTGGAGTAGATACATGACTTGCCTTAAATACAAGAAGTCGAGTAGGCATATTTGTATGGGTGGAGAGAAAAAAAAATATTGAACTGAAAATATTTTCTGGAAATATCCATTTTCTTGGAGAGAGAGATAAGATATCCAAGCGTAATGCCATTTTGATACCACCAAGAAGGGGAAAGAAAAATGTTAAGGAATCCAAAAAAAATGGAAAAAATTGGATCTATGTTCAACGAATCACATTCACTAAGAAAAAGTATTTTGTTTCAGTTCGGCCTGTAGTCACATATGAAATAGCTGATGGGATAAATTTAGCAACACTTTTCCCTCAAGACCTCTTAGAGGAAAAGAATAATGTCCAACTTAGGGTTGTAAATTATATCCTTTATGGAAATGGCAAGTCAATTCAGAGAATTTCTCACACAAGTATTCAATTAGCTAGGACTTGCTTAGTATTAAATTGGGACCAAGAACAAAATAGTTCCATAGAAGAGGATTATGCTTCTTTTGTTGAGGTAAGGGCAAATGATTTGATTCATGATTTCATAATAATTGACTTAATCAAGTCCACTATTTTGTATACCAGAAAAAGGAATGATACAGCAAGTTTAGGGTTGATTCCTGATAATGGGTTAAATTGCACCAATATCAATCCTTTTTCTTCCAAGTCAAAGATTCAATTACTTACCCAACATCAAGGAACTATCGGTATGGGTACCTTGTTGAATCAAAATAAGGAATGTCAATCTTTGCTAATTTTGTCATTATCCAATTATTCTCAAATTGGTCCATTCAACGGTTCGAAATATAACAATATAACAAAAGAATCAGATGTCATAATTCCAATTATGGATTTTCTAGGTTCCTTAGGTACTATTGTACCTAAAATAGCAAATTTTTATTCATCTTACCATTTAATAACTTATAATCAGATTTTGTTAAAGAAATTTTTGCTACTTGAGAATTTTCATTTTAAACAGACTTTCCAAGTACTTGAAGTACTTCAATACTATTTAATAGATGAAAATAGTAGGATCTATAGTCCTGATCCATGCAGTAACATCCTCTTGAATCCATTCCCTTTGAATTGGTGCTTTCTCCATCACAATTATTGTGAAGAGACATCTACAATAATCAGCCTTGGACAATTTTTTTGTGAAAATGTATGTCTATTCAAATACGGATCAGACATAACAAAATCTGGTCAAATTATAATTGTTCACATTGATTCCTTAGGTATAAGATCAGCTAAGGCCTATTTGGCCATTCTGGAAGCAACTATTCATGGACATTATGGGAAAATCCTTTATGAAGGAGATACATTAGTTACATTTAACTATGAAAAATCGAGATTTGGTGACATAATACAGGGTCTTCCAAAAGTGGAACAAGTCTTAGAAGTGTGTTCGATTGATTCCATATCGATGAACTTGGAAAAGAGAGTTGGGAGTTGGAACAAATGTATACCAAGAATTCTCAGAAGACCTTCAGGATTCTTGATTGGGGCTGAGCTAATCGTAGCTCAAAGTCGTATCTCTTTGGTTAATAGGATTCAAAAGGTTTATCGATCCCGGGGGTACAGATCCATAATAGACATAGAAATTATTGTACGTCAAGTAACAACAAAATTGTTGGTTTCAGAAGATGGACTGTCTAATGCTTTTTCACCTGGAGAATTCATTAGATTATTATGAGCGGAACGTACAGGACATGCTTTGGAGGAAGCAATTTGTTATCAGGCAATCTTATTGGGAATAATGAAGGCATCTCTGAATACCCAAAGTTTCATATCCAAAGCGAGTTTTCAAGAAACCGCTCGGGTTTTAGCAAAAGCTGCTCTACGAAATCGTATTGATTGGTTGAAAGGCCTGAAAGAGAATGTTGTTCCTGGGGGAATTATACCTGTTGGTACCAAATTTAAAAAATTAGTGCACCATTCAAGATAAGAAAAAAAATATTCATTTGGAAATCAAAAAGAATAATCTATTCTCATTAGAAATGAGAGATATTTTGTTACACCACAAAGAATTATTTTGTTCTTGCCTCCCAAACAATTTACATGAGACATTAGAATAATCATTTACAGGATTTAATAATTCCTAAAAGGTGATTCACTTTTCTCTCCTTTAATTTATCTCGGGTCTATTGATTTTGTAATAAAAAAAAGTAATTAAAAGAAATTAATGGTTTGGACCGCGTATTGTATTGACGGTCAATCCTCGGTATAAGGTTCCCTTGGAATAATTATTATTATTTCTTTTTTCAGGGTATCTTGTCTCTTTGTAAAAAATAAAAACAAAGAGGGAATTAGGGGAAAATGCCAAGAAGATATTGGAACATCAATTTGCCAGAGATCATGGAAGCGGGGGTTCATTTTGGTCATGGTACTAGGAAATGGAATCCTAGAATGGCCCTTTATATCTCTGCAAAGTGTAAATGTATTCATATTACAAATCTTACTAGAACTGCTTATTTTTTATTAGAAGCTTGTGATTTAGTTTTTGATGCAGCAAGTAGAGGAAAAAATATTTTTAATCGTTGGTACCAAAAATAAAGTAGTAGATTCAGTAGCATCTGCTGCAATAAGGGGTTGGTGCCATTATGTTAATAAAAAATGGCTTGGTGGTATTTTAATGAATTGGCCTACAATGAAAATGAGACTTCATAAGTTCAAAGACTTAAGAGTAGACTAAAAGATGGGCAAACTCAACCATCTCCCAAAAACAAAAAGAGATGCAGCGATGTTGAAGAGATATTGTAATCATCCTTGATCAGCAAGAAGAATATATGGCTCTTCAAGAATGTGTCATTTTAGGTACTCTGACAATTGTTTAATTGATACAAATAGTAACCCGGATCTCGCAGATATTTCGATCCCAACCAACGATGTCGCTATAGCTTCACTCTGATTAATTCTCAACAAATTAGTATCCACAATCTGTGAGGGTCGTTCTATCTATTTACGAAATCCTTGATTATTATTCAAAATAAAAAAGGTTAATTATTAATTATTTGATTTGGGAATTCCATAGATTTATTGGATCAGTTACTATTACTTGAATTTTTCAAAAGAGATAAATAAGTAAAGTACTGGGGATATTGATCTTATGTGATTGCGTGTAAATAGAAATATATGGATTAAAATGGGTGAAATCAGAAAGAGATGGTTGAATCAAAATAATTCCTTTTTTTTAAGTTCAATTTTTGTCAGAGGATAATATGAATGTTATAGCATGTTCCATTAAAACACTTAAGGGTTTTATGATATATCGGGTGTAGAAGTAGGCCAACATTTCTATTAGCAAAAAGGAGGTTTGCAAATCCATGCCCAAGTACTTATCACTTCTTGGGTTGTAATTGCTATCTTATTATGTTCAGTCATTATAGCTATTCAGAATCCACAAACCATTTCAACCGACGGTCAGAATTTCTTCGAACATATCCTTGAATTTATTCAAGACTTGAGCAAAACCCAAATCAGAGAAGAATATGGTCCTTGGGTTCCCTTTATTGGAACTATGTTCCTATTTATTTTTGTTTCTAACTGGTCAGGTGCTCTTTTACCTTGGAAAGTCATACAATTACCTCATGGGGAGTTAGCTGCCCCCACGAATAATATAAATACTACTGTTGCTTTAGCTTTACCCACGTCAGTGGCATATTTTTATGTGGGTCTTACAAAAAAAGGGTTGGATTTCAGAAAATACATTCAACCAACCCCAATCCTTTTACCAATAAATATCCTAGAAGATTTCACAAAACCTTTATCTCTTAGTTTTTGACTTTTCGGGAATATATTGGCTGATGAATTAGTAGTTGTTGTTCTTGTTTCTTTACTACCTTTATTAATTCCTATACCCATCATGTTTCTTGGATTATTTACAAGTGGTATTCAAGCTCTTATTTTTGCAACCTTAGTCACGGCTTATATAAGCGAATCCATGGAGGGTCATCATTAACTAGTCTTCAAACAAAATAGTCTTTCTTTTTTAGCTTATTTCAATTCATGTATGGTTCAAGAAAATTCACTCGATTGGGGAACATAATAGATACAAATATGTATGTATAGTATTGTATAGTATATATGACCCATAATCGTGGTAGGTCAAGTTACATTATAAAAGAAAGAAAGGTATATTTGATATTAGATATTCATTATATTATAGGGGATTATTCCTATATATTATTTATCTCTATATAATATATTTTATATACAATTTACAATCCCCTCTATTTATATAGAGATGTATTCCAATACAATTTTCTTCTCTTTTATCTGTGACTATGCATAGATTGAATGAAAAAAATAGATGAACTCGGGAATGGAATAGAATAGAAATGAAGAATTGATGAAAGAATGGTTCCAAAGAAAGAAGTGCAATAACTAGAGCTGTATGTATCATATGGATTTACAAAAAAACCTATCGCTGGTAGAAACTAAAAAAAACAAGATATGGAAATAGTTCTGATAATTTAGTTGATTAAGTAATATTGTTATTACATTTCAAAATTTTTAGTTACTTCAACCCGAGGATGGATCTTAGTGAAAAAATGTAATAATTCATTTGTTGATTGTGTTATTAACCATTTCCTTTTTTTTTGGTGCAAGGAACTTACCATGAATCCATTGATTTATGCCGCTTCCGTTATTGCTGCTAGAGTGGCTATAGGCCTTGCTTCTATTGGACCTAGAGTTGGTCAAGGTACTATTGCAGGCCATGCCGTAGAAGGTATTGCGATGCAACCAAATGCTGAGGGTAAAATATGAGGTACTTTATTGCTTAGTCTAGCTTTTATGGAAGCTTTAACAATTTATGGACTGGTTGTGGCATTGGCGCTTTTATTTGTGAATCCTTTTGTTTAATGTAATCCTAGAAATGGGAAAAAGTACCTTTTTTTTAAATTTCATTAACTTAGACTTGCCCCTTGTTTCGTCAAATTATAGTAAGACTTTACTCGTAGAATAGAAAATTATTTCTAGAATTTTCTATTTTTCTTGAGACAATACCCCTACCCTACGTAGGACTAATTTGAAGATGGGGAATTCATAGATCTAGTCATTTTCTTTCTTCTCATTTTTAGTACACCAGAAACTTTCACTTTTAGAGAGCCTTTCAACAAAGAACAAAGGAGATATTTCGCAATTGACATGAAACCTAAGACAATAATACTATTTATTTAAAATTGGAAATTTCACTAGAAAATAAGAAAAAAAGCTAATGAAAATGGAAAATAGAAAAAAAATAAAAAAGAAATTGATTCATGAAAAAAGACAAGTGAGATGATAGAAAAAGAATTCTAGTTCTTTCTTAGTCCTATCTATATTATGAACATATGAAAAATGTAACCTATTCTTTTGTTTCTTTTGAATACTGGCCATTTGCAGAAAGTTTTAGGTTTAATACCAATATTTTAGCAACAAATCTAATAAATCTAAGTATAGTGCTTGGTGTATTGATTTTTTTTGGAAAGGGAGTGTGTGCGAGCTGTCTATTTCAAAAATAGGTTGGATCTAATCGGCAGTACTTTAATATAATAGATTTCTATTTCTTATTTTTTATTTTATTTATAAATACAATAAAAAATAAGAAAGAAAAGTGGACAATCTCGACGAATTACTTATGAATAAATTCCATTCAGAAATAATATAATATAATATATGTAAGAACCATGGCATTTCGTGATTCATTGGTAAATCAACTTTGATTTTCTATCAACCAATAATGTGAGACCATTAACATGGTTAAAGCCAAACTGTTTGAAGTCCAGGCATAACATGGGTATTCTTTCTACCACTATCTTAGTGTTAGTACCGAAATGATTTTCATTTTAAAATGAATAATTAGTCATTTATCTGATATAAGACAGTCATATCAAAAAAAAAGATTTCAACTAGTTACTAGTTACTATAAAAAATGTATTAGAAAAAAAATAGGCACCTTGCCTCTTTTTATCCAATGCTGAATCGATGACCTATGTATATAAAAATGAAGAATTTTTTGGATTTGCAGAATGGGCATAAACAAATTTAAATTATATTAAAATAAAATATTTCAATTTCAAATAATAAATAATATTTATTTCAAATATATTAAAATGAAATATCTATTATAGATATATCTTTGTATTTTATATATATTTGTATTTGAAATTTAATAAAGAACAAATTAAATAAAGAAACAACTTTGCTAAAATTATAGATTTTTGTTTGATCAGAAGAGTCCTTTTACTAGAATAGAACATTCTGGTCTTGTATCAGTTTTGATGAAGAAAAGACGGGGCAGGCTCATTACATTAAATGATATGGAAGTCATAAAATTATGTTATATAGTAAGATATTCTACTTTCATTAAATGATTTATTAGATAATCGAAAATAGAGGATCTTGAGTACTATTCAAAATTCAGAAGAATTGCATGAAGGGGCCATTGAGCAGCTTGAAAAAGGCCGAACTCGCTTACAGAAAGTGGAAATGGAAGAAGATGAGTATCAAATTAATGGATACTATGAGATAGAACAAGAAAAAGTAAATTTGATTAATGCTACTTGTGATAGTTTGGAATGATTAGAAAATTGCAAAAAGGAAACCCTTCTTTTTGAACAACAGAGTGATTAATTAGGTACGACAACGAGTTTTCCAGCAAGCCTTACCCAGAGCTCTAGGAACTCTGAATAGTTATTTGAATAGCGATTTACATTTCCATATCATCAGTGCTAATATTCATATCCTCGTAGCAATGGAAGAAATAACCGATTAATCCTTCTACTTTTGCTTTAGTTGAAACTTTAGGTATTTTTTTTTTTGCTTCCAAAAAAGAATAAAGAGACACTAATGGTAACCCTTCAAGCTGATAAAATTACTAATACTATCTGTGAACGTATCGAACAATGTAATAGAGAAGTAAAGATTGTGAATACGGGCACTGTACTTCAAGTAGGCGACGATATTGCTTGTATTCATGGTTTTGATGAAGTCATGGCAGGCGAATTACTAGAATTTGAAGAGGGTACAATAGGCATTGCTCTGAATTTGGAATCCAATAATGTTGGTGTTGTATTAATGGGCAACGGTTTGATGATACAAGAGGGAAGTTCTGTAAAAGCAACGAGAAAAATTGCTCAGATACCTATCAGTGACGCTTATTTTGGTTGTGTTATAAATGCTCTGGCTAAACCTATTGATGGGAGGGGGGAAATTTCATCTTCTGAATGTCGATTAATTGAATCTCCTACCCCATGTATTATTTCAAGATGCTCCGTATATGCGACTCTTCAAACGGGACATATTGCTATTGATTCTAGGATCCCTATAGGATGCGGTCAACGAGAATTATTTATTGGGGACAGGTGGACTGGCAAAATGGCAGTAGCCACAGATACTATTCTCAACCAAAATGGGCAAAATGTAATATGTGTTTATGTAGCTATTGGTGAAAAAGCATCTTCTATGGCTCAAGTAGTGACTACCTTTCAGGAGCGAGGGGCGATGAAATACACTATTGTGGTAGATGAAACAGCGGATTCACCTGCGACATTACAATATCTTGCACCTTATATAGGAGTGGCTCTAGTTGAATATTTTATGCATCGTGAACAACATACTTTAATAATTTATGATGATCTCTCCAAACAAGCACAAGCTTATCGCCAAATGTCTCTTCTATTAAGAAGACCCCCTGGTCGTGAAGCTTATCCGGGAGATGTTTTTTATTTGCATTCACGCCTTTTGGAAAGAGCTGCTAAATCAAGTTCTCGTTTAGGTGAAGGAAGTATGACCGCTTTACCAATAGTTGAGACTCAATCTGGGGACGTTTCAGCTTATATCCCCACTAATGTAATTTCCATTACAGATGGACAAATATTTTTATCCGCCGATCTATTCAATGCTGGAATCCGACCTGCTATTAATGTGGGTATTTCTATTTCCAGAGTGGGATCTGCGGCTCAAATTAAAGCTATGAAACAAGTAGCCGGCAAATCAAAATTGGAACTAGCTCAATTCGCAGAATTAGAAGCCTTTGCACAATTCGCTTCTGATCTCGATAAAGCTACTCAGAATCAATTGGCAAGAGGTCAACGATTACGTGAGTTGCTCAAACAATCTCAATCAGATCCTCTCGTGGTAGAAGAACAAATAGCTACTATTTATACTGGGGCGAATGGATATCTTGATCCGTTAGAAATTGGGCAGGTAAAGAAATTTCTTGTTCAGTTACGTACTTACTTAAAAAAGAATAAACCTAAATTCCAAGAAATTATATCTTCTACCAAGACATTCACTGAAGAAGTAGAAATCCTTTTGAAGGGAACTGTTTAAGAATAGATTGAGTTCTTTCTACTTCAAGAACAAACATAAATTTCTCATTCTTATTCTTAGTCTTAGTACAAGACTAATTGTTGAGATATATATATATATATATATATGATATATTTGATCTGAATCATTAGAAAAGAAATGGGTTTCTTGACATGGCCATTAAAAAAAAAAAGAATAGTTGAAAAAAAAGAAATCGCGTCCAATAGGATTTGAACCTATACCAAAGGTTTAGAAGACCTCTGTCCTATCCATTAGACAATGGACACTTTTTCATTCCCATTTTCTTCTTTCACAGTCTTCACTTTTTGTTCGGATAAAATCTGATTACAGATAAAATAAATGAATATTTATTCCCTAAAAACAAAAAGGATGCATATTCCATTTTATGATGTATGTATATGTATAAGAAATATGGAGCGGGTAGCGGGAATCGAACCCGCATCGTTAGCTTGGAAGGCTAGGAGTTATAGTCGACGTTGGTTGATCATTTTTGATGTCTCTAATTCAAAACCGAACATGAAATTTTGGTTTCATTCGGCTCCTTTATGGAAAATCGATGTATTTCCAGATCTAAGATCTTAAATGAAAAATAGAAATAAAAAAGTTTCAATGTATGAAGGAAGTCCTAATAAAATTAGATCCATAACATTTATGTCAGCTTGTCTGTCTGAATGCATCCAAGAATACTCACTTTCTAGATGATCCCTCTAGATCTAGAGTAGGGAGATTATACCAAATCTGTCTAGTCTAGTTACTTCGTTCCCTATTTCTACTCGCGGGATCCTGGGGAAAATAATTTTGTTTTTCCACCGAGCTGAAACAATATGCCGATGATTCTAGTAAACCAAAACCCTCGTTCTCTGGCTAATTAGCTTCCATTTTACTTTTACAACAAAAAAATGGAAGATCTAGTTACGATTGGAAATAAACTTTTGGATCTTTATCCATAGATCTTTTATTCATACTTATATTCATACTTATTCAATTGGAAGAGTTGATCCAATTCAAAATAAAAAAAAATTATGCTTCGCAACTCCATAATCCATTTTTTTATGGAATTTTGGATACAAATCGTGAGAATGTATATATTTCCTCAAATATGCCATTGAGAGGTAAAGGATTAAACCTTTTAAATTTAAAAAATAAAGTTTTGTAGTTTTTTATTTTGAATAAAAATACTGAAAGACCCTTTAACTATTTAAGGGGTTAATAGAACGAATCGCACTTTTACCACTAAACTATACCCGCTACCATATATATTATGATATATAAATAACCATTTGTCGAAGACAAAACAAAAAAAGTGAGATGCAATCAAAACAAAATTGCATCAGAATCGTGAAAATTCTAGTGTTTACACGTACGCTGACTGGGGATTCGAAAAAAAAAGCCGGTGATAGCAGAAAGCTTATTTAAATACCAGAAAGAAGGGGTTATACTTTTTCTTTGCTAGTAAGTCATTATTGGACTGGCAGCCCCGGCCCGAAGAAGTCATTGAAGCCGGACCATAAAAATGATGAATTCTACATATATGGTTCTTTTTTTTTGCTTCTCAACTATTAGATCTTATGAATTCGGTTAAATCGGATCTAAAATTTATTTAAAATTGAAATAAATAAAATAAAGTTTGACTTTTTTTTTGGGGGGGGGGGGGTTCAATTAATTATATTTCTATTCGAAATATGTGTGTTTTGAGATATTGTTATATATATTAACATTGATATATATTAGAATTTAAAATTTGGAGATATTATATTAATATTATTGAGATATTGTTTAATTATATAAACAACATATAATTAATATGTTTTATGTTTTTGTTTATATAAATAAAATGAAATTAATTGATCTATAAATGATTGATTGAATTAAAAGAAGTATTGGCCCTGCCAGTATTTAACCGAGCTGGGGGAATACACTTTCGTACCTCTTCGAAGAAGTAAGGTATTCTTTCTATGGGGATGGGAATATCTGTTTCAAATTATTATTGAAATTTAATTGCTTGTGGATATTGTATATTTCTTCTATATCATAGAATCCTTGAATCCTTAAAACTAGAGTTTTTATCAACTTTTACTTCACATATCACATAAAAAATTTGTAGTTTTGATTTGAATTGGGAGAGATGGCTGAGTGGACTAAAACGGTGGATTGCTAATCTGTTGTACGAATTATTCGTACCGAGGGTTCGAACCCCTCTCTCCTCACTCCTTCTTTTTGATCTTTTGAGAGTTTCAAATTCCAAAAATATCGATCCTTTGATTTTTTTTTCTTTTTTTTTCATTTCTCATGCCCAAGATTATGCCCCAGATCATTGGATAAGAATCCGAATGCAAAGAGGGAAACAAAGAATATCACCACTATGTAAATGAAGAGTTTGAGAGTAAGCATTACACAATATCCAAAATAAGATCTTTTTTTTCTTGAAAGGGGAATAAATTAGTTTTTTAAGTAATAAAATAATAAAAAAAATATAAGGCATATTGGATCCTACCCATTTTTCAAATTGTTGTTTTAGAATGAATCAGGAATTTAGAATTTAGGAGAGTATTAAAGATTTTATCTAAAACTTACAGCAACTTGGCAAACAAAGGCTAAAATAAAAAAGAGGATAGGTATGAAATCGACCTTCCTAACGCTGGCAATGCTCGCCGAATCGTTCGAGGTCTTCGGAAGCTCTTTTCAAGAAAGAAAGTAGCAACAAGAAATAAGGAGAAGATATGGAGAAACTCTCGGATTCTTATTGCTAAATTCACACGATTGCTTACAATACTTGGATACTTGGATTATTTTTCGATGATCATTTACAATGGAGGCGTGCCCCTTATATAGAGGGCACAGTGATGTAAGCACTCACATCAGCTGGTGGTATGAGCTAAGCGCTTACATCAGGATAATAGTTACCTATACTAGAGTAGGCCTATAGCCTTTACATAAGACTCCAAGGGAAGTCTTGTCCTAGGCGTAGCCTTTATATCCTAAGGCGTAGCCTTTACAAAAGACTCCAAAAGATATCTTATCCTAAGGCGTAGCCTTTATATCCTAAGGCATAGCCTTTACAGAAGACTTCAAAAGACGTCGCTTTCATAGGCTGGTAGCTTGTCCTTTGGCTAGGCTCGTCCTCTTGCTAGGCTTTGACTTCTTATTTCGTAGCTCTAGCTACTACTGTACTGTACAACAGGATTCTACTTTTCTGTATTAGCTACTATACTTCCCACCACGCTCCGCCTGCTACGGGATAGTGGCTTTGTACAGTGGGGTGCCATCTTCTTTGGCCAGTTACGCTTCCCACCACGCTCCGTGTGCGTCTGAGAGAGTGAAAAGAGGCTGGTTCGGGAAACGGCGTCTTGGACTAGTCGGAGGGTATTCTGGAGCTGCTGGTCTATCTGGGCCATTGTAGGGTACCAGGTGGCCCAAAAGTGATCCTGGTAGCTGAGTCGTTCGCACTCCCATAGCTTGCTGGTGTGGAGATTACACAGTTGCCGAAGTGCTGTGATTGCTGTTGCTGCTGCTGCACGGATATCCTGCTCATTTGCAGGGAACCCTGCAGTTGTAGTAGCATCTCGGCTAGTTGCTGCCACTCCTTTTGTGCTAGGGCTGCTTGGACTTCTTGAATTGCTGTGGCCACGAGCTCCAGAGTTCCAAGGTCTCCTTCTGCTGGCCATCCTGCACAGACTAGAGAAGAAAGTAATCGTGACAAGGAGTCAGCGAGCTGATTATCCTTGCCCTCGATGTGTTCGAAGTGTACCGGGATCCCTATCCCAGTATTATAGTCTGTAAAGGCGATCCAGCGTATCCTGGAAGGCTTGTGATTCGGAGACTTGTTGAAGAAGCTAATTATAGCTTGGCAGTCGGTCCGAATCGTTAGTTCCTTTCTATCCAAGTAGTAGATCTTTAGTGCTTCCAGTGAGTTCATCACCGCATAGATCTCCACATCAATAGTGGATTTGATGGTGTTAAACTTCCCGCTTGCGTAAGCACACACATGTTCTGCGGATTTTGGATCATATTTCCGCGGCTTCCATTTGCAGATGCCCCCCCATCCTTCCATGCAGCCATCTATTTCTAGAAGGATGTAGCTCTCTGTAGGGGATACTTCTAAGTCCGGTAGTTGCTGGACTAATTTTTTAATCTGGCCCACTAGAGCCCAATCCTGTTGGTTCATTTTCTTTTCTCCAGTTGGGCTGGTTTTTGCATACAGTGGGCTGAGGAGCCTTCCCCAGTTGGGAATGTAATTCCTGGCATAATTGAGGATGCCTAACCAGGAACGAAGCCCCTTCTTGGTCATGAGTGATTTATTTTGTACCTCCGTGATTTTCTTGATCACGTGAGGCTGCAGCCAGATCCTTTGGTTCCCGATGATGGCACCTAGGAACTCCACTTCTGTTACCGCTACCTTCATTTTTGTAGGGCTCAGGATGAGCCCATGCTCCTCACAAATATTGAGCATGATGTTCAGGTGCTTGGCATGCTCTGCTTCTATCTGTGAGAAAACAAGGATATCGTCAATGTAGACGGCAATAAAGTTTTTCGTACCTTTGAAGCAATGGTCCATTTTTCGTTGTAATACGGCTGGGGCGTTCTTCAGGCCGAACGGCATGACCAACCATTCATATAGGCTAGAGGGGACCCAGAATGTGGTCCATTCAATAGAATCTGGGTGCATGGCCACCTGATGGAAACCACTTTTCAGGTCAAACTTGGAGTAGACCTTGCTGTGGCTTGCCCTCCTTAGGATAGTATTGATCCCTGGGAGGCTGTATTGGTCTTTGTTTGTAAGGTCATTCAGACGCTTGTAGTTGAAGACCATTCTCTCTTTTCCTTTTTCCTCTTTGCCTGTAGTCGGGTCGACGATTGTTCCTGACCTTACGATGAAGGTCGTTGTCCTGTGCCGACTTCTACTTGGCCGGATGACTCCCATGGTCAGTAGGGCTTCTACGTGCCTTTTGAAGGTGTCCTGCAGTTGTGGGGTGACATGCTTCATAGGACGATCTTCTATAACAAAGTCTGGATTTTTGATATCCAGATGGCACACCACTTTGTTCTTTGCCCAGTGCTTTAACGGGTTTTCACCAATAAACCCAGCTTCCTTCAGCCTTGTTATTACTGGTTGAAACTTTTGGAGGAAGGACTCCCTGCTGAGCCCTGTATTGTAGTATACTGATTGCTGGATATCAATATACTCTTCTTCCTCCAGCTCCAACTCTTCTACGGCGGCGGCCACCGATGCTGTAGGAGTAGTACTGATAACAGTTAAATTTTTATAGAAGGTTACGATGTTACCTTCTATCCGAACTCCTCCTTGCATGGCTTTTATAAAGTTGCATTCAATTATCATCTGGATGCCATCACCTAGCTCCATTTTGAAGCTGTAAGTGTAGGGGATCTTGAAGCTATTATCCCCAATGTGCATCCTTCCACCCTTTAGCTTTTTGTCCGCCGATTTCTTTGAGTTTATCCCTCTGAATTGTACTACGAAGCTATTTTTCTCCAGTGCTTCGGGTGGTACTAAGGCTTCATCAATACAGCAGGTTGTTGCTCCTGTGTCTAGTATGGCTCTGACTTGGAACCTGGGAATGTTAGGTATTTCAAGTTCAACATTCATGTTGTAGAGCATATTTTTTACTATTTTTGGTCCAGGCTTCGGTTGAGCCTCTCCTTCAGCTGTTGTCTTGTAGACACTTTCCTGTAGTAGGATACTGGTGCACTCCAGTTCCTCGCTTGCTTCTGCTTCCTTTTCTTTAAACTTCTCAGAGTCTTTCTGTAGGCTTGCTCCTAGCTCTAATTCCTTGACTCTTTCTTTGTAGTAGCCCACCTCCTTCTCCAGTCGTTCAATTTCCCCTTCACACCTTTCTTGCATCAGCCTCTGGTTAGGGAATGGTTCTGGTGGAGCTGGTGTGACTGGGACTGTTGTTTTAAAGTAATAGGGTCCACATAGGTTACAGGCAGTAACCTTGCATTTGGGGCAATGAATCCTTGCCCGCTGCATTGTTTGGATCTTGCAGCACACGCACTTTTCTTCTCATGGCTGCACGAAGTCGTTATGCTGCCAAGAATGAGAACAGTTTCCTTGGAAGTAAGGCAGGTTACCTGAGAGGGCGATACCCTCCTTCTAGTTCTACCAGAACACAAACTGCTTTCTCCCTGCTAGGTGGGTCGAGGGAGCTGTGCAGACTTTGGGTTGATAAAGAGGAGGACGGTCCTTTGTGTGCTGTTGTGCTCTGAAGTTCTGTAGAGACTGCGCATTAAAAGGGATCTCTACATGTTGGTGTTGTAAGAAAGCCTGTATAAGAGAGGTTAGAGGGTAATTGTCTCCTCTGGTGAAGTACTCCTCCTCCGAGCCTTGTACTCATAAGGTTGTTGGTAGCTTTGCTGGTCCTGATAACACCAATTGTAGTAGTCTTCCCGTGGGGTAGGCAGGGTAGTAAGCCATCAGCCTTCAAGCTTTTGCACTTCCTCAGCAAGGAAAAGGATCTGGATGATGGATCATCGGAAAGACCCTTAGTTTGCCTCGTGCCTCCGGAGGCCTTCGCGTGCGCCTCTTCGTGCTTGTGGAGAAGCTTGTCCAGCCGTCAAACTATCGCCTGGTTCGCCTTTGCTGGGGGTTGTTGCCTGAACGCCTCAGTACGAGTCCTCAGGCCGCTTGGTTTGAAAGGGGCCTGCTGTCTAGAATGCAGAGTTGTTAAAGTCTTCAGAGAATATCGAGCCTCGAGATTCTCTTGTGTGCAAGCTTGAATGCAGTTCAAAGAGTGTGTTTTAATTCTTTAAGTATAACGTTTGTGCAATACGGGGTTTTGTAGTAAATAACACAAGTTCTAAGCTAGTTGATTGGTGAAACCCTTTTGTTACTAAGCAGTCAAATACTCAAGGCTAGAGTGTTAGGGAACGTTCAGACCCTCCTGAATGGATTTTTCCCATGCTTCAGACATATGGGCTAAAAGTTCACAGTTACCATAATTTTCCCAAGGATAAATTCCAGCATTAGGTTAAACATGGCAATTCCTCACTAGATTAAAACAATGCTTCAGGATCATACAGGTGTGCCCTTGGACTTACTCACGGCCACTCGCCTTCACTGCCAAGTTAGGACCTGTCCTTTTTCCTTACACATAGCTCTTCACCCAGTCAGTAAAAACCATGCTTAATTCTAAGCCGCAAATTACCACAAAGGAAAAAGACAGCACTTATGAAATCTTAACACAACATCTTAACACAGTAGTGAAGATCAGGATTTGGGTAAGTACGACCCTTCCCTCGCACTCTTGGCACCTTGACCTCTTGGGGGTTCTACTCCGCCATATCTTTAGCTAGCTCTGATACCATGAAATCGACCTTCCTAACGCCGGCGATGCTCGCCGAAGTTTTCGAGGTCTCGGAAGCTCTTTTCAAGAACGAAAGTAGCAACAAGAAATAAGGAGAAGATATAGAGAAACTCTCGAATTCTTATTGCTAAATTCACACGATGCTTACAATACTTGGATACTTGGATTATTTTTCGATGATCATTTACAATGGAGGCGTGCCCCTTATATAGAGGGCACGGTGATGTAAGCGCTCACATCAGCTGGTGGTATGAGCTAAGCGCTTACATCAGCAGAATAGTTACCTATACTAGAGTAGGCCTATAGCCTTTACATAAGACTCCAAGGGAAGTCTTGTCCTAGGCGTAGCCTTTATATCCTAAGGTGTAGCCTTTACAAAAGACTCCAAAAGATATCTTATCCTAAGGCGTAGCCTTTATATCCTAAGGCATAGCCTTTACAGAAGACTTCAAAAGACGTCGCTTTCATAGGCTGGTAGCTTGTCCTTTGGCTAGGCTCGTCCTCTTGCTAGGCTTTGACTTCTTATTTCGTAGCTCTAGCTACTACTGTACTATACAACAGGATTCTACTTTCCTGTATTAGCTACTATACTTCCCACATTGGAAGTATAGTAGCTAATACAGGAAAGTAGGATCCTGTTGTACAGTACGTAGCAGCTATAGCTATGCAATAAGAAGTCAAAGCCTAGCAAGAGGACGAGCCTAGCCAAAGGATGAGCTACCAGCCTATGAAAGCGACGTCTTTTGGAGTCTTCTGTAAAGGCTATGCCTTAGGATATAAAGGCTACGCCTTAGGATAAGATATCTTTTGGAGTCTTTTGTAAAGGCTACGCCTTAGGATATAAAGGCTACACCTAGGACAAGACTTCCCTTGGAGTCTTATGTAAAGGCTATAGGCCTACTCTAGTATATGTACTATTATGCTGATGTAAGCACTTAGCTCATACCACCAGCTGATGTGAGCGCTTACATCACCGTGCCCTCTATATAAGGGGCACGCCTCCATTGTAAATGATCATCGAAAAATAATCCAAGTATCCAAGTATTGTAAGCATCGTGTGAATTTAGCAATAAGAATCCGAGAGTTTCTCCATATCTTCTCCTTATTTCTTGTTGCTACTTTCTTTCTTGAAAGAGCTTTCACGACCTCTAACACTTCGGCGAGCATCGCCGGCGTTAGGAAGGTCGATTTCATGGTATCAGAGCTAGCTAAAGATATGGCAGAGTAGAACCCCCCCAGAGGTCAAGGTGCCAAGAGTGCGAGGTAAGGGTCGTACTTACCCAAATCCTGATCTTCACTACTGTGTTAAGATGTTGTGTTAAGATTTCATAAGTGCTGTCTTTTTCCTTTGTGGTAATTTGCGGCTTAGAATTAAGCATGGTTTTTACTGACTGGGTGAAGAGCTGTGTGTAAGGAAAAAGGACAGGTCCTAACTTGGCTGTGAAGGCGAGTGGCCGTGAGTAAGTCGAAGGGCACACCTGTATGATCCTGAAGCATTGCTTTAATCTAGTAAGGAATTGTCATGTTTAACCTAATATTGAAAGTTATCCTTGGGAAAATTATGGTAACTATGAACTTTTAGCCCATATGTCTGAAGCATGGGAAAAATCCATTCAGGAGGGGTATGAACGTTCCCGAACCTCTAGCCTTGAGTATCTTGACCTTGCTTTAGTAACAAAAGTTTCCACCAATCAACTAGCTTAGAACTTGTCTGTTATTTACTACGAAACCTGTATTGCATCATAAGTTAACTTACAGAATTTAAAACAACTCTTTGAACTGCATCAAGCAAGCACCGGAGTCGTTGAACAAGCCCTTAGAAGACAAAGGCTGCCAGAAGCCTAGGCAGTACCATGGAAATCTTAAGGGAATCCATCCTAAGGGAATCCATGCAGGGGATACACGCCCAGGGGCCTCTGTACCTCGGTCCATGGACTTCTTATCGGATGAAAGTAATGACTAGCAGGATGAGGTGGAGGACCCAAGAGGAACGATTACTGCAGCACGAGATGATACTTCAGGATGAAGAAGCACAAAACAGCACCACCTGTCCTATCCAGAAAAGAGATAACTATCTCACGGAGGAGGCAAATCTGCTCCCTCAGCAACTTGGCCTCCATCCCTCACGGGATGATGATACAGAAGAGTCAGAAGTGAACAAGGAATCTGTACCTTCTGCAGAAGACAGTGAAGAGCATAATCTGCCAAATGAAGAGACGGAACCTCTAGGTGAAAAGGAGCCACCACAAGCAAAGCCAAGAAGGGAAGCACCAAGCATGACCAACTCTGAAGAGGTAACAAACCCCCGTGGTATGCTAAGTCAAATGATTACACTCTTTATGCTAGAAATTGAAGACAAGCACCAAAGCTGCCCTCGCTACGAAAGGGAATCACTATAGCAACTCCACTACGGGCAGTGCAAGCAGACGATTAAAGAGCAGCACAGCTACATCTCATGGTATGAAGAGGAGATCGCCCGGCTACAAGAAGCATAGCAAGATCCGGACACTGCAAAGCTAAAAAAGGCCAGGAAAAAGAAGAGAGATACCCCTACACCTGCTATGACGAATCAAGAACCAGGAGGACCGAGAAAGATCACAGAATCAGACATTCCAGAAGGGGTTGTGTTTAACCCCCTTCCAGATAAAGAAGGCATCCATGCCTTTGGCAAGAAGGAGGAATGGGATACCCTAGGGGAACCCAGTGGTAAGTTTGATTATTATGTCCGATACTCACCACCCCCATCATTCTACTTGCCCTTTCCCAAGGCCAGCGAAGCTACTGGCTGGAACGATGACGAAGGATCGGCTGACAGAAAGAAACCTGCCAACTCCTCTATAAACAATGAAGCAAATGGCCCGTAGGACGCTACAGCAACAGAAGCTGAAATACTACTTCTGAAGGAAGTCAGCCACGGAGAGGTCAAAGAGGCATATCACCTTCGACCACAAGAAGAAAGGGATAAATGCCAGGGGAAGAAGCAGAGGAAAAAGAAAGTTCTGCATTGCTTCAACTTAAATGAAGAAACCTACAATCTGGCAGATGAGGTAATGCTTTTCCCTAACACAATGAATGAAAAGCCTTATGTCATGATTATCAAGAAGATTTTCGAATACAAGGATGGAAAAATATGCTTTACTGGGCAATGGTTATATCGCCCGGAAGAGGCACGCCTGATTGATGGGAGTACAAGGAGATTCAGGGATACTAGGGAACTCTTTTATAGTTTCCACACTGATATAATCCCTATAGAATCTATCATGCACAAATGTGTCGTTCACTACATCCCACGAAACAAGCAGCTGCCACTCCGCACAAAGCATCCCGGATTCATTGTGCAGGAAATTTATGACCACACTCAGAAGATTCTAAAGGACCTAGTGACCAATGACTATGACATGAAAAAGCAATGTGAAATTGGGCTCCTGATCGAAAGGACAACAGCACTTCTGGCCAAACACCCAGCAACCTTCACCAGTCCAGAGGCCTTCACCAATCCGGCTAGCAGCTTGCAGAACACTCACAACACCAAGGCGAAGCATCTACACTCCAACGCAACAGCAAGCGGAAAGATCAGCAGCACAGGAGAAGAAAATCGCCCACAAAGGGGTACATACTGCATGCACCAAACAATGCAAAAGGTGAAAATCCATTGCCCCAAATGCAAGCTTATATAGGAGCAACGATATTATATTGCATGGTGCGAGGGCGAAATTGAGCGACTGTGAAAGAAGTCGAAGGGAGAGCACAGGAGTTAGAAGTAGACCTGCACAAACACTATAATGAAAAGGAAGAAAAATCGGCAGCAGGACCAGCGGAAGAACAAGAACAAACCAATGTTCTATTCCAAGCAAGTGCAATAGACAGAGCAACCCAGCTCAACTCAGAACCAAGAATGGTAAACAACATGCTCTACAGTATGCTTATTGTACTTGAAATACCAAATCTTCCCAGGTTCCAAGTACAAGCAATACTAGACACAGGAGCTACCGCGTGCTGTATTGATGAAGCATCGGTACTACCTGAAGCACTGGCGCCAACTAATTGTATCATACAAGTCAACGGCATCAACTCTCAATAAATGACAAACAGGAGACTCAAGCAGGGAAAGATGTACATCGGAGACAGCAGCTTCCAAATCCCCTGCACGTCCAGTTTCCAAATGAAGCCAGGGAATGGAATCCAATTCATTATTGGATGCAACTTCCTGCGAACTATGCATGGGGGAGTACGTATACAAGGTAATACGGTTACCTTTCATACAACCCCTGTGCAAGCGGAGAAGGCCACCGCTGTGGACAATCTGGAGGAGGCCCTCGTACCAGCAGACGACACCCCACTGTCCACCGCCACTAACCCGTAGCAGACGGAGCGTGGTTGGAAGTATAGCTACCACTGTCCCGTAGCAGGCGGAGCGTGGTGGGAAGTATAGTAGCTAATACAGGAAAGTAGGATCCTGTTGTATAGTACGTAGCAGCTAGAGCTATGCAATAAGAAGTCAAAGCCTAGCAAGAGGACGAGCCTAGCCAAAGGATGAGCTACCAGCCTATGAAAGCGACATCTTTTGGACTCTTCTGTAAAGGCTATGCCTTAGGATATAAAGGCTACGCCTTAGGATAAGATATCTTTTGGAGTCTTTTGTAAAGGCTACGCCTTAGGATATAAAGGCTACGCCTAGGACAAGACTTCCCTTGGAGTCTTATGTAAAGGCTATAGGCCTACTCTAGTATATGTAACTATTATGCTGATGTAAGCGCTTAGCTCATACCACCAGCTGATGTGAGTGCTTACATCACCGTGCCCTCTATATAAGGGGCATGCCTCCATTGTAAATGATCATCGAAAAATAATCCAAGTATCCAAGTATTGTAAGCATCGTGTGAATTTAGCAATAAGAATCCGAGAGTTTCTCCATATCTTCTCCTTATTTCTTATTGCTACTTTCTTTCTTGAAATCGACCTTCTTAACGCCGGCAATGCTCGTCGAATCGTTCGAGGTCTTCGGAAGCTCTTTTCAAAAAAGAAAGTAGCAACAAGAAATAAGGAGAAGATATGGAGAAACTCTCGAATTCTTATTGCTAAATTCACACGATGCTTATAATACTTGGATACTTGAATTATTTTTCGATGATCATTTACAATGGAGGCGTGCCCCTTATATAGAGGGCACGGTGATGTAAGCGCTCACATCAGCTGGTGGTATGAGCTAAGCGCCTACATCAGCATAATAGTTACCTATACTAGAGTAGGCCTATAGCCTTTACATAAGACTCCAAGGGAAGTCTTGTCCTAGGCGTAGCCTTTATATCCTAAGGCGTAGCCTTTACAAAAGACTCCAAAAGAGATCTTATCCTAAGGCGTAGCCTTTATATCCTAAGGCATAGCCTTTACAGAAGACTCCAAACGACATCGCTTTCATAGGCTGGTAGCTTGTCCTTTGGCTAGGCTCGTCCTCTTGCTAGGCTTTGACTTCTTATTGCATAGCTATAGCTGCTACGTACTGTACAACAGGATTCTACTTTCCTATATTAGCTACTATACTTCCCACCACGCTCCGCCTGCTACGGGATAGTGGCTTTGTACAGTGGGGTGCCGTCTTCTTTGGCCAGTTACGCTTCAATGGAAGTATAGTAGCTAATACAGGAAAGTAGGATCCTGTTGTACAGTACGTAGCAGCTATAGCTATGCAATAAGAAGTCAAAGCCTAGCAAGAGGACGAGCCTAGCCAAAGGACAGGCTACCAGCCTATGAAAGCGATGTCTTTTGGAGTCTTCTGTAAAGGCTATGCCTTAGGATATAAAGGCTACGCCTAGGACAAGACTTCCCTTGGAGTCTTATGTAAAGGCTATAGGCCTACTCTAGTATAGGTAACTATTATGCTGATGTAAGCGCTTAGCTCATACCACCAGCTGATGTGAGTGCTTACATCATCGTGCCCTCTATATAAGGGGCACGCCTCCATTGTAAATCATCATCGAAAATAATCCAAGTATCCAAGTATTGTAAGCAATCGTGTGAATTTAGCAATAAGAATCCGAGAGTTTCTCCATATCTTCTCCTTATTTCTTGTTGCTATTTTCGTTCTTGAAAAGAGCTTCCGAGACCTCGAACACTTCGGCGAGCATCGCCGGCGTTAGGAAGGTCGATTTCATGGTATCAGAGCTAGCTAAAGATATGGCGGAGTAGAACCCCCAAGAGGTCAAGGTGCCAAGAGTGCGAGGTAAGGGTCGTACTTACCCAAATCCTGATCTTCACTACTGTGTTAAGATATTGTGTTAAGAGTTCATAAGTGCTGTCTTTTTCCTTTGTGGTAATTTGCGGCTTAGAATTAAGCATGGTTTTTACTGACTGGGTGAAAAACTTTGTGTAAGGAAAAAGGACAGGTCCTAACTTGGCAGTGAAGGCGAGTGGCCGTGAGTAAGTCCAAGGGCACACCTGTATGATCCTGAAGCATTATTTTAATCTAGTGAGGAATTGCCATGTTTAACCTAATACTTGAATTTATCCTTGGGAAAATTATGGTAACTGTGAACTTTTAGCCCATATGTCTAAAGCATGGGAAAAATCCATTCAGGAGGGGTATGAACGTTCCCGAACCTCTAGCCTTGAGTATCTTGACCTTGCTTTAGTAACAAAAGTTTCCACCAACCAACTAGCTCACAACCTGTCTGTTATTTACGACAGAACCTGTATTGCATCAAAAGTTAACTTAAAGAATTTAAAACAACTCTTTGAACTGCATCAAGCTTGCACAATGATGGGGAGGCATTCAATGATGAAGTGGAGCTCAGGACTCCTCATATACTGGCCATCCTACTAAAGGAAGATGAAGAAGCTGAAGAGGAAAGTGACAACGAAAGTTACTTTCATCAGCTCTGCAAAGAGGGGTTCCTTGAAGGAGAAGGAGAGATGGAATACCCAATCAGAGCCCCAAAGTGGGATGTATATCCCGACGAGGATGAAGATCCTCCTGAAGGCAGAAGGGACGTGCTTTCCCAACAACTAGATGAAGTCTGGGACACACTAGGGGAGCCTAGTGGGAAGTACGACTACTATGTCAAATACACTCCCCCGGAGTCATTCTACTATGGCCCCCCCGAACCAACTGGATGGGGAGACGAAGGTGATGAGAAAGAACCTGATGAGGAGGAACCAGCCAGCATACCTTCTGAGAGGCATAAGGAAGAAGGTAACACTTGTCCCCCTCATAGTACTAATGTTATTGCAGCAGGCATTGAAGAGGAAGTACCGGAGATGGAGTACCCTGCCCTGCAAAAACTAGCCGAAAGGCTATCTGAGAGGTTGTACACAAGTACACTAACCTCGATAACATCTCCGAGTGGGCCATACATGCCCCCCACAGATGCTTCAATGGAACCAGGACCCCCAGGTTACCCACCAGCGGCCAACACGACTCCAGCAATATCCAGAATAACAACGGAGTCTGGGCAGCGGAACCAAGGAAGTTTCCAAAGAGGTTTCAACAATGAAAGGTGGACCCTGCCGTCCGCACAGCAGAACGAAGGAGCCCTCTTGATAATACCCGAACAGCTCGGGCTATTTGAGGAAACATTTGCAAGATGGGAAACCATCACGAGGAACCATGTTGCCGCGCAAGGATTCACTGATGCGCGAGACAAGCTTGAATACATGGAAAACCTCCTAGGGGAAACAGCCAGGCTTGCATGGGTGCAATGGCGTATGCTATATGGCGAAGAATACCAAGCCATTATTGCAGCCGGAGGAGGAAGGGATGGCACTCAATACATCCTTTCCCAGATGAGAAGGGTCTTCTCATTGGAGGATCCAGCCCAAGGTTCAACCTTGGCTCAAGACACGGCATACCGGGACTTGGAAAGACTTTCATGCACAAACATGAAAGATATACTTTTATACATGAATGACTACCTCAGGTTAGCTACCAAAACTGGACGGTTGTTTATAGGAACGGAGCTATCTGAGAAGTTCTGGTTAAAAATGCCGGGAGACATTGGCCGAAGAATGAAGGCGGCCTTCGATCAGAGGTATCCTGGAGTAAACATCGGGGTAATACCCAGGATACTATTCGCCTACAAATACCTGGAGGAGGAATGCAAAGACGCCGCATTCAAAAGATCCCTCAAGGATCTTTCCTTTTGCAGCAAGATCCCGATCCCAGGCTACTACACCACAGAAAAGAAATACGGGGTCAGAAAGGCGAAGACATACAAAGGAAAGCCGCACGACACCCACGTGCGCATTGAGAGAAGGAAGCACCTTGTGCGCAACAGACGCTGCAAGTGCTACCTCTGCGGAGACATGGGGCATTTCGCCAGAGAATGCCCTAATGACAGAAAGAACGTAAAATGGGTTGCCATCTTCGAGCAACTAGATGTTCCAGATAATTATGACTTAATATCTGTGCAGGAAGGAGAGGACCCGAGTGATGCAATATACAGCATCTCAGAAGGGGAGGATCCTCAGAACCTCCACAACTCCCTCCGCCCACTAATACAAAATGAAGTCATATATGTTCTACAGGAACTCGAAGAAGAATACCAACCGCAAAAGGAAGGGTGCACTAGGCATAACAACAGGCCAAGTTCCATTACCCCAACAACAAGTACTTCTCCCTTGGCACAAGAGAAGTACCCAGCAAAGCCCGTAGGAAAGGCGGTTCTAACCTCTGGAAGGGGCCCAGAGGAGAAACTACACTACCTCGCATTCAGGCTAGATGGAGAAACCTACCATCTTCATGACGAGGTACTACTAGCGCCCGAATCGATATATGAACATCCCTATGTAATTATTATCAAGGGGATTTTCCAAGACAAAGGAGGACAGGTGTCCCTCATAGGACAATGGCTTTACCGCCCAAAAGAAGCACTCACAGAAGATGGGAGTCCAAGAGAATCCAGGGATACAAGGAAACTTTTCTATAGTTTCCATACTGAGGTAGTCCCTGCAGAAAGCGTCATGCACAACTGTGTGGTTCACTACATCCCGCAGGGTGAGCAAGTACCAAGGCGTACAGACTACCCGGGATTCATCATACAAGAACTCTACGACCACACCAACAGAATTCTCAAGGACATAGCATGTGCAGACTATGACAAGGAGCAGCAATCTGAAATCAAGCTGCTTATCAAGAAAACAAGGGAGCACTTGACAGGCTCCATGCAAGTCCGATGGCCAAAGGCATGCAACACAGAACCCACAGCCGGACGACGGTGGGTATCGACACCAATGCAACTGCGGATACTCAACAGCCTTTTCGGTCAAAGCGACAGGCCCCCTAGAAAGGAGCAAACACAGGACCTAACGTGGGCGCTAAGACTACACGGACCAATCTCTAAAGCCAACATCCACAAATGGTTCATAAACAAGAGAGCGCGAATCAAGCAGACGCAGGCAATACCTACCATTGTCCCGTAGCAGGCGGAGCGTGGTGGGAAGTATAGTAGCTAATACAGGAAAGTAGGATCCTGTTGTACAGTACGTAGCAGCTATAGCTATGCAATAAGAAGTCAAAGCCTAGCAAGAGGATGAGCCTAGCCAAAGGACAAGCTACCAGCCTATGAAAGCGACGTCTTTTGGAGTCTTCTGTAAAGGCTATGCCTTAGGATATAAAGGCTACGCCTAGGACAAGACTTCCCTTGGAGTCTTATGTAAAGGCTATAGGCCTACTCTAGTATAGGTAACTATTATGCTGATGTAAGCGCTTAGCTCATACCACCAGCTGATGTGAGTGCTTACATCATCGTGCCCTCTATATAAGGGGCACGCCTCCATTGTAAATCATCATCGAAAATAATCCAAGTATCCAAGTATTGTAAGCAATCGTGTGAATTTAGCAATAAGAATCCGAGAGTTTCTCCATATCTTCTCCTTATTTCTTGTTGCTACTTTCGTTCTTGAAAAGAGCTTTCGAGACCTCGAACACTTCGGCGAGCATCGCCGGCATTAGGAAGGTCGATTTCATGACGGGTATAACATCTATGATTGGGTTGAGAAGGGCATAAACCTCGAGTAATTTGGCAAAAAAAAAAACTACCTGAATAAAAGATAGAATTAAGATAGATACAAATTAAACTAAAGATATTAAGCATAACAAACACTTTGTTCTTGTAGATGATATAATTTGATATTTGATTTTGATTGAGTTATTTTTGAAATTTTAAGAAGTGAAATAAAAAAAAGCAGATCAAATAATTCCTTTTTTCTTCCAACTCTTCCAAATTAAAAATCTTTCTCTCATTCCAAAACAAAATAAGAATAAAGAATAATAAGTAATTCTACTTTCCTACAATATCTTAATTGAATTATACGTAATGATCAATGAATCTTTTTATTCTATATCATATGTGTCGAATCCTAGTAATGATGTCTATCCTATGTATTTGGGTTGGAATTGACTATTAACTAATATAATTACATTATTAGTGTTTAGTAGTATTGAAGGGAAATCAAAATGGGGTGTGAACAAGCGGTAAGGTAGTGGGTTTTGGTCCCGTTACTCAGAGGTTCGAATCCTTCCGCCCCAAATCAGATTGTTCCTAACTTCTAAGAAAAATTCTCAAAATGATATTTTTTTTTCTTCTATTTGGTTTCTCACAAACATAATCAAGTCTTAAATGCAGATGAAAAAAAAGTATATTATATGCTCATATTACTCATATTTATATTGAAATTGATTGAAATTGAAGATAACTCTTTAATTTTAAGTTAATTACTTAGAGATGCCCCTATATTTAGTATTTAGGAAATGTAAATTATCACACGATGTATTCTGAGTCAAAATGCAAAAGAAAGATCTCTTTATATCCTTTCCAAACCAAAATCCTCCCAAAATAAATAAATGGGGTATACTAATTCCACATTAAATATATTTTGTGTGGAGATTAAAGAGTAAGGAGTTTTTGGTACTAATTTTCTCACTAGTCTTAAGATTAAAGTTTATAAAGCTGGGATAGAAAAACTAAAAATTGAAAAATGGGAAATTGTATTTGGACTTATTCAAATGAATAATTGTAAATCAATGTAGTGTATCGGCTAGTAGGGCATTTATATATTTATATATTCCATTTACTTTATGGAAATGGAATATGGAATTGGTGATGGAGTTGATGAGAAGATTCGAGAATCCAAAATAAATGCATAAAATAAATGAACAAGGCCTGTGATATGATATTATATATTGTTATTATATTTATTCTTCTATTTCAGTATTCAGTAACAACGGCCAAGAGCCCTTTTCTCCGTTAAGTAAAAAGTATCTGTGATTCCTTAAACATTTATGAGTACCTTCGGTAACAATGGTTCGTTGTATATAAGGGATACGAAAGAAAAGATAATAGTCCTATATATATTAATGTTTTCTTTTTCATAGGAAAGCAAGAATAAGGAACATAATATGCCCTTACATGAAACCTTTTCTATTCCATACCTATGGAAAAACTAGATTCTCAATCTACGTTCCTAATTAAAATTTTCAATTAAACCATTGATAATTCAATTGGATATGGTCAAATTTGTGTCTCTTTAGTGAATGAGATATTTGATTTACTTACTAATTCAATTTGTTTTCTTAACATTCGATTCATATTGACAATAATGTACTGAACAAAGATAATTCGATCATGGATAAATGGATCTGTTTATATCCACCCTTTATTGAAATTGAGTTGATTGGTTTTTTCCTTTGCTTCAATCAAATGGTGGGTTGTCAGATTTATTCTATAGTTATGGAAGACACGGCATATTTTAATAACATTAACGAAAATAAAAAATCAAAATTGAGAAAATCAAAATAAATGTCAATTTTTACATCTCTATTAATAGTTTGTTTGTTGTTTTTTAAGCGGATACACCATTTTAGTATTTTTGGTGTTCATTCATAAGTTCATAATTGGTTATTAAAAAATCCTTCTTTTTTTTTAGTTCAATGTTTTGTTTTTGTCGGGATCATGCATTGCAATGCAATTTGTCTTTTTTTTATTTCTATCATATCTATATAGCATATTTATCCGGGTTGTTAACTCAACGGTAGAGTACTTGGCTTTTAGGTGCGACTATGATCTTTTACACATTTAGATGAAGCACCAAATTCATCTAGACTATTGCTAGAGTCTATAAGACCATGACTGATCCTGAAAGGTAATGAATGGGGAAAATAGCATGTCGTAATAAAAAAAAAGAAATTTGGAATTTATTTTTAAAAAATCAATATGGAATTTTGGGTTTATTCTTTAGGTCCAGTGGATAAATGGATAGAGTCTTATGGTCCCAATTTGAGTAAAACAAAAAGCAACGAGCTTATATTCTTAATTTGAATAATTAATTATCTGATTTAATTAGATGTCAAAAATTAATTAATACCTGATGGGGGAAAGGATTCTCATGTAAATGATTCTTTTTATTTTATTTTTTTTGAATCCTAGATATTCATTATTCTAATATAGTAGAATTATGGGTTGGATACAAATGTGTAGAAAAAATCATATACTAATAAAGAAACTTTATTCCAAAGTCAAAAGAGCGATTAGGTTGCAAAAATAAAGGATTTTTACCCTCTTGTAATTTTAACGAATATAAAAACATAAACCCATTGGATAGAAAAGTAGAGAAAAAGATCTATTGATTGGACTCTCCCTGTCTCCAGGTATATATTTTCTTACAATTACTATATACATAATATATATCCTGTTCTGACCATATTGCACTATGTATAATTTGATAATCCAAGAAATGCCCCTCATTTCCTATTCAAGTAGAAATAAAAATGGAAGAATTACAAGGCTATTTAGAAAAAGATGGATCTAGGGAAAGGCACTTCCTATATTTATACACTTGCTTATGATCATGGTTTAAATAGTTCAATTTTTGTAGAAATTTCAGATTATGTCAATAAATCTAGTTCAGTACTTGTGAAACAAGTGATTATTTGAATGTATCAACAAAATTATATGATTTGTTCAGTTGATGATTCGAGCCAAAATCAAAACGTTGGGCACAAAAAAAAATTTTATTCCCAAATGATATTAGAAGGTTTTGTAGTCATTATGAAAATTCCATTCTTGCTGTGATTAGGGTCTTCCCTTGAACAAAAGAAATACCTAAATCTCAAAATTTCTGATCTATTCATTCAATATTTCCTTTTTTAGAGGACAAATTTTCACATTTTAATTTTGTGTCAGATATATTAATACCCCATCCCACCCATTTGGAAATCTTGGTTCAAATCCTTCAATGCTGGACCCAAGATGTTTCTTCTTTGCATTTATTGCAATTCTTTCTTCAAGAATATTATAATTGGAATAGTTTCATTACTATAAAAAAATTCAATTTACATCATTTTAATTTCAAATTCAAAAGAAAATCAAAGATTTTTTTGATTCCTATATAATGCTTATGTCTCTGAATGTGAATTTATATTAATTTTTTTTTCATAAACAATCCTCTTATTTACTATCAACATCTTAAGGGGCTTTTCTTAAGCGAATGCATTTCTATGGAAAAATAGAATAGTTTTTTATAGTAGAGTGTTCTAATTATTTTCATTTTTAGAAGACCTTGTGGTTCTTTAAGGATCCTTTCATGCATTATGTTCGATATCAAGAAAAAGCAATTCTGGCTTCAAAGGGAACTCATCTTATGATGAAGAAATGGAGATCTTACTTTGTCAATTTTTGGCAATATTATTTTCAATGTTGGTCTCAACCGCATAGGATTCATATAACCAATTATTAAATTATTCTCTCTATTTTCTGGCTTGTCTTTTAAGTGTACTAATAAGTCTTTTGGTGGTAAGGAATCAAATGCTAGAAAATGCATTTTTAATAGAGACTCTTACTAAGAAATTCGATACTATGGTCTCAGTTATTCCTCTTATTCGATCGTTGTCTAAAGCAAAATTTTGTACTGTATCTGGGCATCCTATTAGTAAGCCAATCTGGTCTGATTTATCATATTTGGATATTATTCATTGATTTAGTTGGATATGTAGAAATCTTTCTCATTACCACAGTGGATCCTCAAAAAAATAAAGTTTGTATTGAATAAAGTATATACTTCGGCTTTCGTGTGCTAGAACTTTGGCTCGTAAACATAAAAGTACAGCATGTACTTTTTTGCAAAGATTAGGTTTGGGATTATTGGAAGAATTCTTTACGGAAGAAGAACAAATTCTTTTTTTAATCTTACCAAAAGCCCCTTTTCAATTACATATAGGACGGATTTGGTATTTGGATATTATCTGTAGCAATGACTTGTGGGATTTTTCATGATCTGTATACATAGGGAAAGTCGTGTGCAATGAAAAATGCAAGCACAATTTGGGGAGAGGTTTTTTCGTCTCTTACAACAAGAAGGAAAAATTATCTACTCCATCTAACTAGTTCCGAGTTCATGTCCCGGGCAACCCATACAGAAAGGAAAAAGGTTTTTTTCTATTAGAATTTGAAATTTTGTATTATTTGATTTAGAAATTATTCTGGTCTATTTAGTCAGATAAATAGAAATCTACGGTATGGAGATTGGTTGACATTAACATATAGTGCACATTATACTCTTAAATAACAAGCCTTTGTATTATCTATATCTAGATTTTAGATAACTAGAGTTAATACGTGTGCTTGGGAGTCCTTGAAAATAGAATAAACCAAGATCTTATCATGATTGCAATTTTAGAGAGACACGAAACTACAACCCTTTGGGGTCGTTTCTGCAACTAGATAACCAGCACTGAAAACTATCTTTACATTGGGTGGTTTGGTGTTTTGATGATACCTACCTTATTGACCACAACTTCTGTATTTATTATCGCCTTCATCGCTGCTCCTCCAGTAGATATTGATGGTATTCATGAACCTATCTCTAGGTCTCTACTTTATGGAAACAATATTATCTCTGGAGCCATTATTCCTACTTCTGCAGCTATCGGTTTGCATTTTTATCCAATATGGGAAGCGACATCTATTGATGAGTGGTTATACAACGGTGGTCCTTATGAGCTAATTGTTCTACACTTCTTACTTGGTGTAGCTTGTTATATGGGTCATGAGTGGGAACTTAGTTTCCATCTGGGTATGCGTCCTTGGATTGCTATTGCATATTCAACTCCTATTGCAGCTGCTACTACTATTTTCTTGATCTACCCTATTAGGCAAGGACATTTTTTCTGATGGTATGCCTTTAGGAATTTTTGGTACTTTCAATTTTATGATTATATTCCAAGCAAAACACAATATCTTTATGCATCCATTTAACATGTTAGGTGAAGTCGGTGTATTCGGCGGCTCCCTATTTAGTGCTATGCATGGTTCTTTGGTAACCACTATTTTTATCAGGGAAACCACTAAAAATGAATCTGCTAATGAAGGTTACAGATTTGGTCAAGAGGAAGAAACTTATAATATCATAGCTGCTCATGGTTATTTTGGCCGATTGATCTTCCAATATGATAGTTTCAACAATTCTCGTTCCTTACATTTCTTCTTGGCTGCTTGGCCTGTAGTAGGTATTTGGTTTACTGCTTTGGGTATTAGTACTATGGCTTTCAATTTAAATGGTTTCAATTTCAACCAATCTGTAGTTGATACTCAAGGCCGTGTTATTAACACTTGGGCTGATATTATAAATTGTGCTAATCTTGGTACGGAAGTAATGCATGAATGTAATGCTCACAACTTCCCTCTAAACCTAGCCACTATTGAAGCCCCATCTACAAATGGATAAGACTTTTGTCTTAATGTATATGGATCATTGAAGGAGCAATATCCAATATCTTATTCCAGAGCAAGAGATTTGGTATTGCTCCCCCTCTTGAAGTTGAGTTCTTTATCTTTATTATAAGGCTATATCCTACCAATGAATGATAACTACTTTTGCTACTTTACTAAAATAGAAAATGAAAATGAAAAAATTAACAACGAGATTTATTATAGATATGATCCCAATTTGTGACTTACCATTTGATATGTTATATAAATAGGTAAATGTTCTTTCCCATTATGAATGGCGATTGTATGTCCAATCATTGTGTGTATAATGGTAGATGCCCAAGACCAATTTACTATTATTTCTTTCTCCTCCCTCATGTTGAGTTTTTCCATTTTTCCCAATAAATGATTAGCTACAAAAGGATTTTTTTTAGTGAACGTGTCACAATGAATTACTCCTTTATTTTTATATTTTAAACTATGTCCAATATCTTGATCTAATAAGGTAAGAATAAATACAATAATGATGAATGGAAAAAAGGGAAAATCCTTTAGCTAGATAAGGGGTGGATGTAGCCAAGTGGATCAAAGTAGTGGATTGTGAATCCACCATATGCAGGTTCAATTCCCGTCTGTTGCCCATCACATTATTGCAAATTCCAAAAATTTGATTTTCAATATTCCTATTTATGGCAACGAAGAATAAAACTATCACTATAATTTTTTCCTTTTCCTATTTCTTCTTCCAAGTGTAGGATAACCCCAAGGGGTTGTGGGTTTTTTCTACCAATAGGGGCTCTTCGTTCACCGCCGTCTATAGGGTTCATAACTACTCCTCTTACTATAGGGCACTTACCTAGCCAACACTTAGATCCGGCTCTACCCAAACGTTTTTGGTTCACCCAACATTACCACTTGTCCAACTGTTGCTAAGCAGTTTTTGGATATCAAACAGACCTCCCCAGATGGTAATATTAATGTGTGACTGATTTACTCTCTTTTGCAATCAGTTTCGCTACAACACTTGCTGCTCTAGCTAATTGTCCACCCTTTCCAAATGTGATATCTATGTTATGTATGGTCGTGCCTAAGGGCATATCGGTTGAAGTAGATTCTTATTTTTTATCAATAAAAATGCCTTCCCGAACTATACAAGCTTCTCCCAAAGCATATGGCTTTCTAGATGTATAATGTATATGATGATATCTAGACAAATGGATCTTATTCGTATGATGAAATACCATATGAGTGGATATATAGGAATCCAAATCTACCGAATCACTCATGTTATGATCTTCTACATCCTAGGTCTCCCCATTCTGTCATCAGCCTTATGTTCTTTATGTAGCATTCAGACTGAATGACTATGAAATTACGTTATTACTTCCACATATTGCGGGTAACATAGGAGAAATCTCTATTTTCCCCCTGGGCTATTTTTACCTTTACCAACTTGATCTTATTGCGCTCGGTAACAAACATTCATGAACCATTTCTTGAAGTATATGTCTGGATAACCCAAATTCTTGATAGTTACCTCTAGGTCTTCCAGTCAAAAAACAATGTCAATGAAGACATATAGGTGCACTATTACATGGTGGGGATTGCAATTTTCTATGAATTTCCCAATTTGCACTCAATGATAGAACTTTGCTTATTTCATTTTTTGAAGATCGATGAATCAAATAATATTTTTATTCCAGTTTCTGCCATTTCTTCCCCCTATGGATCAAACTTTATTTTGCCATAATGTTCAATTCTATTACTATCAATGATAGAGTTCAGGTCTTAGATGTAAAAGAAAATAGAAGAAGGTCGATCTCCCTCCCTTTCCATTGAAAGAAATGAGATTGTTGTTGATACGGTACATAAAAAAAACTAAATTAACCAAATTTTCCAGATGTAGAGGCAATCAAGAAAGCTGCATAAGTAAATATATAACCTATAGAAAAGTGGGCTAATCCAACCAATCTTGCTTGGACAATGGAAAGAGCCACTGGCTTATCTCTCCACCGAGTCAAATTAGTCAAAGGTGTGCGTTCATGAGCCCATGCTAAAGTTTCAATCAATTCTTGCCAATATCCACGCTAGGAAATTACAAACATAAATCCAGTAGCCCAAACAAGATATCCAAATAAAAACATCCACGCCCACACGGATAAACTATTCATACCAAAAGGATTTTATCCATTGATAAGTTGTGAGGAGTTCAACCATAGATAATCTCTTAACCATCCCATCAAACAAGTGGAGGATTTATTAAATTGTGAAAGGTTACCCTGCCATAATGTGATGTGTTTCCAATGCCGATAAAAAGTCACCCATCCAATTGTACTTAACATCCATAAAACTGCCAAATAAAATGTGTCACAACCAGAAATATCGCAAGGAAAACTATAACCAAAATCCTTTTTATCTAGAATTAGCTTAGAACCACGTGCATCTAAAGCACCTTTTACTAAAATCAATGTAGTTGTGTGCAAACCTAGAGCAATAGCATGATGGACCAAGAAATATCTAGGACCTATTGTTAAGAAGAGTGAATTACTATTCTCATTAATAGCATTCAACCAGCCAGGTAACCATATGTTTCAACCCGCATTGAATGCTAGGACATTCATTGAAGATAAGAGTACATCGAACCCATATGAAGTCTTACCATGAGCAGATTGTATCCATTGGGCAAATATGGGTTCGATCAAGATTTGCTTTTTCGGAGTACCAAAAGTGAGCATGACGTCGTTATGAATATAAAGTCCCAAAGTATGGAATCCCAGAAATAGGCTGGCCCAACTTAAATGAGATATGATAGCTTATTTATGGTCTAACATTCTTGCTAATACATTATCCTCATTCTGTTCCGGATTATAATCTCTAATGAAGAATATAGCTCCATGAGCAAAGGCTCCCATCATGATGAATCCTACGATATATTGGTGATGAGTATATAACATAGCTTGAGTAGTAAAGTCTTGTGCTATGAATGCATACGTAGGCTAAGAGTACATGTGTTGAGATATTAAAGAAGTAATAACCCCTAAAGAGGCTAGAGCAAGACCTAATTGAAAATGAATCGAATTGTTGATTGTGTCGTAAAGGCCCTTATGCCCACGTCCTAATCGACCCCCCGGGAGAATATGTGCTTCTAAAAGATCTTTGATACTGTACCCAATCCCGAAGTTAGTTCTATACATATGACTAGCAACGAGAAAAAGAAATGCAATAGCTAAATGATGATGAGCAATATCGGTCAGCCATAAATTTTGCGTTTGTAGATGGAATCCTCCAAGAAGGGTTAGAATGGTAGTTCCCGCCACCTTGGAGGTACCAAATAAATGACTGTTGGAATCTGGGTTTTGTGCTTAAAGATTCCACTGAGCCGTAAAAAGTGGTTCCAATCCTTGGGGATGTGGTAATATGTTTAAGAAATTATTCCATCTGACATACTCTCCCCTGGATCCAGGAATAGCAACATGAGCCAAATGTCCTACCTAAGCCAAAGAACTTTGTATGAAAAGTCCTGTCAAATGATGATTGAGACAAGATTCAGCATTTTTAAACCACGAAATGCTCGGTCTCCATTTTGGTTGTAGGTGAAATTAACCCACTATTAAGGATATACCAGAAAGACATAACAGAAAAAGAGCTCCAGTATAAAGATCTTTATAGGTGCGTAATCCAATTGTGTACCACCACTAATAAAGACCAGAATAAGCAATATTCACGGGGCCGATAGCACCTCCTCGAGAAGAGGCCTCTATGGCGGGTTGACCAAAATGAGGATCCCAAATTGCATGAGCAATAGGTCTTACATGTAAAGGGTCCTGTATCCATGACTCCAAATTTTCTTGCCAAGCTACATGAAATAGATTTCCAAACATCCACAGAAAGATTATTGCTAACTACCCAAAGTGAGAAGCAAAAATGTTCTGATAAAGACATTCTTTAGTAATATCATCATGACTTTCGAAGTCATATGCGGTAGCAATACCAAACCAAATACAATGAGTAGTGGGGTCCTGAGCTAAACCTTGGAAATCTTAATGTCATAATGCCTTTCAAATCCTCCTAGCCATTATCCTACTGCAATAATTCTTGTTAAGAAGAATGTCCATGTTGTGGAAATTCCACCCAGAAGGTAATGGGTTACTCCTATAGTGCGTCCTTGTACAATGCTCAAGGCTCTAGGTTGAGTAGCAGGAGCAACTTTTAATTTTTTATGAGCCTAACAATAGATTCAATGAGTTCTTGCCAATAACCACAACCACTGAATAGAAACATTAAACTAAAAGCCCAGACAAAATGAGCACCTAAGAAAAAAATACCATATGCAGATAACGAAGAACCATAAGACTGAATTACCTGAGATGCATGTGCCCATAAGAAATCCTGTTATCACCCATTAATAGTAATGGAACTTTGTGCAAAGTTTTCTCCTGTGATATGGGTTACCACTCCTTGATCACTTATAGTGCCCCAAACATCTGACTGTGTTTTCCAACTGAAATGGAAAATTACTATTGAAATTGCATTGTACATCCAGAATAGACCTCAGAAGACATGATCCTAGGTAGATACTTGACATGTTCCTCCTCTTCTAGGCCTATCACAAGGGAAACAAAAACCAAGATTTGCTTTATCATGTATTAAATGAGAACTGTGAGCAAATAGAACGCCTTTCAGTTGTATCAATACAGTCACATGGATCGTAAATGCATGAATGTGATGGACCAAAAAGTCTGCAGTTCCTAATAGAATAGGTAACAAAGCTACTTTGCCACCTACTGCTATAATTCGTCACCTCCCCAAGTTAAGCTAGTACTTGTTGTTGCACTAGGAGCTGTTACACCCGGCACTAAAGCATGGGTGTTTTGTACCCATTGAGCAAAGATGGGTTGGAGTTGTATAGCGGTATCTGAAAACATATCTTGGGGATGCCCTAAAGCATTCATTGTATCATTATGAATATATAAGCCAAAATTGTGAAACCCTAGAAATATACATGCCCAGTTAAGATGTGATATGATTGCATCACAGTGCCTAAGGACACGATCTAATAGATCATTGTATCGAGTAATTGGATCATAATCTCTTAGCATAAAAATAGCTGCATGTGCACCAGTACCAACTATGAGAAATCCACCAATCCACATATGATGTGTGAATAGCAAAAGTTGTGTACCATAGTCAATAGCTAAGTATGGATAGGGGGGCATGGAATACATATGGTGAGCTACAACAATGGTTAAAGAACCTAACATAGCTAGGTTAAGAGCTAATTGAGCATGCCATGACGTTGTTAGGATTTCATAAAGGCCCTTATGACCCTGGCCTGTAAATGGACCTTTATCAAAATGTCTTTAAGGCCATGGCCAATACCCCAGTTGGTCCTATACATATGACCGATGGTCAAGAAAAGAATTGCAATTGCTAAATGATGATGTGCTATATCGCTCAGCCACAGACCTCCACAAAAACTCAGAAATTCTGTGTATTTTGACCAATTCAAGGTGAAAAGGGGGTTGCTCCTCGGCAAAACTGGGATAAAGTTGAATCAAAAGATCCCAATTCAAGATAAATTCATGAGGAAGTGGTATCTCTTTAGGATCAACTCTAGCATCGAGAAATTGGTTAATAGGTAAAGATACATGGATTTGGTGTCCCACCCAAGAAAGAGACCCAAGTCCTAGTAACCCCGCTAAGTGGTGATTCAACATAGATTCTACATCTTGGAACCAAGCCAATTTTGGTGCTGCTTTGTGATAATGGAACCAACCGGCAAAAAGCATTAAGGATGCAAAGACCAATGCACCAATTGCAGTACAATAGAGTTGTAATTCACTAGTTATTCTAGATGCTCGCCAAATCTGAAAAAAAAGGAGGTTATTTGTATTCCCCAGAAATGCCCGCCTACATCACCATTCAATATTTCTTGACCTACTATTGGCCAAACCACCTGCGCACTGGGTCCAATGTGAGTAGGATCACTTAGCCATGCTTCATAATTGGAAAAATGGGCACCGTGGAAGTACATGCCGCTCAGCCAAAGAAAGATAATGGAGAGTTGACCGAAATGAGCACTAAATACTTTTTGAGAGATCTCCTCTAAATCACTGGTATGAATATCAAAATCATGAGCATCAACATGCAGGTTCCAGATCCAAGTGGTAGTATCGGGACCCTTAGCTATTGTTCTTGAGAAATGGTCGGGTCGGGCCCATTCTTTGAAAGACATTTTTATAGGATCCCTATCTACAATAATTTTTACTCCCGGTTCTGTCGAACAAATAATCATTAAGTCCTCCTCTTTTCGGACAACACATATAAAGAGACCTGCCAATAGTCAGATTTTTAGTGAACCTCTGAAAGATGGATATTTTATTTAATTTATGATTAGTCCCTTTTCTTTCCTATCTCCCATCCATCTATTTAGTTTTTCACTAGAGCAATTATGATATCCAAGTCGATCTGGGGTAAGTGTTTGGATCTATTATGACATAACGATTAGTTGCCTAATGGAAAATTTAAAATCTTGTAAAACCTTTTCTCATAAAACCCTTTCCTAGTGTGATGAAAAAACTATTTTTTGTGCAACCTAACCTAGTCTAATATATTTCTATATGAATGTATAAATGCCCATATGTATCTACTTCCGTGGAACATAATATCTTAATTACTGTACTGTATTACATTATATTAAAAATCACAAAATAATTCATTAGAATTAATAAGATTCATTTTGATATTTATATTTAGTCATTCAAAGGTATTCTTTCCTTTGTTAGATTAGTTTTCTATACCCATATCTCCTTTATCCATATAAGATACCATACAATAATGATTTTAGAAGTAAGAGATATAATGAAATTTTTGATTGGATCTTATTATAGGATATGTATGATCTATTTTATTTGATTAATAGATCCAACAATCAATTGTAATGAATTACAAATTTTATTCGAATTCTAAATGCCTCGTAATCTTCAACCAATTATGTGCTTCAATATAATTATTTGGGGTAAGCACTATAGCATGTTTCCAATACTCAGCAACTTGATTGAACCAAGCTTTTGCGATTTCAAAACCACCCCGTAGAATGGCTCGTTCTCCCTGGTTGGAATAGGTGAGTAAATTCCTTTTCTTAAAACCGTACTTGAGAGTTTCCTACCTCATATGGCTTAGTAATTAATTCTTTTGGCATCCCATTTTAATCTATATTAACTGTATTAGATTTTTCAAAAATGAACCCCCCCCCTTAACAAAAAAAAATACGGGGTGGGTTAACCATTAAGTAAGAAGACGAAGAAAACTAGGTTAAACTTTTTCTTAATCCCCCCCCCCTTCCCACCCCCCACCCCACCCCCACCCCCCCCCCTTCTCCCTCCCTCCCTCTTCCAAAGATTCTTGATCTCATTACATTAGATTTTTCTGAAAGGGAACTATCTCGTTTTCATATATAAAATTTATATAGAATCTCTGAAAAGGATTTTCCCTCCATAAGAAAAAAGAACTTCCTATCTGACATAGCAACAAGCGTGTAGATGAGGCAAACACCATTTCCTCTATTAAAAACTCCTTGAATCCACAAGGAAGAGAGAAAATTCACTAAAGTAGAACTTTATTGAGAATAAAAGTGGTTCCCACGTCCATAGGGTTGAAGGCCTATTTATACAAATACCAAATGTCCTATTTGAGTAGGTTTCTAGCTTTCCAAGTCCTAAACTGAATACAACTCAGCTTGAACCCATTAATTGGGTTGGTAGAAGTCCTGAATAAGTTAACCTATGAAAATAAAATCCTAAATAATGATTCATCCTTCCCAAGTCCTAAACTGAATAAGATTCAGCTTGAACCCATTAATTAGGTTGGTAGAAGTCCTAAATAAGTTAACCTATGAAAATAAAATCCTAAATAATGATCCATCCTTCCCATGTCCTAAACTGAATAGGATTCAGCTCAAAGTTAATCTTGGGTTGGTAGAATCTGACAATAAGACCTAATTGACTCATACTAGGAGAGACTCATGACATCCTAAGTTAAATAAAATAGTGAATTAGATCATTTGCCATGGCCCCTTGACTTCTGAATTAGCTTCTTTTGACATTTCTGAACTTCCTTTGAACATCCTACATCATTGTCCCCTTCTTGCAAAGAACTCATCCTCGAGTTATTTTATCATAACTTGCAGTCCTCAAGTGCATGGTAGTCAAATAAATCTTGAATACTAAAAGTTTTTGAGATTCCCAAATCCTTTGGGAGGTCGATGACATAGGCATTGTCATTTATCTTTCTTAGTATCTTCAGTGGTCTAATTTTTTTTTGTTTCAGTTTGTTGTAAGTTCCAGCTGGAAACTGTTCCTTCCTCAAGTGCAACATCAACAGATCTCCTTCTTGAAACTCTTTTGGATGCTTATGAATGACTGCTTTAATTTTGTATTTGGTATTGGATTCTTCTAATTTTTCCTTTACCTCAGTATGCACTTCAATAATTCTCTCCACCATATTGTCTGCAGCTATGCTTGTTCCTGGCAATTTGGGCAACACCACCAAGTCTAGCGGGTGCTTTGGGGTTTTTCCATTGACAATTTCAAATGGAAATTTTCCCATGGACTTGTTCTTCATGTTATTGAAAGCAAATTCAGCTTGTGTGAGTGCATAGTCCCACTGCTTTGGTTTGTCTCTTGCAAGACACCGAATAATGTTTACAAGTGTTTGATTCACCACTTCAGTTTGTTCATCTGTTTGAGGATGATAAGCACTGCTAAATTGTAGGGACATATAAAATCGCCTCCATAATGTCTTTGAAAAGTGACTTAGAAATTTTGTGTCATGATCAGAAGTCATGGTCTTTGGCACTCCATGTAGCCTTACAATCTCCTGAAGGAATAGATTAGCCACCCTTCTTGCATTTGCTATTTTCTTACATGGAATGAAGTGTACCATCTTGAAAAATCTGTTGACAATAACAAATATTGAATCTAAGCCTCGTTGAGTCCTAAGGAGGGCCAAAACAAAATCCATCGATAGATCCTCCCGTGGGGCATTTGGCATAGGCAATGGGGTATAAAGGCCAGTGTTTTGAGAGCTTCCTTTGGCTGTTTGGCATACATAGCACCTTTGTACAAAGCAACCAACATCCCTCTTAAGTTGTGGCGAATAGTAGCGCTCTTCAACTAGTGCAATGCTCTTGTCATGCCTAAGATGTCCTGCTAGGCCACTGCTATGCAACTCTTTCACCACCTTTTCTCTCAAGGAGCATCTTGGAATGCAAAGACGAGAACCCTTAAAGAGAAAGCCTTTATGGAGATATAAATCATTTCTTTGTCCTACTTGGGACTTTCTAAACTCCTCTTTAAAATCTTCATATTCAGCATACAATTCCTGTAAATAATCAAACCCTTCAACTTCTTTGCTTATAGTTACCATCAACGCTGCCCTGCGACTCAAAGCATCTGCCACCTTATTTTTTTGTCTAGATTTGTGTTTCAAAACATAGGTGTATTGCTATAAGAATGATGACCATCAATCATGCATGCGATTCAAGTCCTTCTAGATATCAATGAATTTCAAAGCTTGGTGGTCAGTATATAGAATGAACTATCAGTGAATTAGATAGCGCTTCCAATGACGAACCACTTATACAACCGCATAAAATTCTAGCTCATATGTTGACCACTTCTTTTGAGTTTCACTCAGCTTTTCTCTATAGAAAGCTACTAGTCTTCCTTCTTAGGATAGAATGGCTCCAATGCCTATGTACGAAGCATCACAGTCTACCTCAAATAACTTCTCGAAGCTAGGCAATGCCAAAACAGGTGCAGTAGATAACTTCTCCTTGATCAACTCGAAGCATCTATTAGCTTCTTGAGTCTAGAATAACTTGCTTTGCTTCAAACACTCGGTTATTGGTGCCATAATGGAACTAAAGTTTTTGACAAACCTCCAATAGAATGTCACCAGACCATGGAAGCTTCTAACTTCTGATACACTTCTAGGTAACGGCCATTCCTTAATAGTTTTTATCTTTTCTTCATCAACATAAATGCCTTCGGCCCTTACCACGAATCTTAAGAACACCAAGTGGTTAGTCATAAAATGGCATTTTCTTTGAGTTGATGTAAAACTTCTCCTTCTTTAGCATAGTAAGTACTTCTGCTAGAAGCCTGTTATGTTCTTCTTCATTATGACTATACACCAAGATATCATCAAAGTAAACAACAAAAAAATTACCAATGAAAGGTTTGAGTACCTAGTTCATCAATTGCATGAAGGTACTTGGTGCATTTGAGAGTCCAAAAGGCATAACAAGCCACTCATAGAGTCCTTCTTTTGTTTTGAAAGCAGTTTTCCATTCATCACTGGGTCTAAATTTGATTTGATGGTCTCCACTCCTCAAATCTATCTTAGAGAACACCTTTGACCCTTCCAACATGTCCAGAATATCCTCTAAGCACGAAATTGGGAATCTATACTTTACCGTGATTCAATTGATGGCTCGACTATCTACACACATCCACCAACAGTCATCTTTCTTAGGTGTCAGTAAGGCTAGAACTGTACATGGGCTCATGCTAGCTCTGACCATTCCTTTTCTGATCAACTTTTCAACCTTGTTGTGTAAAATTTGTGACTCTTTTGGACTCATTCTGTAGTGGGGCAGATTTGGTAAACTCGCTCCAGGAACAAGGTCAATGTGGTGCTGAATATCTCTCATTGGGGGTAGTTCATCAGGAAGATCATCGGGCATGATTTCCTTGAATTCATCTAGGAAGGGTTGCAAGCCTTTTGGAGCTTCAGTGGGCATTGTCTCCATTCCTTTCTCAATCACAACAAATATTTGGGATGTCTCTTTAGCCTCGTTTATAAAATTTTGCACAATCAGGAAGGAGTGACCCTCCTTTTGTAAACTTTTGGGTCGACGCTCTTCGCCAATGGGGGTAAGGATAATTTTCTTTCCATCTTTGAAGAAGATGTAGCGATTGTCTCATCCACGATGTGTAGAATCTCTATCAAATTGCCAAGGTCTACTAAGAAGGATATGACATGCATCCATCTCCTCAACATCACAGGTTACCTCATCCTTGTAGAATTTTCCAATGGAAAAATAAATTTGACACCGTTCAGTTACATTGGTTTCACCAACCTTTTTAATCTAGCCAATCTTGTAGGAAGAGGGATATGATTCCATTTTCAATTGAAGCTTGTCGACCATAGTCTTGGAGATGATATTTTCACTACTTCTCCCATCAATAATCATGTCACAGATCTTGCCATTTACTGTACATCGAGTGCGGAAGATATTATGGCGTTGTAGGTTTTCCTCTTGCTTTGGGATGTACATCAGATTCTAAACTACTAAAGATGACCTTTCACCATCAGGCTCCTCGAATATTCTATCTTCATAGTTTTCTTGATCACAAGCTAGGTCATTATCTTTTGAGTCATGGAAATCGTTAGCCACAAAATTATCTTCAATAGCCAAGTTCATAGGTTGTCATGCTTGACAAACATTAGAATGATGTCCAAATTTTTCACAGTGATAGCACTTTAGATCAAGATTTGAACTTGGGTTCTTTGCTGATGTGGTATTTCCTGATGGCCTTGTAGGTCTAGCTTCAAGACTCACTTGTATGGGAGGTCGATGAGGTTGTGTAGCTGCACCTCTATTAGGAATAGATTGTGCTCCTTTTGAATTCTCTCTAATTGTTCCCCCCACCTGATTTCTGATGACTGGTTGCTCCAATTGGGACTCCACATGAGTTGCACTCCTCACAGTCTCATTAACCGTCCAAATAGGTTGCAAGGAAATCCTATCTTGGATGATTGTGCGTAGCCCACCGATGAATCTTGCCACTTGATGAGATTCAGTCTCTACTAGATTATTACGTGCTGATAGGCGATAAAACTCCTTAGCATATGCCTTCACACTATGATCACCCTGTTGACAATTTTGATATTGCTAAAAGAGTACCTGGTCATAATCTATGGGAAGAAATTGCTTTTTGAGAAGAGACTTCATCCGTGGCCATGCTTGAATTGGATCTTTATTTTGGCATGTCCTTTCCAGTTGGATGCATTCCCACCATGCTGATGCACCCCCCTTGAGTTGGTAAGCAACAAGCTTTTCTTTCTTCGAATCTGAAATCTCCATGTAGTCGAAGAACCGTTCCACTTCAGCAAGCCAATCGAGAAAATCTTCGATCTGAAGTTGGCCATCGAAAGACGGGAGATCAATTTTCAAGCAAAAATCATAACATCTATCATGCTCAGAAACTGGTCGATGAAGGATGTCTTCAATTTCTTCATCGCTGGAGTTTTCAAGGATTTGTAAACCCCTTGGATTCACTTGTGGAGCCTTTCCTCGACCAATTGGATCATGAGTCACTTCATCGATCCGTCAATGTGGTTGATTCAAGCCTTCAAGTTGATCCATCCTTAGCATCAAGCTTGCAAGTGTGTTTTGGATTGCCTCCATGGTCAAATCAAAATACTCACGGCTGATGTGATTACCCACAGGAGCACCATCCCTAGGGTTGCTACTGGTTGCGTCGTCGTTAGACATTAAGCAAGGAGAGCCTCGCTTAGATACCACTTGACATAGCAACAAGCGTGGTAGATGAGAAAAACACCATTGCCTCTATTGAGAACTCCTTGAATCCACAAGGAAGAGAGAAAATTCACTAAAGTAGAACTTTATTGAGAATAAAAGTGGTTCCCACGTCCATAGAGCTAAAGGCCTATTTATACAAATATCAGAAGTCCTATTTGAGTAGGTTTCTGGCTTCCCAAGTCCTAAACTGAATACAACTCAGCTTGAACCCATTAATTGGGTTGGTAGAAGTCCTAAATAAGTTAACCTATGAAAATAAATTCCTAAATAATGATTCATCCTTCCCCAAGTCCTAAACTGAATAGGATTTAGCTCAAAGTTAATCTTGGGTTGGTGGAATCTGGCAATAAGACATAATTGACTCATACTAGGAGAGACTCATGACATCATAATGAAGAGAATTTCAACATAGAAAGGTACTAAGTAAGATAAATCCTAAGTTAAATAAAAGAGTGAATTAGATCATTTGCCATGGCCCCTTGACTTTTGAATTAGCTTCTTTGGACATTTCTGAACTTCCTTTGACCGTCCTACATCACTATCTTTGGGATCTAACACTACATCGCTTCTCAATATCTTATATCTTAGTGGATAGACTTTATTACATAAATTGATTACTTCCCATATCCTGAAGTATAAGTAAGCAGTTCTTAACCATATTGATTCAATAGCTCACTAATTGATCTTTACGGTGCTTTGTCTATCAATTTGATCCTTTACCCATAGAATATAGTATATAGGCATATCTATTTCTTCATATTTTGGTTCTTGTGAAGTCTCTTTCCATACTACAGCTGAGAAAAATCATTTCTTTGGATGATGCATATGTAGAAAGTCTTTTTATAGTATTTACTCTACTAGCCAATTTGATCTTTTTTTTTCCTTCTTTCTATAGTGGAGATAGCCACATGTAATGACAAATCACGGCCATATTATTAAAAGCTTACGGTAAGAATAGATTTTTTTCTAGTGCCTGGAAATAATATTCCAAAGCCTTCATATGTTCTCCGTTACTTGTGTGTATAAGGCCTATGTTATAGAGTATATAACTTCGATCATAGGGATCAATTTCTGGCCGCGTAGCTTCATAATAATTTTATAAAGCTTCTACATAATTTCCTTCGGATTGAGCTAACATCCGTTACGATCGTTCATTCTATTCAAAAATCTCCGTTCCAGAACCATATGTGAGATTTTCAATTCATACAGCTCCTCCCTTCAGTGCATAGTACTAAGTAATCCATGCAATCCAAATTTGACTATTCTCATTATATTATGAACTGCAAGGAGCTAGGATTTTTACAAGAAATCTCTAGCTAGCCTCCTTGTTAGGTAAGAGGTTTTTCTTTCTTAACACCAATCTAGTTCTATATAGAAATGGTAATTCCAACAATTTCTTTGTCCCCAACACGCCTTATTTTTAGGAATTAGTCACTTCAATGATCTTTGATGGTTATATGGATATCCAAAGTATGAACGAGATGGATGTTTGTTGTCCTAACCATTCTTCTTAGTCCCAATACCAATAAGTAAAATGATAATTTATAACAAAGTTTTCATCTTGTTGATTCCTAAGTGTAGTGCTTCTTTCCCTATGCTGCTTATGGGTACTAGTGAAGTAGAATTGACCTACAATACATAACCTATAGGGGTACCCTTTCACTCAATACTGAAATCGGCAATTGAAGCATTTGAGGCTACATTTCCCTAGAATACACGAGAGAAGGAATTATTCTATCTCCAAACTTTACCTTCACCAAACGTAGGTTTATTTCAATAATTTGTTTCTTTCCATCTAGAACCACACCCCTTTTTGTAAGACTGAGAGGGCTAAAAAAATAAGAAAAAGAATCAAATCGCACAATCTCTGTAATAAGTAAATGCCTTTTTTTCTCCTAAAGTTGTCAGAATTATTCGTAATAAGATACTGGCTACAATTGAAGAGGTCTTATCAATAAAATTTCCATTTATCTGAGATCTAGTCATAATTAATTAGCAATCTATTATATAATTTTTCTCATTACCCCGAGAGGGAATGATCCCACAAACAAAGGAATTCTACAATACAAGATAACATAAAAACAAATACACTAATTTAGTTCTAAAAAAGAAATGTGAATCCTTCACTCAAATTATAAATTGAAATTATGCTTTTGGTAAGGAGAGATATGAAATATTTAAATCAGATTAGATATCATCCCAATTATCAAATTATTTATCATTTATATAATATACAAATGAAGAAAACTATTACTATTTCATCTAAGTTGAATAACCAAGACAAAGATTTTTTTTATTCTTATGGAACCATTGGTCGGTTGAACCTATATTGCAGTAATATGAATGACTCACTATTTGTTTGATTTTTGTTTCTAGTCAATAATAAGATTATATTATGTAGGAGAGATGGCCAAGTGGTTCAAGGCGTAGCATTGGAACTGCTATGTAGGCTTTTGTTTACCGAGGGTTTGGATCCCTCTCTTTCTGTTTATTTATGTTAATTCACCAACATTACTGACTACAATATATCAAATATAATAAGAATTGATATCCTTATTCCAACACTAACACTCTTATTTCTATTTCATAGAGATTCTCTATTCCTAATTATATTACTTTGTTTGATACATAAAATACAAATATAAATATCGAAAGAGTGAAGATAAATGAAAATCCTTGATTTATTTGTAATACATAAATGGAAGAATGAACTCTTAGATTTATTTATAAAAGTTTCACTTTAGCGCAAGCTGGGGAGAGAGGAGGGGGGGGGGGGGGCAAAATTGTCTGAACCTTTCCTTGTTATTTTCTTTAGGTTCAAGTCTGAAGAGAATAATATTCTACGACTAACAACTCATTTATTTTTAAACCGATCAATTTACTATTGATTATTTGATTTACTAGTCCTTTATATTGGAATAAGTCAATAGTCAAATGTTTTGGCAATTCTTCATGGGGGGGGTGATTCCATAGAACTTTGAATCAAAGCTTTTGATCTTTGTTTATTCTTCGTAGTAATAATATCTCTGGGCTTGCAACAATAACTTGGTATATCCATTATATGATTATTAACTAAAATATGTCTATGATTAACTAATTGCCTGGCTTTGGGAATAGTCGAAGCCATACCCAATCGAAAAAGGATGTTATCCAAATGCATCTCAAGTAGTTAAAATAAAACTTGACCTGTTGACCCTTTGGCTTTTCCAGCGATATGTACATTTCATTTCATATTACATTGCGGAATAAATCTAAATAAAGATTGAACTAAACGAGAAACAACATAAAGCTAAAATGGATTTATTAAAGTACTACAAAAGCCAATTGACATACTAAAAATCAAATAAAGTAGAATGGAATAAATTGTATCAATATATGGATTTTTTGTATATACAGGAAATAATGTATATACTAAGATATTTAGACTCTGTCTTCGATTTGTTCTATACAAATCTAATTCCTCCATTTTGTATTTTTGGATTTCTAGTTACAAGTTATCACCACATAATAGATCCAATTGGCGACCCAACATTTGGGGAAATGGAGAAGGGGGATTGTCAATCATGGAAAAAAATAGATAGAGAAAAAGCCGGCTATTGGAGTCAAACCAATGACCATCGCATTACAAATGCAATGCTCTAACCTCTGAGCTAAGCGGGCTCGCATAACAAAAATGTATAGGAATTCTATAAAGTACCTGATCTTAGTTAGCTATTAATAAATTCATAATTGACTACTAAAATACTCAAATTCATTTAGAATTTTAATTTAGTAAATTAACTTTAACTATCTAATAACTATCACTATAATATAAGTATTTAATAAGTGCTTTATAAGTATTAATAAGTATTTATAAGAATAATTTGATTTAGTATTATATTATGATTTTTTTCATTTAGTATTATATTATTAAATAAATTATTAAATAATTAAATATTCAAAATAATTCAAAATATATTTTATATGATTTAAAAATATAATGACATGATATTATCAAACTTGAAATTTTGACTAGAAAAAATAGAATTATTTTTTAAAGTAGTTATAGCAAACTATATTAATTATAGTAACTACTCGATTAGTTCTCAAATCAAAAAAGAATAAGAAAAAGAGAATAAAGATACAAGAATGAGGTATTCTTCTAGTTTCATTTAGAAATGTAAGAGATAAGAAGGAATGAATATCGACCGTTCCAGTATTGCAAATCGTGCCGTAAAAATGAAAGAGAGGGGAAGCATATATATCTGGGATATATGTATCCATATTGAATTGCAGATATATCAATAATAGAATCAGTTCTGATTGAAACAAATATAGTTTATCCAATAAAGATGAAATAATAGAGGGAGGCGAAAAAGAAAATAGCAGTATACACTTTTCCAATACAATATAAGAATCATTATCTAATGAATTCAACGATTTCAAGATAAATCAAAGAAGTAGAAAGGGGGATATGGCGAAATTGGTAGATGCTACGGACTTGACTGAATTGGGCCTTGGTATGGAAACCTACTAAGTGCTAACTTCCAAATTCAGAGAAACCCTGGGAATTAAAAATGGGCAATCCTGAGCCAAATCTTTATTTGAGATTTGAAAAGGTTTGGTTTATCAAAAAAACTAGAATCAAAAATCAAAAAAGGATATGTGCAGAGACTCAATGGAAGCTGTTCTAATGAATGGAATTGATTAATTTATGTTAGTAGTTCGAATCCCTCCATCAAAACTATGAAAAGGGGAACTCTATATACCCAATACGTACGTACACATACTGACAAATCAAATGATTAATCATGAACCAATTCCATTATATATATATATGATATATGTGTATATGAAATTATATATGAAATGAATTGAATATATATGATATGAAAAAAAAAATGCAAAGTCAATTAGGAATCTATTCCAACCAAAGTTGGAAGTTGAAGGAAGAATCGAATATTTAATGATCAAATCATTGATTCCAGAGTCTGATAGATCTTTTGAAAAATGAATTAATTAGATGAGAATAAAGAGAGAGTACCATTCTACATGTTAATACTGACAACAATGAAATTTATAGTAAGAAGAAAATCCATCGACTTAAGAAATCATGAGGGTTCAAGTCCCTCTATCCCCAGAATCCCATTTTACTTCTTTTTTGTTTCATCAAAGATTCAAATAAATAAATAAATAAATAAACTTTTGGAAGATCTAAAAAATTCAAGGACTAGGTAAGATTTACAAATATTTTTTGGTTATTGACATAGATACAAATACTCTACTATAGTAGAATGATGTGCAAAAAATGGTCGGATAACTTTGTTGGTAGAGTAGAGGACTAAAAATCCTCGTGTCGCCAGTTCAAGTCTAGTTCCTAACATCCCAATACTATATCACATCGATATTTATACAAATTCTCACTTAAAAGGTAAATATATATATCTTAAGTAAATAAGTTGGCTAAAAAGTTTCAAAAATCTACAAGAGTTGAAGGATAGCAATCAGATGCATTTCAGACACAGTACAAACAAAATTCGATCCCTTTTCATTTTTTTTCATATTTCTATTCTATTTCTCCACTCCTACTTATGTTATTTTACTAAGTGATGTGCGCGGTACAAGGTTTATGGTGCGAAACCTTTTTTATTCATCTTATTTTTAATTTCTACTCATATGAGATATCTTACGAATGAAATTATGAGATATCTTACAAAAAGGCTATTTTTTTTATTTTAGCCCTTCCATAATAAGAATTGGAGTCTGGTTACTTTGTTTCATTTAGAACAGAACATAAAAATATTTTTGATTTGACTGAAATGAAGTCTGGAGTCGTGTCATAGAAGCGAACATAAGTTTCTTATCATTCAATGAGCATCTTGTATTTCATAGAAATTGGGGGTAATATAGTCCTTACGTAGGGGCCAGCCTATCCAACTTTCCAGCATCAAGATACGCTTAAGATGTGGATGATTATCATAAGAGATTTCTAAAATATCATAGGATTCCCTCTCTTGAAAATCCACACTTTTCCAAATCTAGAAAATAGGCAAGATTCTAGGATTATTCCTAGATACAAATACTTTTATGCATACCTCTTTTGCTTTATCTATACCATATTCTATTCTCGTAAGATGATATACACTAGCTAAAAATCTGCCTGGTGCTGCATCATAGGCACACTGGGAGAGTAAATAATTGTAACCATATATATATATATCTATGAAATAACAGCAATGGAGTCCCAATCCTCTGTTTTTATTTGTAAAGTCTCTATTCCTTGATAGTCAAAGCCCAAGGATCTATGAACAAGCTCATGCTTGACTAGCTAATCTGATAAATGACCCTACATCTTCTTGATTTCTCCCACATTTATTTGACCTTGTACAAGTATTTCTCAATTTAGAATGAACATTTGAAAGATTGACTTGCTCTTTCTCATTCTACACAAGAAAACCCTACCTAATTCGCTAATTTGTAGGAAGATACTAAAATTTGAGATTTGCAAAACCTTTTAGAAGGTATTTCTGAAGTATATGATGATTGATAGAACAATCCTTGATCGTAATTTTCAGTATAAGTACAGTGTCTAACATAAAACTTGTGATTAGTAGTAAAACATCAATTTTTCCATTGAGACATAGTTCTATCTACAGGGAGTTCTCGAGATATCTTCTTACGATGTTTTGTTATAGCATCTATAACTACCTCTGGTTTAGGGGGGCAGTCCAGCAAATAGACATCCACAGGAATTAGCTTATCGACTCCCCGAACAGTACTATAAGAATCAGTACTGAACATTCCTCCTGTAATAGTACAGGCTCCCATAGCAATAAAATATTTTGGTTTAGGCATTTGCTCATATAATCTCACTAAAGAAGGAGCCATTTTCATTGTTATTGTGCCGGCTGTTAAAATTAGGTCTCCTTGCCTAGGACTCGATCTTGGTACTAATCCATAATGATCAAAATCGAATTGCGAGCCTATTAATGAAGCAAATTCAATGAAATAACAACTATTACCATAGAGAAGTGCCAATAAACTAGAGAGTCTTGACCAACTCGAAAGATCATTCGATGTAGTTGAAATAACTGAATTGTGGGTCATTTGGTCAAGTAACAAAAACTCAATCAAATTCATAACTGTCTCAATTGTAATATTTTTTTTATATTTTGATTGTCTGAATATTTAGCTAAAACCATTCTAATGCTCCTTTTTTCCATGCATAAAGTAACCCAAAAATTGGGATAAACACAAAAATGAAAGCTTCTATAAATACACATACGCCCAATACATTGAAACTCATTGCCCATGGATAAAGAAAGACCCTTTCAACATCAAAAACAATAAAAACTAGAGCAAACATGTAATAGCAGATTCAGAATTGTAACCAATCATCTCCCATAGGTTCTATACCCGATTCATAACTAGAGAACTTCTTTGTTCCTTTACTAATCGGGGTTAAAACAACAGAAATTAGAAATGCCAAGATAGGAATAATGCTTGATATTATCAGAAATGCCCAGAAAATATCATATTCGTGAAGCAAAAACATAAATGTACTCCTATTAATCTGGAATATGTTGAATTATTCGATTCTGGATTGGGATCATCAATTCATCTATAGAATTTCTTAGTTGAAACAAGAATTGATTTTGATCGAATCAAACTGCATATCTTAGAGTTTGTTTATTGTAGGGTAGGCATGTCTTGTTTAAAGATTCATCCAATGGAGTACCGCTTAGCATTTCTAATGAAATAGTAAACACTAATAAACTAAGAAAAACTAATAAATAGAACTATAATATTAATTATTGTTATAATTTAAGGATTATTATAATATAAGGATTATTAAGGTATAAGGATTATAAGAAAAATGAATATCTATTATCAATAAATATATAGAATCACACATTATTGAATGATTCGACAAATTAAATCCCCAATCCAACTCGTAGCATAGAATATAGTTGAAGAGAGGCTTATGTTTAGGGCCGATTCATTATCTCTAAAATAATCAATTCAATGGAGGTTCTAACAAAAAGCAATTAGTCAATGGACCTCTACAAATACAAGACTAAGAATAGGTCTCAATCCATATGACTTGGGATTAAATTTGGTTGGGTTGGGTTAGAATTTCTAGACAGGATCGATCATGTCATGATTTTCACTTCATAAATTGACTGGGATTGATTATACTAGAAAATCTAATGTATCACTAACTCTTTGATCATGGACAGGAAAAGAAAGTAATCCACGAGGATTAATAAAAAAAAATAAGTATGGACATCTTAGGTTATTCCAGATTTGACAAATACCAATAGGATCAGTTAGAGTGGGTTATTTTTTTTTGTCCCTATACATACATAACTATGTAATACTTTCATTTCTATAGATCGATTGATTGGTCGGTCTGTCCATTAATAAAATAAGTAGATGAAAACTATTATAAACTCAAATAGAATATATATACAAAAATACAATCTATTAGGGCTATACAAATTCGAACCATAGACCTTCTCAATAAAGCAGATCAAACTTATTATTATATTATCAAAATGATTCGAACTATTTCGAAGACCCAACATGCATTTTGTTGCATTGGGCTCTTTCATCAATTGAGGTAAATATCAGTTAGTCCACCATATTTTTCTTCATAGGAAGATAAAAAGATAATAAGATGGCTTCACGTGCTTTGATTCATGTTCATTATTTGAATTTTGATTTAGGAGCAATACCAAAGTCTCTCATAGAAGGATTACTTTGACTTAGGTCTGCCTCCGGTCTAGATCAACCTAAGTTAAATGGAGTTTCTATCACTCCTCTGCAAGAGTCAAATATGATACTTCATATACCATAAAGTTCATAGGATGAAGAGAGATAATTTTGAGGTCCTTATACTCCTTATGCCTAGCATTGAATGTGGATTGGGTATTTACCCTATCAATTATCAAATTAATGGTAAGATTTCTATTTGGCACTTAAATTTGCACTAAATCTAAATCGGACTGAATCAAATGAAATAAAATATATGTTAGGCTATTATTCTCTTGTTCCTCAAATCTATGAAGTAAGACATCAATTTTTCATCTCAATAAGATCAATTATGTTCATTGTATAATTGGCTTCTTTTGAAAAGCATTAGTGCATGTGTAAATGAGGTGCTCTTCCTAACTGATCTATAGCCCTTGCCCTTGTCATAGATATCTTAACATATGGATAATTTCTTGTCAAGATGGACCATCCATGATCCCACATCATATGATAGCTTTGCGATTGGTTTACTATTTTAAAAAATTGGAATTGCTTAGAAATACTATTCTATCTATAATCCTCAGAGTGATGGGTCTTTTGTGGTGATAAATGACCTACTTAACTTAGTGGTTAGAGTATTGCTTTCATACGGCATTGGTTCAAATCCAATAATAGGTAGAACCTTTTAAATACCAGAGTGGAGTAAATGGTATCTAGTAAGTTTTTCTACCCATCTTCTTTTTTTTGGTTTCATTGTATTAGATTAGACTTGATTGTGTTCAATTGGTGGAATCAAAATGTAATAATCCTTTTGAAGATTTTGATGTATTTTGTTGACTAGGGGGAAATAACATTGATAGCCTCTACTCGTGTCCTAGCTCGTCTGAGAGCTAGATTCGCCTCAACTGCTTGTCTTTTACCCTCAGCTCTACTCAGTTAGGTTTAGCTATTTCAAGAGCTTGTTGAGCTTCTTGCAGATCAATGTCAGTACTCACCTCCACATCATTTCCTAAAATGGTGATCTCATTATTGCCTATTCTAGCGAAATCACCCGTTAGGGCCACTGTTAACCATTGGTCATTGAGGCATATTCGCAAAAGACCGATATCCACGGCCGTGGCAATAGAAGCGTGGTTTGGTAATACGCCAATTTGCCCACTATTAGTAGATAAAATTATTTCTTTTACTTTTGAATCCAAAATAATTCAATTAGGAGTCAATACACAAAGATTTAAGGTCATTTCTTGCTCTCTACTTCTAAGTTTATAGCTTTCGTGGTAGCTTCATCGATGTTACACACCAAATAAAAGGCCTGTTCGGGAAGACTGTCTAATTCTCTGGAAAGGATGAGTTAAAATTGTTTCTACAAGACCAACATATTTACCTGGAGAACCAATAAATACTTCTACCATAAAGAAGGGTTGTGATAAGAAATGCTCAATTTTTTATGCTCTTGCTATAGTTAACCGATCCTCTTCAGATAATTCATCCAACCCCGGGATAGCTATAATGTCCTGAAGTTCTTTGTAACATTGTGAAGTTTGCTTAACTTTTTGTGCAGTTCATAATGTTCCTCACCAACGATTTGAGGCTATAACATAGTTGATGTTGAATCTAAAGGATCTACTACTGGATAAATACTCTTGGTAGCTAATCCTCTTGATAGTATGGTAGTAGCATCTAAATGTGCAAATGTTGTGGCAGGAGTCGGGTTAGTCAAATTGTCTGTAGGTACATAAATTGCTTGGATCGAAGTTATAGATCCCTCTTTAGTTGAAGTAATTCTTTCTTGCAAAGAACCCATTTTTTCATTAAGGGTGGGTTGATAACCCACTGTAGAAGGCATTCTACCCAATAAGGCAGATACTTCAGAACCTGCTTGGATGAAACGAAAGATATTGTCGATGAATAGAAGCACGTCTTGTTCATTAACATCCCAAAAATATTCCGCCCATGGTTAGGGCAGTCAAACCAACTCTCATACGAGCTCCTGATGGTTCATTCATTTGACCATAGACTAGAGCTACTTTGGATTTTGCAATATTATTTTCATTAATTACTCCGGATTCTTTCATTTCCATGTAGAGATCCTTTTCCTTCACAAGCATGTTCACCTACTCTGCCAAATATAGATACACGTCCATGAGCTTTGGCAATGTTGTTGATCAATTCCATGATGAGTACTGTTTTACCCACACCAGCTCCCCCAAATAGCCCAATTTTTCCCCCACGATGATAAGGAGCTAAAATATCCACCACTTTAATCCCTGTTTCAAAAATTGATAATTTCGTATCTAATTGTATAAAAGTGGGCGCAGATCTATGAATAGGAGATGTTGTGCGAGTATCCATAGGACCTAAATTATCAATGGGTTCCCCAAGAATGTTGAAAATTCATCCGAGAGTATAATTGTTCATCAAACCATCTATAGCACTCATAACTACAACTCTAACTCGATTATTTCCTAATAATTGTTGTACCTCACAAGTCACATTAATTTGTTAACCAGCAGTATCTCAACTTTTAAGTACCAAAGCATTATAAATATTAGGCATCTTTCCTGGGGGAAAAGTGACATCCAGTACTGGGCCAATAATTTGGGCAATACATCCTAAGTTTTTTTCTTCAAGTGCAGAAACCACAGGACCAAAAGTAGTAAGATTGATTTTCATAATCATAATAAAGTGAAATATGTCGAAATTCCTTTGGAATAGTATCCAATAAAAAAATGTCCGATGGGAAGTCGATCGGCTAATTGAATAAGAAATAAATCAAAGTTAGCGCTGGATTTAGTTGGTATCGCCCAAAGGAATTCAATTCCATTGTTTACTCATTGAATTATTCAATTTTCAAGTTCAACCAATCCTTTTTTTTTAGTATTTTTAATATAAAGTAGATGAATAGGAATCATGAGTAAGTTAAGTGTGTTTCATTTTTCATTATAGAAAATACTGTCCCAATTAGATTATATTATCTATGGAATTCCAACCCAAACTCCATTTAGGATTTATTATTTCGATCTCATTGTTCATTATTTTTTGCATATACATTTCTGTCTATTCTTGTTTTATACCTTTTCCTGGATGAATTATGGCTATTTTCAGATCCTAGGATTTACATATACAACATATATTACTATCAAGAGTGTTTTATTAATTAATATTTATATATTTAATGACAAATAAGAAAAGGATCAACTCAATTATAAACTTATAAAACAAGGATTGGCTTGCGCCATATATAGCAAAGAGTATACAACAATGATGTATTTGGTGAATCAAATACATTACATATTCTAATAACCAATAATTTTCTAATTAGTTGATAATATTAGTTGAATTTTTTGAAAGATTTTTCTTAAGGGTTTCATTCACGTCTAATCCATATTGAGCAGACCTAGTCGTTGTGAGAATTCTTAATTCATGAGTTGTAAGGAGGGACTTATGCCACCACAAACAGAGACTAATGCAAGTGTTGGATTCAAAGCTGGTGTTAAAGATTATAAATTGACTTATTATACTTCTGACTACAAAACCAAAGAAATTGACATCTTGGCAGCATTCCGTGTAAGTCCTCAACCTGGGGTTCCGCCCGAAGAAGCAGGAGCTGCGGTAGCTGCCGAATCTTCCACTGGTACATGGACAACTATGTGGACTGATGGACTTACCAATCTTGATCATTACAAAGGATGATGCTACCACATTGAGAGCATTGTTGAGGAGGAAAACCAATATATTGCTTATGTAGCTTATCCTTTAGACCTTTTTGAAGAAGGTTCTGTTACTAACATGTTTACTTCCATTGTAGGTAATGTATTTGGTTTCAAAGCCTTACGAGCCCTACATCTGGAGGATTTAGGAATTCCTCCTTCTTATTCTAAAACTTTCCAAGGCCCACCTCATGGTATCCAAGTTGAAAGAGATAAGTTGAACAAGTATGGCTGTCCCCTATTGGGATGCACTATTAAACCAAAATTGGGTTATTCGCAAAGAACTATGGCAAAGCCATTTATGAATGTTTATGCGATGGACTTGATTTTACCAAGTATGATGAAAATGTGAATTCCCAACCATTTATGCATTGGAGAGACCATTTCTTATTTTTTGCCAAAGCAATTTATAAAGCACAGGCCGAAACAGGAAAAATCAAGGGACATTACTTGAATGCTACTATGGATACATGGGAAGAAATGATCAAAAGGGCTGTATGTGCAAGAGAATTGGGAGTTCCTATCATAATGCATGATTACTTAACAGGGGGATTCACTGCAAATACTAGCTTGGCTCATTATTTTCGCGATAACGGCCTACTGCTTCACATCCATCGCGCAATGCATGCAGTTATTGATAGACAGGAAAATATCATGATATGCATTTTTGTGTACTGGCTAAAGCATTACATATGTTTGGTGGAGATCATATTCACACTGGTACAGTAGTAGGTAAATTGGAAGGGGAACGTCAGATGACTTTGGGTTTTGTTGATTTATTATGTGATGATTTTATTGAAAAAGACCAAAGTCGCGGTATTTTTTTTCACTCAAGATTGGGCCTCTATGCCAAGTGTTTTGCCCATGGCTTCAGGGGGTAATCATGTTTGGCATATGCCTGCCCTGACCGAAATCTTTGGGGATGATTTTGTACTATAGCTTAGTGAAGGAACTTTAGGGCACCCTTGGGGAAATGCACCTGGTGCAGTAGCTAATCGGGTGGCTCTGGAAGAGTGTGCACAAGCTCATAACAAGGGATGTGACCTTGCTCATGAAGGTAAGGAAATTATCTATGAAGCTAGCAAATGGAGTCCTGAGCTAGCCACTGCTTGTGAAGTATGGAAGGAGATCAAATTCAAATTTGTACCAGTAGATACACCAGACTAGTAGATATGTTAGATGATGATAAAGAGAAAAATAATTCGGTAATTCTTGTTTGTTCTCCTAATTTTAATTAACCTCGGCCCAATCTTTTACTAAAAAGGATTAAGCCGAATAAAATGGAATATCCTATAAATCCTATATATTATGTATTTGCATATATCTTTGATATGTACAAACCTTACTATACTATATAGAAGATGCAAATACAAAAGACTAAACAACTCAATACTTCTATTGTTAGATCCATAATGAATTCTCATAATTAATTCTACGAATCCTTGGATTGGTGGATTTTTAGATTCCACAAATTTATTTCAAACCATAAATCAAGCCAAGGAAAGAGGTTAGGGCTTCCTTGACCTATCCTCTAATATAATATTGTCTTTTTCATTCTGTGTTAGAATAGAAACTTATTACTTGATTATATGATATGAAATCATACGATAATAAATTCTTCACTTTGTAGGAAGAAACAATTATATCTTTCGATGAAAGATTTGTTTGTAGATGACATGAGAGAAACTTCTTTTTATATTTCTAATTCAGGAAAAGACTCTATCAATATATATATATTAGAAAGAAGTGATACTCCGAATTGACCAAAGAAAAAGAATAATTTCTTTCAATACTCACTCATTGTTGGTTAATAGTTAACAATCCTAATGATGGAATCCATATGCATCATTTTGCTAGAAAATCAATCAATCAAATAGTAAAATGTAAAATGATTATTCATCAAATGACTATTCCTTTATTGTATTTTCATAAAATGGGGGGGTAGGAAGACTCTATGGAGAAATGGTGGTTCAATTTGATATTGTCTAATGAGAGGTTAGAAGATAGGTATGGGCTTAGTAAATCAATGGATAGTCTTGATGGTATTGGGCATACCTTGGAAGTGAAGACCCCATTCTAAATGATACGGAGAAAAACATTCTTCTTAGTTGGAGTGATAGTGGCAGTTATAGTTATAGTTTCAGTAACGTTAATTATTTATTGGAGATTAGGAATATTCTTTGTTTGATCTCTGATAACACTTCATTAGTTAGGGATAGTAATGGCGACAGTTATTCTGTATATTTTGAGATTTAAAATCAGATTTTTGAGATTGACAATAAGAATAATAGTTCTTTTTTGAGTGAACTAGAAAGTTTTTTTATAGTTATTTGAATAGTGGGTCTAAAAGTAAGAGTAACTACTACGTCGGTTACATTTATAGTATTATTTGGACTGTAAATGTAAGTATAAGTGTAAGTAATAGTGAAAGTGGGAGTTCTAGTATAAGTACTTGTAGTAATGGTAACGATTTAAATATAAAAGAATGATCTAACAATTTTGATATAAACAAAAAATACAAAGATTTATGGGTTCAATGTGAAAATTATTATGGATTAAATTATAAAAAAAGTTTAAGTCAAAAATGCATATTTGTGAACACTGTGGATATCATTTGAAAATGAGAAGCTCAGATAGAATCAAACTTTTGATTGATCAGGGCACTTGGGATCTTATGGATACAGCTATGGCTTCTATGGACCCTATAGAATTTCATCCAGATGAGGAACCCTATATAGATCGAATCGATTCTTATCAAAGAAAGACAAGTTTAACTGAAGCTATTCAAATAGGCATAGGTCAACTAAATGGTATTCCTGTGACAATTGGGGCTATGGATTTTGAGTTCATGGGAGGTAGTATGGGATCTATAGTGGGTGAAAAAATCACTTGTTTATTCGAGTATGCTACTAATAAATCTCTACCTATCATTATTGTGTGTGCTTCTGGAGGAGCACACATGCAAGAAGGAAGTTTAAGCTTGATGCAAATGGATAAAATCTCTTCTGCCTTATATAATTATCAATCAAATAAAAAGTTATTTTATGTATCCTTACATCTCCTACAACCGGTGGAGTGACAATAAGTTTTGGTATGTTGGGAAATGCCATTATTGCTGAACCTAATGCCCACATTGCATTTGTAGGTAAAAGAGTAATTGAACAAACATTGAATAAGACAATACCCTATGGTTTACAAGTGGCTAAATATTTATTCCATAAGGGCTTATTTGACCTAATCATACCACGTAATCCTTTAAAAGGTGTTCTGAGTGAGTTATTTCAACTTCACTGTTTCCTTCCTTTGAATCAAAATACAAAAAAAGAATAGTACCTTAAATTAGTTTTCTATTAGACCCCTTGCACTTATTAACTAGTTAATATTAGTTATAATAGATAAAGTTATCATAAGACCTCTTTATATTTATAAGAGGTACAAATAGTAATCGAGGTACTCATTCTATGACAGATCTTAACTTACCCTCTTTTTTTGTGCCCTTAGTAGGCCTAGTATTTCCGATAATTGCAATGGCTTCTTTGTCTCTTTATGTCCAAAGAAAAAAAATTGTCTAGATCCGATGGAACCAAATCTCATCGATTTATTTGAACACTAACTGAATTATAATACAGATATTTATTTAGTGTAATATGGTAGAATATGTGGCTTTTTCTGAACCCAAATGTTGTTATGTACGTAGATAGATAATATCTACATAAAAGTTAATGTGTCTGACTAATTACTACTAATGTTTTAATGCTGCATTTCATATCAGAATAGTGCTAGTTGATGAGAGTTACTTCAGCATCAAGAAAAGTAAAGTCAATTTTGGGTTATTTTCTCAATTCCAATCGAATGCAACTGTATCTAATATAGTAAGTATGAACTGGCAATCAGAACATATATGGATAGAACTTATAACTGAGTCTCAAAAGACAAGTAATTTTTGCCGGGCATGTATCCTTTTTTTAGGTTCACTAGGATTCTTAGTGGTTGGAACTTCCAGTTATCTTGGTAGAAATCTGATATCCATATTTCCATTCCAGCAAATCCTTTTTTTTCCACAAGGGATTGTGATGTCTTTCTATGGGATCATAGGACTATTCATTAGCTCCTATTTGTGGTGCACAATTTCATGGAGTGTGTATTTTTCGTTGGGAATTTCCTGGAATAAATCGCCATATTTTCTTTCGCTTCCTTATGAGAGATATCCAATCAATCAGAATGGAGGTTAAAGGTCTTTATACTCATCGTGTCCTTTATATGGAAATCTATGGTCAAGGAGCCATTCCCTTGACTCATACTGATGAGAATTTTACTCCACGAGAAATTGAACAAAAAGTTGCTAAATTGGCCTATTTCTTGCATGCACCAATTGATGTATTTTGAAAAATGAACTGAAGAAAAATTTTTCAGCATGAAGAAAAGAACTTGCTAACCCCTTTTATTTAATTGAAGTTTCTTCAAAATGCCCATTTGAACAAAACGTGTTATATTCTATGTTCCTATTCCATTGGTGCAGTAGCCCATAGAATAAAACCAAAAGCAGAGAAAGTATATGGGGTAACTATAAAAAAGTAAAGAAGAAGAAATTTTTTGTATACCAAAACTATTTTGTATGTGTATAGAATTCAACTTAATTCTTTTATTTATACTAGTCAAAAAGTCTAATTCTCATTATGTTAAGTGTGGATTTATCAAATACAATATTGATTCCTTTTTTATATTCCTGATAGATCCAAGGACTAAATAGATTTAAGGACTAAATTTTGACACAAAATGGAAAGAAATAGATCCACAGCCTTGTTTGTTATATAACTCGTACTTTGGAAAAATATCAGATAGAGTCAAAGATTGAAGCAACTTCATTACCAATTTCACTAAATAAAAAAATGAAAAAAAAGAAAGCATTGATTTCCTTCCCATATTTTGTATCTATAGTATTTTTGCCTGGTGGGTCTCTCTCTCATTTAAGAAAAGTTTGGAACCTTGGATTACTTACTGGTGGAATAGTAGGCAATACGAAACCTTTTTGAATGCTATTCAAGAGAAAAATGTTCTAGAAAAATTCACAGAATTTGAAGAACTATTCCTCTAGGACGAAATGGTAAAAGAGTACCCAGAGATACATATGCAAGAGCTTTGTTTAGGAATACAAAAGGAAACAATATAATTGGTCAAAACACATGATGAATATCATCTCCATCTCATTTTGCATTTCTCGACAAATGTAATCTATTTTGTTATTCTAAGTGGTTATTTTTTCTGGGTAATAAAGAACTTGCCATTCTTAATTCTTGGGTTGAGGAATTATTCTTTAACTTAAGTGACACAATAAAGGCTTTTTTGATTCTTTTAATCACTGATTTATGGATCGGATTTCACTCGATCGATGGTTGGGAACTAATAATTGGTTCAGCCTACAACGATTTTGGATTGGCCCATAATGATTAAATTATATCTGGTCTTGTTTCCACTTTTCCAGTTATTCTAGATACAATTGTGAAATATTGGATCTTCCATTATTTAAATCATGTATCTCCTTCACTTGTAGTTATTTATCATTCAATGAATGAATGATGAATGAATTAATGAATGAAGATGAAGAACTCATTTGGTTTCATAATATCAATTAAATGAGAATTTTTTTTGTATATAAAGAAAGCATTTTCCATTTTACTTATCCGAATTCAAATTTTAATTATTCTTTTTTATTTCTACTTATTCAAGGTATTTGTCCCATACTATACTCTATTCCAGTACAATTATTCCAATACAATAGTAGACTTCAGGGTAGGGAACTATACTAGACTAGCTACCTATCTAATTTATTTATTGTATAAATTCCACAATTAATGATTGGACCATGGAAAATAGAAATACTTTTTTCTTGGGTAAAAGAACAGATGATTCAATCCATTTTTGTATTGATCCTGATATATGTAATAAATCAAGCATCTCTTTCAAATGCATATCCCATTTTTGCACAACAAGGTTATGAAAAACCATGAGAAGCAACTGGACGAATTGTATGTGCCAATTTCCATTTAGCTAATAAGCCCATGGATATTGAAGTTCCGCAAGCTGTGCTTCTGGATACTATATTTAAAGTAGTTGTTCGAATCCCTTATGATATGCAACTGAAACAAGTTTTTGCTTATGGTAAAAAAGGGGCTTTGAATGTGGGGGCTGTTCTTATTTTACCCGAGGGATTCGAATTAGCCCCTCTCGATTGTATTTCTCCTGAGGTGAAAGAAAATATGGGAAATCTATTTTTTCAGAATTATCATCCCAATGAAAGAAATATTCTTGTGATAGGTCTGATGCTTGGTCAGAAATATAGTGAAATTGTCTTTCCTATTCTTTCTCCTGACCCAGCTATGAAAAAAGGCGTTCACTTCTTAAAATATCCCATATATGTAGGTGGGAACAGAGGGAGGGGGCAGATTTATCTTGATGGAAGTAAAAGTGACAATATAGTCTATAATGCTATATCATTGAGTATAGTAAGCAGAATAGTACGTAAAGAAAAAGGGGGATATGAAATAACCATAGTTGATGCATCGGACGGACATCAAGTGGTTGATATTATACCTCCAGGACCAGAACTTCGTGTTTCAAAGGGTGAACTCATCAAGTTTGATCAACCATTAACAAGTAATCCCAATGTAGGGGGCTTTGGTCAGGGAGATGCATAAATAGTGCTTCAAGATCCATTACGCACTCAAGGTATTTTGTTCTTCTTAGCATATGTTAGTTTGGCACAAATATTTTTGGTTCTTAAAAAGAAACAATTTGAAAAGGTTCAATTGTACAAAATGAATTTCTAGATCCAGAGATTCCTTAACATTAAATTGTTAAAAATAGTTTATACTTTTTTTGCAATGTCTGGAATTAATTACTTGTATCCCATTCCTAGTAGTGGACAATAAAATGCAAACAAATAAAAAGAAAGAAAATACAGGGCAAGGACAGGATACATGAAACAAATACTTCTAGGAGGGATTGCTAGCCTTCTTAATCTTCACAAGAAAAAGTATTTTCCACAATTATTCAATTAACTTAAGTATTAAATATCAATAGAATAAATAGTTCTAAATGAAAAAAATTTTAATATTAAGAAATAAATGTTTTGTCATTTCTACAATTTGATTATGTTGATTGGATTATTTTCCAATTTGTATATTATGGAATAGATCAAAATCTCGCCTGAAAAAGTAAGAACTGAGAGGGTTGAGACCCCTCTGAGTTCTTACTTTTTCATGTCTAAAATCCTGTTCATCCAATCACTACAGAGATGAACCCAATCTAGAATATGAACCATAAAAGAAAATTCCTATTGAAACAATCACAAGAATGCCAGTTACAGTACCTATTAGCCATAGAGGAATCCTTCCAGTAGTATCGGCCATTTTTCCCCCCTTTCTTCCACATTTTATCAAGCAGTCATGCTAGAGACAAAAACAGTCATGGATAGTTATGAGGATGGTATCCTTCCAAATAGGATAAGAGAATTCCTACTATTCTCTTTCTCTCAATTGAAGAAATAATTGGAAAATAAAACAGCAAGTACAAAAATGAGTAATAAACCCTAGTATAGACTAGTACTATTCAAGTCAACATTTTTCTCATTCGGGTTTGATTGTGTCATAGTTCTATAATTTGAATTAGGTTTATCATTGGATGAATTGCATTGCTGATATTGACCCCAAAAAAGAAACAGTAGGTACAGCTAGTCCAAGAACAACCAACCATCACATTATAAAAATTGGATAGGTTCGATCTATGGTCATTGGGGGCCTCCTAAAAGGATCTCCTAAATTCATTGAGTTGCTCCAAAGAATCAAAATGGCTAGTTATTAATGGAATGCCCTGTTGGCTCTCTGTAAAATATTTGTTTGGTCGAGGACTCCCAAACACATCGTAAGCTAAACTTGTACTTACGAATAACCAACTTGCAATGAATAGGAAAGGTATAGTAATACTATGAATGACCCAGTATCGAATACTGATAATAATATCTACAAAAGGACATTCTCCCATGCTTCTAGACATGGTGAGCTCCAAAAATTCTTATACAGTCAAAAAGAAGAATCGATTTTGTGAAAGATGGGATTAGTAAATAGAAAACTATTGATATTTTATTTCATCTTTGTTTGTGAGATCGTCAATTTTGTACCAAAGGTGTATTTCGAGTATACCAAATCAGTATAGCTATCCTTTGTGTGGGTATTGTATGATTCCCTTCCACGTCAATTGCCAGTTCTTAGTCATTGAGATTCATGGATAATTCAGATTAATATTTAGAGATAGATCTTACTTTTGTTTCCTCAAAACAAACAAAACAAAAAAAAAGTAGAAATGATTGAAATTTTTTCTATTTGGAATCATCTCAGGTCTAATTCATATTACTTTGGCAGGATTATCCATAACAACATATTTACAATACATACATGGTGATCAATTGGACCTTTAATTGAGTAATATTAATTTTTTGATTGACCTCCTACAATGCAAAGAGGAGGTCAAATTGAAATTGTAATTCAATTTTATTTTATTAAGTTATTTTATTGTAATTTGTAATTCAGCATAAATAAAAAAAATCACACTCTGTAGGATTTGAACATATGACATCAGGTTTTGGAGACCCGCATTCTACCAAACTGATAAGAGCGCTTTCTTACTTAGGGATGACAGGATTTGAACCCGTGACATTTTCTACCCAAAACAAATGTGCTACCAAGCTGCACTACATCCCTTTATTGTTGTAAGTATCATTGTACAAAATCCTTGTCTTGTTTTCCACTTGTTTGCTTTCATCTTCATATATTCATATAATAAAATAAAAGAATTATATACATATGAGAAACTAACATATTAAAAAAAATGAATACAAACAATCTTGAACTACATCATCTGATTATATATGTATTATAATAAAATAAAGAAGGAGGATTTTCAATGCGAGATATAAAAACATATCTCTCCACGGTACCTATGCTAACTACTCTATGGTTTGGGTCTTTAGCGAGTCTCTTGATAGAAATTAATCGTTTATTCCCGGATGCTTTGTTATTTCCCTTTTTTCATTCTAGTTATTGATAAAAGATACTTAAATGAAATACTGAGATTAGGATAGTAGGATGCTAATTCGAAAGAAAATGTATCACTTAATTTTTACTCGATTAATATTAATTACAACCAAATAAATTTTTTTACAATCAAATCTTTTCTTTAGAAATTATATTTTTAGTTAGTAACTTCTATTGATTTTTTTGTTGTTTTTTTCTTCTTCGGTTTAGATCGAAAATAGAGGAATTTAAGTCGATCCAAAATCCAAAAAAGGAGGTTCATGGCCAACGGTAAAGATATCAGAATTAGAGTTATTTTGGAATGTACCAGTTGTGACCAAAATAGTATTAATAAGGAACTGCTGGGTATTTCTAGATATATTACTCAAAAGAGTTGACACAATACACCCAATCGATTAGAGTTAAGAAAATTTTGTCACTATTGTTGCACGCATACAATTAATGGCGAAATAAAGAAATAGATCGAAAGGAACATGTGTAGGATCTTTCCACAAAATAGGAAGAGGAAAAACTTAACATATATACAACACAATTATTATATAGTATATATACAAATCAAATACTATTCTGTCGGATCTAAAATAAAATGAATAAAGAGAATTTTTGAGATAAGGAATAATCCATGGATAAAATCTAAGCAACCTTTTCATAAATCCAAGCAATCTTTTCATAGGAGTTTGCCCCTAATTGAATCGGGGAATCAAATCGGTTATAGAAATATGAGTTTAATTAGTCAATTTATTAGTGAACAAGGAAAAATATTATCTAGATGAATCAGTAGATTAACTTTGAAACAACAATGATTAATTACTATTGCTATAAAAAAACCTCATATTTTATCTTTGTTACCTTTTCTTAATAATGAGAAACAATTTAAGAGAGCTGAGTCAATCCCTAGAACTACTGATCCTAGAACTAGAAATAAATAGACATATCCCTCAATTGACTCAAAACTCTCAAGCTCAAATTGATGTTTTGTTCAGACAAACTTAGGATTCTGATTTGATTGTTGTTTTATAAGAAAAATAATGGGGAGGGGAAATCTTTTTTTTATTGAAACATTTCGTTCATTTTATAAGTAGAAGTATTTGAATTTATTTTTCTTCTGTCTTCCTGGAGTTCATTCTCCGAGGAATTTTGTTTCAATCATTCATTCCTATAGATTACTTTACAATCTCTTTCTTTTATTTTATTTGAGAGATCTTATTGGAAATCATGTAAAGACAATTCTTATTCGATATAGCTATTTGGGCAAGTATTTTATGATTAAGAAGCAATTGCCTCTTGTGCAAATTGTATATGAATCGACTATAACTATAGGATACCAAATTCTTGTGAGTTACTACATTTATACGAGTGATCCACAAATGATGAAAATCCCTCTTTTGCTTGTCTTGATCTTGATGAGAGGAAACAAAGGCTCTTATTTTCTATTGAGTAGCTATTCAAGTTAGTCTTGAATGAGCCCCTCTAAAAGTTGATGCAAATAAATGAATTTTTGTTCGACATCTCCGAGCTATATATCCTTGTCTAACTCTGGTCATTGAATCAAATTAAACTTTAATGAATAACTAATTGATTTTTCTTCTTTCAGTCATTCCTTTTCTTCCCTCTTCCATTCGATTAATAACAAAGTGGATTATTTCGGTATATAAAGAAAGAAATTCCCATGATTTTTGCTACTATGACCATCCCAACCATGATTTTTTATTCCTTCCAAACATTTGAGCTGATAATACTCAATTCTACCAACACTAAAAAGATAGTGGGTTCCGTCGTTTCTATGGTTACTTCTTTAATTAAATGGTGAGGTCCTTTCTATACACTAGAGCCTCCTTTGTCATTTAATCCAATGTTGTTGCTAACTTGTATAGTTCATATCCTTTAGCTCTACCCATCAATTATACAGTAATACATCTTTTCACAAAAAGAACTATCTATATAGTGATAGTATTTAATTATGAAAATTGGCTAGGTATAGGTAGCTGACCCTCTTAGTCCGTTCTTTCAGGAATAAGAGTATAATTGATTTTCTTATCTTAATAGTATTTCCTCTGCTTAATGGATAACCATTTGCTACCAATGGAAAATTGCTTCTCATCTCAAATCAAATCCATTTGCACTAATGGAAACCAAATATTCTATATTCCATATAGGTATATGATAGATCCTCATTTTTAGATAGTAAATAGCCTTCTTCCAATCTATCCATTCTATTCGTTGTTGTTGATCATTAATACTGGAAAAATTTTCTCATTTCTTTCTTTGAGCTCATGATCTGAACGAGTCACACATACACCCTAGTACATGTTCCTCGATGCGGAGGACACCCTCGAAGAGCAGGGGATTTTGTGACATTTCTGATTGGCTGTCTTGTGTTTCTAATAAGTTGTTTAATAGTCAACATATCATATATATGTATATCTAGAATAAGAATAGCTTGGTTTAGATTGATCTTAACCAGATCGTCGATGATTATGAATCATTTCTATTTAATGTCAAATCAAAGAAAATGTGAATTATGTTTTTGAAATGGATTTACGCAAAATCACTAGTATTTGCATTTTCTACCACTACAAGATTAACAATGCCATGAGCTTGGGCTACTGTTGCTGACATAAAAGCATCTCTTTCCATGTCTTCAGAAATAACCCATAAGGGATTGTCGGTTCTTTGTACATAAACCTTTGTGAGTGTTTTGCGAAGTTTCAGTAGTTCTTCTACTTCCAAGATAAATTCCCCAACTTGTGCCTCATAAAAAGAACTAGCCAGTTGGTGAATCATAACCCTAATGATACTAATAAAACATTATAAGGGGTTCTTCTATTTTGCATGGCTGGTCTAAAGCTAAAGTAAGGGATAAAAAATAAGAAGAAGAAAAAAACATAGAATTGAAAACTGTGCAGGCATTTTTGTGCATTGCATACGGCTCTATAATGGAATTGAATTTACCGCCCCCCTTCTCTCGAAGGACGAAGGAAATATGATCCATCCGATCCAGATCATTGAATGATCCATTTACCAACATTCCTTTCGTAGGAGTAAAAAAAAATGCTACGATGGCTCTGTTGCTTTCTATATTTATCTTGTCTATGATTTAGCAATCCCAAAGTGTATTTGTGATACGATCAAATAGGGAAAAATGATCCTTTTTTTTCATTTTTGTACTCTTTCTTTCATAAGATGAATATTAGAAAGAAAAGAGACTTTTGGTTTGGAATAACAAAATGACTTCTGACGTTGAAATGTACTCCCGACACGTAAGATCAAATAGAAAAGAGCCTTTGTTTCATACTACCATTTCGATACAAAACCTCATGTTATGAAAAAACAAGAATGATTTGTTCATATTGAACTTGAGATGCCATGCTATTATTACTTAGAATTCATATTCAATATGGCGAAGGCATAGTTTTTTTTCTTTTTCTAAGAAAAAACTCATTGGCGCCAAGTGTGAGGGAATGCTATATGTTTGGTAATTTCTCCTCCGACTAGAATTAAAGATCCCATTGAAGTGGCTAATCCCATGCATATTGTATGCACATCGGGTGGCACAAATTGAATAGTATCATAAATGGCCATTTCTAGGATTGCCCATCCACCGGGAGAGTTTATAAACAAATAAAGATCCCTAGTAGCATATTCTATATTGAGATATACCATGAGACCAACGAGTTGATTTGAGACCTCATTATCAACCTCTTGGCCCAAAAAAAGTAATCTTTCTTGATAAAGTCAGTTGATTAGGACAAAATTCTATCCCCAAAAAACTGTACGTGCACCTTTTGATGCATACGGTTCAAAAAAATTGTGAAAAAAAATCAATATATCAATTTTAGTCCTATTTCTTTCTTTTGTAATAGTTTTCTTAGGTTTGCTTTTTTTAAAAAAATTTTCAAAAATAGGTTTTGTTTTGGCATCTCTCCATACCATACTAAAAGAATAAAAAAAAAGAATCTACTGAACTTCTTGAACTAACCTCTTAGTGATATATTGTTTCATCACGATTCAAATCACGATGTTGTTTTCTTATTCCTAAATTGGTCTTTTCAATTCTCTTTGGTTCATATTCTACTCCGAGTAAAGATCTGTCTAAATTCTATTTATACATAATATAGGACAAATAATCTCAGTACCACTTTTTGGAATTCATTTGTTTCATGCTTTAGCTTTACTTGCCTAACCATAAACTATTCCTCGTATTCATCATACTATTTCATTGATTGGCAGTTTTACTTTGTACTAGTTTAATTAATATAGTATATTAATTAAACTAGTTAAAGTTAAGTACAAGAATCGTTTATGATATAAGTGGTAATTGTACATATATTACCAGTTTGGTATTTTCTTTTTTGAACGGAGCCTAGATATTTTATTGGTCTAAATCAACCATAAATTCTTCTAATTGATAATATATGGATATGGATCCCCAATATAAATATAAATTAATTGGTTTAATTACACTTCACGCTCCAAATAATTGACAATTCAATCAATATTTCTTGGGTGAAGCAGAGGATATCTTAATCAGGGGAGAGAACGGGGTAAATCCCATATGACCCAATATGCCTCACAAGTCACACTATACATCAACCCAAAATACATCTTCCTCTCCAGGAATCTGAAAAAGTACTTTTGGAACACCAATAGGCATTAAATTTCAGAAAAAAAATCAAGCACTATACTTTACTTTAATATGGAAACATAACAAGGGGTTTATTGTCTTCGTTATACTTTTTTCTGTTTACCCTATTTTATTTTCCATAAATTGGAAGGGAAAACAGAGTGAATAAAAAAAATTTTAATGAAAGGATCAATTGCTCGAATGATAAACAAGTATCTATGCATTCATTCCCAAAAACAAAAATAGGACCAATTTTCCCATTGCATATTGGTACTCATCGGGTATAGAATAGATCTACTTCTTTTTGTTCTTATGAACAAACTTGTTCTCTTATTTCCAACAAAATGGAATAAATAGTAATCATTTCTCAAATGGAATCTACTGAAAGGTACACCATAGTATAGTCTTTTTCAATGCGATAAAGTTACATAGTGTCTACTTATCTTTATTAAAGAGAGGTATTTCCATGGGTTTACCTTAGTATCGTGTTCATTCTATTGTATTGAATGATCCTGGTCGATTACTTTTTGTTCACCTAATGCATACGGCTCTAGTTTCTGGTTGGGCCGGTTCGATGGCTCTATACAAATTAGCGGTTTTTGATCCCTCTGACCCCATTCTTGATCCAATGTGGAGACAGGGTATGATTGTTATACCTTCATGACTCATTTAGGAATAAGCAATTCATGGGGTGGTTGGAGTATTTAAGGAGGAACTATAACAAATCCAGGTATTTGGAGTTATGAAGGTGTGGCAGGGGCACATATTGTGTTTTCCGGCTTGTGCTTTTTGGCAACTATCTGGCATTGGGTGTATTGGGATGTAGAAATATTCTCTGATGAACATATTGAAAAACCCCCTTTGGATTTGCCAAAAATCTTTAGAATTCATTTATTTCTCTCAGGGTTGGATTGCTTTGGATTTGGCACATTTCATGTAATAGGCTTATACGATCCTGGAATATGGGTGTCTAATCCTTATGGACTAACTGGAAAAGTACAATTTGTCAATCCAGCATGGGGTGCGGAAAGTTTTGATCCTTTTGTTACGGGAGGAATAGCCTCTCATTATATTGCTAACATTGGGCATATTGGTAGGTCTATTCCATCTTAGTGTTCATCCGCCTCAATGTCTATACAAAGGATTATGTATGGGCAACATTGAAATTGTACTTTCCAGTAGTATTGCTGCTGTTTTTTTTGCAGCTTTCGTAGTTGCTGGAACTATGTGGTATGGTTCAACAACTACCCCAATCGAATTATTTGGGCCCACTCGTTATCAGTGGGATTAGGGATATTTCCAGCAAGAAATATATCAAAGAGTTGGGGTTGGCCTGGCTGAAAATCTGAGTTTATCGGAAGCTTGGTCTAAAATTCCCAAAAAAATTAGCTTTTTATGATTATATTGGTAATAATCCGGCAAAAGGGGGATTATTTAGAGCAGGTTCAATGGACAACGAGGATGGAATAGCTGTTGGATGGTTAGGACACCCGATCTTTAGAGATAAAGATGGATGTGAGCTTTTTGTACATCGTATGCCTACTTTTTTTTAAAACATTTCCAGTAGTTTTGGTAGATGTAGATAGAATTGTTAGAGCCGGTGTTCCTTTTAGAAGAGCAGAATCCAAATATAGTGTCGAACAAGTTGGTGTAACTGTTGAGTTTTATGGTGGCGAACTCAATGGGGTCAGTTATAGCGATCCCACTACTGTGAAAAAAATATGCTAGACATGCCCAATTAGGTGAAATTTTTGAGTTAGACTAAGCTACTTTGAAATCTGGTGGTGTTTTTCGTAGTAGTCCAAGGGGTTGGTTCACTTTTAGGCATGCTTCATTTGCTCTACTCGTCTTCTTTGGACACATTTGGCATGGTGCTAGAACCTTGTTTAGAGATGTTTTGGCTAGTATTGATCCAGATTTGGATGCTCAAATTGAATTTGGAGGATTACAAAAACTTGGAGATCCAACTACACAGAGACAAGCAGTCTGATACAACGTTGTTCTGGGATCTTCTGTTTATACATATATATATATTCTATTTGATATAGTTTGCTGAAGAAATTTGCACTTTTTTCATCATCCTTTCTTTGATTCTTTCCTTTTGTAAATGATTCCCCTCTCAAAAAAAAAATAGAAATAAAATAGGTGTGGAAGCTATAATTGTAAATTACAATCGAATCTATGGAAGCATTGGTTTATACATTTCTCTTAGTCTCGACTTTAGGGATAATTTTTTTTGCTATCTTTTTTCAAGAACCACCTAAGGTTCTGACGAAAAAAATGAAATGATTTTTCATTATCTTAATTGAAGTAATGAGCCTCCAAATATAAATATAGGAGGCTCATTACTTCAATTAATCCTCGTGTTCTTCGAATGGTGAGAAGGTTGGCCAAAGGCGGTATATAAGGTATACCCAGTAAAGCTTACAAGTAAACCAGATATGAAGATGGCTACTACGGTTGTTGTTTCTATTTTTAGATAATTTCAAGATCACAATGGATCTACAATAAGATCGTTTAATCGTTTATTTTCAACTACTACAGAATGGTATACAAAGTCGACATATTTTAACCAATGATTAAATAGGGTTTATGGCTACACAAACTGTTGAGGATAATTCTAGATCTGGGCCAAGATGAACTGTTATAAGGGATTTATTAAAATCGTTGAATTCAGAATATGGTAAAGTAGCTCCAAGCTGGGGTACTACACCACTTATGGGCTTGGTAATGGTTTTATTTGCGGTATTCCTTTCTATTATTTTGGAAATTTATAATTCTTCCATTTTATTGGATGAAATTTTAGTGAGTTAAGTTTTATAAGAACTATGAAGTACTAGGGTTTCAATCAAAAAATTGCTTAAAACTTAGATTTATAGATTATTTTGGTAGTTCGATTGTGGAATTTATTTGTTTTGGTATTTCTGGAATATGAGTGTGTGACTTGTTATAATTGATCCTATTGGTAATACAGAGAATGAGTTTGTCATCTTTATCAAGATGATTCTACCCTGTCGGATATTATTTGATTTATTTTAGTATTTTGAGCACGAAATATATAGATTAAAATAAATCAAGAAAAAAATATTTGAGCTATGATCCATACCCACTATTTAGACTTTGCGATCATACTTAAAAAAAGGGTATTTCTAAGAAATCAAACAATTTTTCTTTCTTCAGACTTATTTTAACCGAAATACAGCTATCTCTAAAGATTTTCTTGAGTTATTACATCTATTCATTAAATTATTACATCTATTCATTAAATGAGTGATGATCAAAAGGTTCTTACTTAGAAAGTTTTTGGGTTTAGCTTAGAACTTTATTAAATAAATCATCATGGTTATAGTATGAGTCTGAAGTTTTTATTGATTCATGGGGTCCCAACAAGAAAATTCTTATTAAATTCCTATTAATATTAATGAATATTAAAACAAGAAACAAGAATCAATCTACATTATGTACAAAAAAAATAACAAATCAAATAACAAATTAAAAAATAGGGAAGAGAAGATTCAAGAGTCTTGTAACGATCAACATAAAAAAAGAGGGCCGAGCCAACTTGATTTGGCATTATAATCACAAAGAAGAAATTTAGGATTTTTGTTATTTCATATCTTCGAGACAAATTGAATCAAGCGGTTATGAAGTTTTAAGCTTTTTATTACTATTATGTTGAAAATTAGTATTTGTGTATTTCTGTTTAAGCCATACAAGATGAAATTCTCATATATGGTTCTCGAAGGGGGAGTCTCCTATCTAATAAAGTATATGATTGGTACGAGGAATGTCTCGAGATTTAGGTGATTGTAGATGATATAACTAGTAAATATGTTCCTCCCCATGTTAACATATTTTATTGTATAGGGAGGATCACACTTACTTGTTTTTCAGTACAAGTAGCTATGAGTTTTGCTATGACTTTTTACTATCGTCCAACCGTTACGGAGGCCTTTTCCTCTATTCAATACATAATGACTGAGGCCCACTTTGGATGGTTAATCTGATCAGTTCATTGATGGTCAGCAAGTATGATGGTTCTAATGATGATCCTTCACGTATTTCGTGTGTATCTCACAGGTGGATTTAAAAAACCCTGGGAATTAACTTGGGTTACAGGAGTGGTTTAGGTTGTATTAACTGCATCTTTTGGTGTAACTAGTTACTCTTTACCCCAGGATCAAATTGGTTATTGGGCCATAAAAATCATGACGGGTGTACCTAAAGCTATTCCTGTAATAGGATCACCTTTGGTAGAGTTATTACGTGGAAGTGCTAGTGTGGGCCAATCCACTTTGACTCATTTTTATAGTTTACACACTTTTGTATTGCCTCTCCTTATTGCTGTATTTATGTTAATGCACTGTTAATGCACTTTCCAAATGATACATAAGCAAGGTATTTCAAGTCCTTTATAGAAAAAGAAAAGACAGATCATAGATATTTGTAATTGATGATATATCATTTTGGGAAGGAAAATAGTATTTCATTGCTACAAATATGGGTTATAAAAAAAATGAGATATATTGTTTGCATACTTCTCCTCAACTCCAAAGTATTGTATTCCTTATTTTATATGAATAGTTGAAGTGCATTTTCCGAAGAGAAGATGGATTATGGGAGTGTGTGACTTGAACTATTGATTGGGCCATGTAGATATATGATTTTTTCTGCCACGTTAGAATTCACAACCAAATGTGTTTCTATATCCAACCACCATGTAAGCCTCTTACGTAGCAAAGCATAGGCTGGTTCATTTGCAAAGAATTTTTTCTATGATCGTACCATAATCATGTCATACATGAACAGGCTCCGCAAGATCCTGTAGAATAGAGAATAAGTGATGTGCCATGATTTTCTAAATATTTCACTTATTTCTTATTTATAGTATACAAATGCATTCATTTCCTTTGCATCGATCCTGATCTATGATACTATTGGAGTGTAATAAAGGATCTAAAGAAAAATAGAGGCTAGACTTTATTAGATTAGTAACAAGTAAATACTTTGTATGTAAGAGAATTGAGATTTTGCAGGATAAACACCAACCAAAAAACATGAGACAATCCAAAAAGCAATTAATAATGATCAAAGATCAAATTAGTAAGCCTACTTGGATATTGAGCATTTACCTCTAAGAACTAAATTCTTTGCAATGAATAGTTTTGTAACTTGCATTTAATAAATCTTTTTTTCTATAGTATATAGACTCTTATTCTTATATAGAGTCATTATAATTCTATTATGTGTGGATATGTATGAAATATATATTTCATATGAATCTATTCCTGTCATTCCTTTTTGCTCGACCTGATGATGAAAAATTATCATGTCTGGTACTTTTGGGGGATGGATCTATAAGAATTCATCTACCCCAAATAACAAAGAAACCAGACTTGAACGATCCTGTGTTTAGAGCTAAATTGGCTAAAGGGATGGGGCATAGTTATTATGGAGAACCCGCATGGCCCAATGATCTTTTATATATTTTTCCAATAGTAATTCTAGGTACTATTGCGTGTAATGTAGGCTTAGCAGTTCTCGAACCATCAATGATTGGTGAACCGGCGGATCCATTTGCAACTCCTTTGGAAATATTACCCAAATGGTACTTCTTTCCCATATTTCAAATACTTCACACAACACCCAATAAGTTACTAGGTGTTTTTTTAATGGTTTTAGTACCAATGGGATTATTGACAGTACAATTTTTGGAAAATGTTAATAAATTCCAAAATCCATTTCGTCCTCCCATAGCTACAACAGTCTTTTTGGTCAATACCACAATATCTCTTTGGTTAGGTATTGGAGGAACATTACCTATTGATAAATCTTTAACTTTATGTCTTTTTCAAATTGATTCAATCATGAAATACCGCAAGATATCTAAGGAATAGTCACTTCAAAGTGACTATTCCTTAGATACCTTAATTTTGTTTATTTCGATCCATTCTGTAAAAATATGGATTGTGTCAAAGATGAAAAATTCATTTTCTTTTTTTTCTAAAAATAAGATGAAATAATTCCAATGAATTTCAAATTCAAACTTTTCCTTTTCTTAGTTCTTAGGTAAATCAACTGTGAAATGCTTCTGTAGAGTGTCCAATATCTGTTTTACATCTTCTATGAAAAAATATTCAATTTTTATAAGATCTTCTTGACTCTTACTGAAAAGGTCCAATAATGTATGTATATTGGACCTTTTGAGACAATTATAGGTCTTGGAAGGCAATTCTAATTGATCAATAAAAATAGATTTCAATGGAATTCCCTTTTTGTTTTTCTTTAGATTATTTAATCTATCTTGAAAGGTAAAAGGGGATAAAGTAAACTTGTTTTTTATTTTCCTTGAAATGAGTGTCTTCTTCCTCTGTATGTAGAAAAGGAAGAAATAAATCAATCAAATTATGAGAAGCTTGATAAATTGTTTCTTTAGGAGTTAAACTTCCATTTGTCCATATTTCTAGAAATAGTATCTCTTGTTTTTCATTCCAATTACCATAAGAATGAATACTATGATTTGTATTTTGAACAAGCATGAATACAGCATCTGTAGGATAACTTCCATCTTGAGAGTTATTTATAGATTTCATACAATATCCGCGATCTCTCTTGATTTGTAATCCAATGCACAAATCAATCAGTTCTATCAAGTTAGCTATATACTGTGTCATGTCAACTATTTCCACGGAAGGTGGTGAGATGATATCTTGAGTAGTTATGTACCTAGGACCCCTAACACAAATGGATGCATCTCTAATTCAATAGAGATTACTTCTCAGTATAATTTCATGTACTGATTCTTCAATACTTACTATTGTAGAATATTCATGTGATACGTCCTCAGATTTTGTACGTGTGATACATGTTCCTTCTATTTCTCCAAGTAAAGTCCTTCGCATGGCAATACTGATTGTATCGGCCTAACCTTTCCTAAGCGGGGAGAGAATGAAACAACCATAATAAAGATGTTTACTATCTACACTTGATTCAACACACTTCCACTGTGGTGTTCTAGTGGATTCTGCTACTTGCCCTCAAACCATACTAATATTCTAATTTGATCAGGTCATTGAATCATTTATTTCTCTTGATAGTTGTTTAATTCTTATTTCTACACACGTCTTTTTTTAGGAGGTCGACATCCATTATGTGGCATAGGTGTTCATCACGTACGAAACTTAATAGTATACCACTTCTATGAAAGGTTCGCAATGCCACATCTCTTCCGAGGCCAGGACCTTTTATCATAAATTCTACTCGTTGCATACCCTAATCAATTATTGTATGAATAGCACTTACTGCTGCTGCTTGAGCAGCATAGGCTGTTCCTCTTCTTGTGCCTTTGAATCCAGAAGTACCCGTGAACGCCGAAGAAACCACCCGACCACGTACATCTGTAACAGTTACAATGGTATTGTTGAAACTTGCTTGAACATGAATAACTCCTTTTGGTATTCTACGTCCATTCCTATGAGAACCAACTTTTGGTATAGGTTTTGTCATATTTTATTATCTATCTCCTAAATAGGAGTCAAAGATATACAGAAATATATGGAGATATCCATTTCATATTAAAAAGAATGGATCCCCTATTTTTCTTTTTACATTACAGGGATCCCCTCTCTACTTTAGTTTAGAATTAGAAAGTTTTTTTTTAAGATTAAAGACTACCCTATCCCTGTCTCTGTCTATGTTTCGGAGTTAAACAAATCACCATAATTCGTCTGCATCTATAGATCAGTCGACACTTTTCACAAATTTTACAAATAGAAGTTCCTATTTTCATATTTCTCATTCCTTTATTCCTGAATCTACTTCTTGGAAGAAAAAAATAAGTCTCTTGAATTTTTTAACTTAACAAACAAGGACTATTTAAAAAATCACTTAATCATTCGACTCCTTGTTACGAAGTCTATAAATTATACGTCCCTTGGTTGAATCATAATGACTTATTTCAATTTTTACTCTATCTCCAGGTAGTATCTGTATAAAACTGCGCCGGATTCTCCCTAAAACATAACCTAAAATCAGATCTTCATTATCTAAACGTACCCGCAACATACTGTTGGGAAGTGATTCAATAATTAAGCCTTCATGAATCAATTTTTGTTCTTTCATTCCAGTAACCCCCTTTAAGTATCAATGAGATAAAATTAGGATACTAGAGGTAGATCACCATATATAACACAAAATTTCTACTCCAATTCTTTTTAGTTGAGCTTCTCGATCTATCATTATACCTTGAGAAGTAGAAAGAATTACAATCCCTATTCCACCTAAAATCTTAGGAATTCATTGATAGTTGGAATAGATTCATAGACCAGGTCGGTTGATATGCTTTAAAATAGTTCTATATACTCTGTTCCTAGTTCTTCTATGTCGCAGGGTTAAAACCAAGAAAATTGTTTGACTTTCATGATCTTGATGTTTTCAAATGTTTTCAATAAAACCTTCTCGTAAAAGTATTTAACAATGTTTTCGGTGATATTAGTCGATGCTATTCGAACCCTTCCCTTTTCGGTGATAATAGTATTCCTACCCATGACGAACTCGAATTATTCTTGTCTTCCAATTTGGATATAATCAACATGTTTTATTATTATTTTATTATTTATTTTTCTTTACTATTTTTATAATTCAAAGTATATGCATGAGACACAATCTATTAATAATTTAATAATGAATTGCTCCATTTTTGGTACCCGACTAGTAGTTCCATCTACTAGTATTTAGTATTTATAATACCTCGGGAGCGAGTGAAACTATTTTAGTAAAATTAAACTGTCTCAATTCTCGGGGAATCGCACCAAAAACTCGAGTTCCTTTTGGATTTCCTTCTTGATCAATGACAACCGCAGCATTGTCATCATATCGTATTATCATACCGTTGTCACGTTTGAGTTCTTTACACGTACGTACAATTACAGCTCTAATTACTTCTGATCTTTCTAGAGGCATATTGGGCACTGCTTCCTTGATTACAGCAATAATAACATCACCAATATGAACATATCGGGGATTACCGACCCCTATGATTCAAATACACATAAATTCTCAAGCTCCACTATTATCTGCTACATTTAAAAGGGTTTGGAGTTGAATCATATCATTTTTCTTTTTTAATTTACTATTTCAATGTAGTAAAGAATGAAAAAAAATATTCTGTCCAAAAATAAAGAAATCTTTTGTTGTTTGTTTTTTCGTCCATAATATTCAATATAATAAATAGTCCTTTTGTTTAGTTTAGTTCTATGTTCCTATCCTGAAATAACAAATTGAGTTCATATAGGCATTTTGTACGTAGCTATTTCAATAGCGGCCCTAGCTACAGTTTTAGATACTCCTCCCATTTCATAAAGTATTCGACCCGGTTTAACAATGGATACCCTGCTTCACCTTAATTGTTATTTGAACAAAAAGATCATAATAAACTTTTGGTAAAAGTTATGTCTTGTTCGAGTGGGAATAACATTTCTCTTCTGCATGTCTATGGAGTTTTGAAAAAGCCAAACATCTTAGAGATAGATATAGAGGTAGGAATTTGTCGAACGAACTGCACTCCTTCGTATATGTCAGGAATCCATTGATGAAAAGGGCCTGGGGAAAGCTTGAACCCAATTCCTATATTGAT